>VDFB02321274.1:89482-296229 GCA_007258455.2 Sequoia sempervirens
CCCTCTCCCATATATATTAAAATAAAAGGCAAAAGATGACATAGATTAACCACATGGTGGTGATTGTTATATACCAAAGGAGGCAATTGTCACCAAGAATCAAGATATAAACCAAAACATAACTGCACAAAAAAGGGCAGCAAACAGAGTGCCCACCCCAACCAAGGACCCTGCAAAAAACCAATATCAGTGGCTTTGAATGGAATTAGAAACAACAAAATAGAAACCACCCTTACACCCAAGGATAGTAGATAAGACCACCACAATTAGGACCATAAGACCCATCTTCCATTTTAACTAGAGCAACATGTTTGGCAAGGAACTTAATAGCTTTCTCAACCTTCTCAACATTGTATCTCGTTTGCTTTGGAGAGGACTTCTCAAGCCTCAAGAGCTCCAACACATTCACGTTCAGCATGAAGAAAGAACTCCCAACTTTTGCACTAAGAAATTTATGAATGGAAATTGCCTCCTGAACAAGCACCTCTAGTCTCTTTTCAATGATTTGTACCGCACGGACAAAAGCAAGGCTGCAAAATTTGAACCCCAAGAAGAGATGCCAAATACTCCATTGAGGCTTTATCAACCTTATCATCCATTACAACCTTGAATTTATCCCAAATAAAACAACAATATAGAGCTGAGTTCCTTATCATTTGTAAGCAGAAGCACATTTTCAACATTATGAAATCTCAGTGCTAACTTGGTGCCAGACGATGCCCTCCACAAAATCACACCCTAGAATTTCCAAAATAGCCTCCATGACCTTGTCTTCATGAAAAAGGAAGACCTTCCTTAGCCTCGAAACAATAATCTCCTAGTAAAAGGCCATTTGTCTAACAAAAACAAGGAGTTGTAAGGAGGGCTCCATGACATGTCACACACATCTGCAGCAAACCTTGAAGAAATGAGAAATGAAAGGCCAATATCACATTAAAGTAGTGATCACTCAAGTGGTAATCAATGAATGGAAATGCCAAGATGTTATTACAACGCAAAATCTGTTGTCGCCATAAACAAAATTAATGATAAGCTTGGGGAAATCATTGCCAATTAAGGTTGGCAATTCTGGTCACCTTGATGAATCCTCGACCACCTTGGGTAAAAATTTTGTCACTATATTTCCTTTTCTAAAACAATGTTGAATGTAATCCAAAATGTACGAAGCCTCATAAAAATATTCTTTATTTTCTACTTTGAAGAATGTCAATTTCTTAAGCACAAAGTGACAACCATAGAGTTGCCTTTGATTACAACGTTTTCCAAATTATAGGCTTTGACCATTTGGAGGCCAAGAAGTAGAGCTTTGGCCTCTGCTTTGTTATTTGTCCAGTAGTGAAGTTTCTTTGTTCCCGCTTTTAACATCTTACTAGAGGAATCCTTTATAACACAATTGGCACTCGTGCGTCTTGTGTTCCCACGGGAGGCTTTATCAAAATTTAATTTCCATGAACTTGGTAAAAGGTGGAGAATGATCAGACTAAGGATGGGAGGAAGTGGAAAGCCCACGAATGGGAGGAAGTGGAAAGCCTACAAATGGGAGGAAAAAAGAAAGCATTCAAATTGAGCACCACATCTTTGACCCAAGAAGAGAAAAAGCACTGATGACGAGGCTTGGACAACACTCTACTCATAGCAAGTTCTAATATAGCAATTTCCAGCTTTGCAATCATTGTGTCCCATCTCCATCCACCCCTTAAAAGATTCTTTGTTTGTGTTCCTTCCAAGTAGTCCAAATCAGCAGGGAGGGACTAGAGTTCCACAAACTTAAGTAAAGGATTTGGAGATGCTAGTAGGCCAACTGAAGCAAGGAGCTAGGGATGGAGAAATACCTATCAGCTTGTTGATTGACCACTCCTAATATTTATGCGAGAAGGAGCGATTGATGAACAAATGATCATTGGTTTCTTCCTCTTGACAACACAAAGGGTAGTGGAAGGGGCTGGAGAACCCAATTTTTTGCAGCTTGTCACCTGTTAGAACTTTTCTATTGACTATTGTTTAAGTAAAGGCACCTGCCTTGGGTCAACAATTGTTGTGCTAACATAGTTTCACAACCCACCCTGAATCTTCAAGATCTCTAAGAAGAGAGTCATAGCCAATCCTTATTGAGTATGATCCACTTTTTGAGCATGTCCATCTAAGTTCATCTTCCTTCTCATTAATGTGAATTTTTGTAGAATTATGAAATGATTGACTGGTAGTGACCTAGTTTGGAGGGCCTACATCCAAAGGGATATCTTTCCAATTGTAAAAGGTAATGCTATCTGAACTAGAAGTTTCCAAATAGTACGCAACTTTGGAACCCTAGGAATGAATAAGAGAGTCTAATCATTGACACGTTCTCCTACTCCAAAAGAGCTCGGTGACCATTCCTAGAATCTGCCCAGAAGTCTGCTCTCTGCACATTGTTCACTTCCCAAGAAAGGTGATCAGTAATGATGCGCTTGCATTAAAGGGGGATTGGGGGTAGTAAAAGTGTGTGTCATCCATGGAATCAAGATATTTCTTCCTCACGAATCTGCTCCATAAAGAGTCCTTGTTAGCATAAATGTTCTAAGACAGCTTGCTGCCCAAGGCCAAATTATTAAGATATAATTTTCAAAGACCAACACCCCCACAAGCCAGAGGGAGGCAGACCTTGTCCCAGGAGATTAAAGGTTAATTTTTCCTTTCCTTCAAGCCTTGCCAAAGAAAATATTTCATGATTTTATTGATAACATCTAGAATGCCTTTAGGAGCTTTTAGGACTGAAAAAAAATTTGGTAGAGCAACCAAAACAAACTTTAGCAGGGTGATTTTGCCTACCAAGCCCAACCACTTACCACTCCATTGGGCAAGTTGAGTCCGAAAAGCAGCAACAAGAGAATCCCAAAGAGCTGCTTTACAGTGCCAACAAACAATGGGACACCTAGATAACAGGAAGGAAGAGAGCCTTGTTGAAACCCCAATGTGCTAGCAATCCTTTGTCGGGCTCTAGGGGAAACTTTGAAGAAGAAAACTTCAATTTGAGTTCATTTGCCTTTTGGCCGAAGTGGTAGAGTAGGAGTTGAGGATCCCCTTGATGATAGTAGCTTCTCGAAGATTAGCCTCCCCAAACAAAATTGTGTCATCCACAAATTGAAGGTGAGAGAGCCTCAAAATCCTTAGTAGCAACAATGCCTTTCCAAGCTCCATCAAACTTAGCAGCAGTGATACACCTTTCCAAAGCCTCTGCCATGATAACAAAGAGAAACAGAGAGAGTGGATCCCCTTGACAAAAACTGTGGGAAGAAGCAAAGAAACCTTTTAAACTCTTGTTCACCAAAATTGAAAAAGTGAGGGATGGAAATACACTAAAAAATGAACACTCTCCATTGCAAATTGAAACCAAACTGTTCTAGAACTCTCACAAGAAATCTCCAATTGATCTTGTCGTAGGCTTTGTTGTTGTCATGCTTCACAATCATGCCTTTGCTGTTTCTGTTAGAAATGGAGTGAATAACCTTGTGAGTGATAATGATTCCTTCAGAGATGACTTGCCCCAAGACAGCCACTTGAGCATAAGAAACTATCTGATGAAGAATAATATTTAATATATTTAAGTTATTTTAATATTAAAATTTATTTAAATTCCAATATTTTTAAAATTAGTTAAATATATTAACTTTTAAATTTAAATAAATAAACTAAATATACTTTAAATATTGATAATAAACAATAGTTAAAGACTTTCACATTTAAATCTAAATAAAACATTAAAGTAAAATAAACTAAATATGATTTTAAAATATATTTAAATGTAAATATTAATAATATATAATATTTAGACATATGTATTAAATTTATATATATCAAATTGTTTATATATATTATATATAGAATTGTTGTATCTAGCCGTATACATATCGGGGGTCTTGAAAAATAGCCATATCCGTATCTAAGCAAATTTGAATGAAAAAGAAGGGTTCTTATCAAGTTTTGGCCTGTGGGTGTGTCTGAATAGAAAACTAGCCCAGTCTAATTGAGTTGCAGGTAATAACGTGTCAAATAACTTACAAAATCCACGAGTTTTTCTCAATGCAGGATTCAACATGCAAGAGTTGTTTAAGAATTACTCGGCCAGCAAATTTTCTTCCAAGTTTAACAAGATCTCATTAAGTTTTTGAATTATGCTTCAATATAACTAAGCCCTAGTTCATATCAGGATTCCTGACTCCTTGAGCCAAAGTAAGAAAAGAGAGAATGCAGAACCTATTGAGCATATGTTCATCTTGCAAGCTTCTAATTATGTGAATATGCAAATGACTAAGTGAAAGTTTGAATGAAAACCCTTCAATGCCATGGTACAAAGGTTGTATGTACTGAATGCAAAATGGAAGGCTCTTATAAAATGTTGTATTTATGTTAAAATGCAATATCCTGATTCCTCATTATCACAGATTCACAACCACATTAACATGCGATGTATGCTTGATGGGTTTTCAACCTAAGCGATTAAGATGACAATAGTTAATGTCTGGCTTTTTGAAAGTTTAGTTCAAAATTATTTAAATAGTTGTATATGATTACTATTTTGAATTTTCACCACTATTGGTGTGTAATAATAATCTGAAGCAGATCTAAATGTCAAGATGCGAGAGAAGAATAGCAGTGGCTCCACCTTATTGTTAGACCATGCCTTGCTACAAAGGTTTAGAGAAAATTTAATTGACAAACATCCTATTCCCTAATACATAATTAATGAAAAGAAAATAACACAGCGAATTACAGACAAAATAAAATGACCTAAAACATAAGCCATAAAAAGAAAATAATACAGTGAATTCCAGACAAAAATAAAATAAACTGATCGTGGTTCAAAATTCTGGAGATATTCATTTATGGTAAGTTGCTTTGGTTACTCTTGCTGCCTTGTGATTAAAAAGGTGGATTTTTATGCAAGAGAAGAATAATTGAGAGGATATGGGAACCAGTGATGATCTTGTTACAAGCCATTTGCACTGATATTCCAGAAAATATTTTTACATATACTTTTTTTGTCAAGATCTTCTCTAATGGGTGACAGTTGAAACATGCATGATACTATGAAGTCCATAGAAATTGATTTGCATAACAATGCAACACCATCAAAGATAACACTTGTAAAGCATTTAATTAAAAGTTTGGGTCAAAGTACATTACAGTTGAGGCATTTTTTGTTTAAGTTTGCATCTAACAATCTATGGTCTTGTTGATGCCAAAATGACTTAACGGATATCTTATAAGAATTGCAGTTTAGGGTGATTCAAGGTACACCAGAGTTACTTTTAATATTTCTTGTTTAAAAGTGTCATCATGGTCAAAGAGAGGCTCATTGCAATCCATCCAATAATAGAAATACAAGTGATCTAACACAAAGCAAGGAAAGTATTGGTGGATGGCCTAAGAAGCTGGCTCCCGTGTTAAGCCTTTCTTGCTTATACTTTCAGGGGAGTTAAATCTTAAAAAAACCATTATCTAGTTCACAAGCTTATCAAACCTAAATATAATAACTAAAGAGAGAAATGGTTAGAATCTAAGTTGTGGTTTGTGGTTTAGGGTTCGGGTATGGTGATTCGCCAGTTTTTTTAAACCCGGGATTTGATATGGCTGGTATGGCTGGTATGGCTGTACAATATATATAAAATATTAAAAAATAACCATAGTTTGCATAAACTATACAAAATTAAATAGATTAAATAAAGAACACGGCTGATCATTGATATTTTAATGATGTGAAAGACTAATGCAACAGTCTATATTAGTGCAATTGCATTTGGACAATCAATACAAATCATTGGTCTGGCAAGAAGTTGCAGTGCACTGGGGTATGAAAATACTTTAACACTTGATGCCACATACTTTATCCACTCCTACAATGAGTAGAAATGGAGTTTTGGGTGAGGAATGTGAGGTCGGAATGTATGTTTGTCCTTATCTTGTGTACTTCTAGTGACTTAAAAGTCACTTTATAGGGCTAATTAAGGTCTTTATTTATTAAAATAAAATAAAATAAAATATTCACTTATTATTTTATTTTTTCTTGGGGTTTGTGTTCTCCTCAGTTTCGGCTCAGATTTGCCTGGTGTTCTGTCTATGCCTGTTGGTTTGGCCTGGGTATGTCAGATTTACCCATGCTGAACTCTCAAGCCCAGCAGAACCCACGCCAAACCTGAACCAGCATCTGTATCTGGTCCAAACCTGTGCAAGAGGAGTGAACCTAGTGACAGAGGTTAAAATCAATGATTGTCTCTATAATTCGAAAATAATATGTCTGCTTTTAAAGGCTGAATCCACAATCCCAGGAAGAACCCTGGCTGAACCTGCACTGAGATCCATACCTGGTCTAAACAAGTTTGGGTGTGGAATAGGTTCTGAGCAAACCCTGTAACAGAGGTTAGATTGAGCGATCCCCTGCACTCTGCATACCTTGCAATTAATGTGTCCACATTTGACAATCTCCACTAGAGAGACTTTATTTGACAAGGGTTATTATCGTGAACAACTACAATATGATGTTCTAAATCACATAAAGCTGTATCAGTCAAACCGGATTTCAGATTTTACAATGTGGTAAACAGCCCACTTTGGGAAACGCTTACTGGAACTGCTCTAGCTTTTACCCACTATTGCTTCCATGTCTACTATACCAGTTTTCTATTTGCTACATTGGAGACGATTTTGGCACGTATCGATGTTGTCAAGATTGTTTAGACCATGTATGACAATGACAACTTTTTAACCTTCCCATGCATAAATGTATACCTTGTTGGGCCTGTTTTGGCCCCAGGACATCCACCCATGTGAGAGCGATCAGTAAAGAGCTTAACTTGTATGATTACTCCAAGAAGAATGTTCAGTTGAGTTGTTTCAAGAAATTCCTATGTGCTACTTTTCACATTGTAAATTTTGATTAGAATTTACTATAGTTGAAAAACTCAGACTCGACAATAACTCAGCAGGCCAAAAATTTTAAAACTTGGGACCTGGCAAAAACTCAAGGGAAAACTTGGCAAAAACTCGACAATTTAATCAAACATTTTAAAATACATGGTTTTTAAGCCGAGAGGCTTCCTACAGTCACATAATGGATTGAAAAACCTGAGTACATTTTTATTCTTTGCATTTATTTTGACGTTAAAATGCCAGTCAAAATCAAACAGATTTGATTAAAAAACAAATCAAAATCAAAGAGATTTACTCAAATAAAAATATCCAAATCCAAGACATTTGAACTAACACAAAAAACAAATCAAAATCAAAGAGATTTGATGAAACAAAAAAATTAAAATCAAAGAGATTTGATGAAACAAAAAAATCAAAACAAAGAGATTTCATGAAACAAAATATCAAATCAAAGAGATTTGTTGAAACAAAAAAATCAAAATCAAAGAGATTTGCTCACAAAAAGAAATCAAAGATAAATCACAAACATTTGAAAATATTTAATTATAAATTAAGTAAAAAATCAAATAAATAAATGAGTGCCTTTAGAAGGATAACTCTTGGCGTATTTTATATATATTAATCATTAATATATGTATGCTAGTTTTAAAATATTCTTCAGAAACACATATTACTAAGTTTGTAGAGCACATTACTGATTTCCATCATATATGCATCAAATTTAGAGTTTAATACATATCATAGACCAAAAACTGAGTTCAACCTCTAAATTTAGAGTACTTTGACAAGTTTTGCAACTATGGAATTTACCATCTTGCTCCATCTTTTGCACAGAACTTTGACTTAGTAGACCAATTTGCTGGAGCTAAACCTGTTGGAATAATTGAGATCAATTCTTTCTTGAAGTAACACTTGGAAGACTACCTTCAATACTTAATACAGTTTTAGGGCGATAAATGCCTCTTAACTGATCAGCATCCTTCAAGGGATTGTTAAATGACATCTCAAGACATTTCTTGGACTTCTATGTCTTGTAAATCTAGGTAACATTTTGATGTGTCTAGCAACACATGAGAGAACAGCTTTTCATGGTCAAAACTCTATCAAAGTGTTTGAAATTCTAAGTCAGAATGGTATTTCTAGCTCAGAAATGCTTTTATATTATTTTAACTCTTTCATACTTTCTCGGTGTTTTCAGATATGGATTACAAGGCCTTTGTGTACGCATATGCAATTTGGTCATTTTTTAAGAGAATGTCCCTAGATAATTGGATGCACAGAAATCAACTTTTTTCAATTTGCATTTTATATCGTCTTTTCACAAATTTCTTCCTGTGATGGAAATGCCAATGTCTTAACTTCAATTCTTTTTTGCCTGTGCAGAGGCTTTGGAATCACCAGACAGGAAAGTTTTTGAAGACATACAGCGGTCATTTGAATAACAAATTCTGTATTTTTTCCACATTTTCTGTGACTAACGGCATATACATTGTTAGTGGCTCAGAAGACCATTGTGTCTATATATGGGATCTTCAATCTAAAAACATTCTCCAGAAGTTGGAAGGCCATACAGACACGGTAATAAGTGTCTCTTGCCATCCTACTGAAAATAAAATAGCATCTTGTTCTTTAGATAATGACAAAACTATAAGAATTTGGGTTCAAGATCCAAACTGACTAACTAAAGGATCTAAAGTGTGAGCAGAAAAATTGTATTCCTCCTTGGCTTTATTCAAGTGTTGGTCGGTAAGATGGGGCATTGTTATGGCACTTTTTCATAATTCATAAGTTCCTTGTCCAAGTGTTGGCTGGTTAGAATGGGGCATTGTGATTGGGACTTTTTTTCCAAGTTCATAGAGTACGTGTAATTCATAAGTTGCTTGTAAATAATTGGATTTAAAAGAACTCTTTGTAAAAGACATGTTAAAATGTATTATGTTATGAATGAATGTGATGGATGTCACTCTTGGATAATTTTATAAACATGTGAGGGCAATTCGGTAGGTTATCATGAAATTTGGTAGACTCGGTGCTTCACCTTTATGAGCATCACCTAAATGCAATGAGTGCTAAGTGGACCATTCATTATCACGAGAGATGAGTTCTTGTGAACCACTACTCATGAAACATGGGTCAGTGAGTTTGACTCGTAAAACTACATGGATGAATCCTGATAGCAATATCACACGATTTGACACGCTGTGCAAAATTCCTCCTACTTATCTATTGTGGATAACTTAAGAAAAGTGGTGGTTTAATAGGCTATGCCCATAGAAAAGGGGTATACAAAGTACATCTAAATTGAAGTATAAATTGATTACAGTTATGGTGTGTGGGCATAGTGCATGTCCACATGCTGTTTGTCATTGTACATATTCCTCCCACAGTTTCCCATTATTAAGGCTTTTTCATTATACATATTCCTCCCACAGTTTGTCATAATTAAGAAGGCTTAAACCATTGCAATTTTTAAGGTGAAAGTAGGTGTTAGATAAGTAATTTTGAAAGTTAACGATAATGAAAATAAACTCAAAATTTGATATTGTTTAATTGAATATTATTTCTAAGTTGGATATCTAAAATAAAATTAATATTGTTTAATTGAATATTATTTCTAAGTTGGATATCTAAAATAAAATTATATTTTGTTTGGATATTTTATTTTTAATTTTAAGAATTGAACAAGTTATAAAATTGTGTCAAGGCACTGAAATGAAAAACTAGTTTGAAACCTAAGTTTCCTTGAATCTAGATATGAGTTTAAAATGAGAGGAAAGTAAAAATTAGTTTGAATCCTAAGTTTCCTTAAATCTCGATATGAGTGTTTAAAATGGGAGGGAAGCACACAACCTCCAAACAATTAAGTTGAAGTACAATTTTTGAGATATATTGGTGTAGATTTTGTTGCTATATTCACAATAATTCCAACATGTGCAAGGTACATATGAAAGAAGAATCAAAAAGTGGGATGTTAAAATTAAACAAAGGCCACATAGTGGTGAGTACTACCTCAAGAGCAATTAAATAATAATAATAGCAATAGCAATAATAATAGTGAATTTCAATTTTTTTGTCATTGTTACTGGTTTGAGATTCAAATCCAATGACACTTATAAAAATAAGAAAGATGAACAATTAATTGCTCTAGTTGCTCTATAAGATTTTGGTTAAATAATAATAACAATAGTGATAACAAGAACGATAATAATAACAATAGCAATAATATTTAGTAAAATCAATAATTATTTATTATAAATTTATTTGTATATAAATAGAATTGGAAAAAAATAATCTTGAAAAAAGTTGGATTAAAATATTGAAATTTCATTTTGGTTGATAAATTATTCATAACTTTTGATAATTTATGATTCTAAATGTGTTTTAATTTTTTTTATAATACTTTAGAGATGAACAAGAATGTTATTAGCATTTGTGATGAGCTACGAATAGTTGATGAGGTTTATAATTATTATTGTTATTATTAATATATAATATAATATGTTTTATTCTTGTTATTGTTTTTTATCATTGTTTATTTTGATGGTTTGGATTTGTTACTATATAAGAAATTTGGTCAATCATTGTAGTAAATGTTGTATAATATAAAAAATAACTTATGCAAGAATAATAACAAATATGCTAATTTGAGACTATTAGGGGAGATTTCAACCTAATTATTAATCAAATTCATACTAATTAATTAATTATAATATTGAATTAATTTCATTTCAATCCACTAAAATAATGTCATAATTAATTAATTTATGTATCATTATTAATTAATTAATCAACTTCCAATTAAATCCATGAACACATAATTAATTATATCGTCTTTCCATTAGTAACTCCATATATGCATAATTAATTGACTATACATAACTAAGTAATTACTTATCCTTTCATAATTCCACAATTAATTTATTATCAAAATCAATCTCTTTTGCTCATCAATTCATGCAAGTTATTAATTCCTTGATTTATGAGCTTGCACATTTCTAAATGAAGTAAAGTGAAAGCAAATTCAAGTTTCTAATGAAGTCAATTAATCACAACCATTCACTTTTTCATCTAAAAACCTATAAATCTACTATTTCTTTCACAAATTACATTTCTTTAAATATTTGGAAATCTTGATTGAATTTTCAAAAATCATAATCATCTCTACAAATTAGTTCAAATCATCAAATCATGAATCAATGACAAGTATACATTGCAAAGATCTTGCATAATTATTTGAGAAACCAAATTCATAATCATGAGCAAATCTTGTTCTCAAAAGGGAATACAGGTAATCAAAAGTTGACATTTTTTTCAAAATAGAAGTTGAATATTTATTTTGATGTTTTTATTGTTTTTAATTTACTACTTATGTTTTCACATGGTTGGTGGGACATGGATCCGTTGTCTAATTTTATTTGTAGGATTATAACAAGCTTGAACTCGCAATTTTGCTTGTAGGGCTTGATTTTAGTTTTTACATTTGTCACACATATTTTGGAGCACTTTAGAACAAAATAGGCACTATTATTGTGTTTGAAAGACATCAAAAATATAAAAAAATATTATTTTTACTAAATATAATCAATTATAGTAATCAATGCATATATTGTTCAAATTTACTATGAAGATGTACACTAGAGTTAGCAATGCATGAATCAAAAAATGAATATTAAGACACGATTCATATTTGTAAGTCAATTTCTTGTGTAGTATGATATAATGTAATCTATTGTGGCAGCATCTAGTGCTAAAATCCAAGAAAGAGTAGAAAATATGTCTATACAATAGTATATGCAATTCTTATAGGGTAGAATATGTGTGTGTGTGTGTAAGAAAGTTATGTCTATAATAAAAAATTATTTGACAATTATTAGAGACCAATAAACATAAGTTTTTTCAAAGGTTTGAAGCTGAATTGTTTTGCTATCCGATAAGCAATAAGATTTTTAAAACTTTGAATCTAAATTGTTCTATTATTCATTTTGTAGCAAACCCAAAACGGTGTTGTTCTGGTCCAATGTGAAATGTTCTTGAACTTGAAACTCTCATAGAGTAAATAAATTTTTTGACTTGTTTTTCATATATTCTTCATAAGTTATTTTTTGAAGGGATGTAAGCAATTTCTTGAACATGTCTTTTTTAAGGCTACAATACAGGTTGTTCTTATAATCTGTTGTTATTATGCATTTGAGATATTGGTTGTAGGTATATGCAATGTCTTGGTTACAATTGTTATAGTGAGCAACATTATTTACAACAACGGTGTTAGAATTGTGAAAAACACACACAAAGCAATATCAAATAGCAAGCAAGGACACCTTCCATGCATGAGAGTTGTAAATAATGATTTGCTATTTTGTCAAAAAGAAAAATTCACAAAATGAAATAATACAATGAAGGAGAGTGCTTATAAGAGCAAACCCTAGATGATAAAGGGATTAGATCATGACAAGTGTTGTCATCCTATGTGATGAGACAAAATGATCTAATAATAATTCACTCTAATAAAAAAAACACTCCTAAGTTTAGCTCAAGTGCATAAAGTGAAATTAGCCTAATAATCAATTAAATATTAATTAATTATTAGCTAATAAATGATTACTCCAATGCTCCCCCTCAAGTGTAACTTAGGGAGTAGCTAAAAACTCTAAAAGCCAATGCAAAAAAAGCAAAGAAATCATGAATGGGTCCCAACAACAAGGCCTATTGAGGTGCCCATGTATAATTAAATAAATCTCTCATAACTAGAGAAAAGGAGAAAACCTCATGGCAAAAACCCATCTCCTAAAGAGAGATGAAAGCATGTATAAAAAACATGAAGGAGGCCTCATGAAGACCCCCCAAGGACAACATCCTTCACCCCAAGCATCAATCACAACTAGAGGTAACACAACGATGCTAAAGGTTTCATGAAGATGTCTGGAACTTGCTCTTTTGTAGGCATGTACTCAAATGTGAGAAAACTATCCTAAATCAACCGTTGAATGGAGTGCATGTGGATCTCTATGTGCTTAGTATGTTGATGCTCCATTAGGTTGCGAGAAATGTGAATGACACTCACCAAAGAATAGTGGGACTATCAAGAGGAAAATTGAACTTAGTCAATGACTAACAAAGCCACAAAACCTGTTGGCTAGCCAAAACCGTTGCACTATACTTAGCCTTCGTGGATGATAATGCAATTGTAGATTTCTTCTTGAAAGACCATGTATGAGGCTAGAACTAAGGCAAAAAAAAGCTAAAAGTTGAATTCCTATCATTAACATCACCAACCTAATTTGAGTTAGTGAAGCCAACTATACGAGAATCTTCTAATGTATAGTGAATATCATAATGTGAGGTGCCCTGAATATATCTCAAAATAGATTTGGAAGCTTTCCAATGACTCCCATGTGGATCGTGTGAGAACCAAGAGACAAGACCAACCACAAAAGAAAGATCAAGACATGAATGTGTCAGGTACAAAAGATTGCCAACCAACTGCTTGTATAATGTAGCATCTATTGAAGGAGTAGAACAAGTGGAAGAAAAAACATTACCTAATTGAAATGGTGTGGGGGTAGGTTTGCAATCAAGCATGTCAAATCTCTAAAGCATGTCAAGAGAATACTTCTACTGTAAAATGGAAATCCCATCTAAAGACTGAATAAATTGTAAACCAAGAAAGTAGTGCAAAAGGCTGAGATCTATCATCTCAAAACACTCCATCAAATCTCATTAAACAATTTGGATCATGGAGGATGAACCACCTATAAGGATCAAATCATCCATGTATAGCACAAGGATCAAGAGATCACCCTCTTATCATTGAATGTACACTGTGGGATCAAGATGACATCATGTGAAGCCAAAGAAAAGAAGAAAAATGTCTATCTTCTCATGCCAAGATCGAGGGACTTGTTTGAGACCATATAATGAACGATGAAGCCTAGAAACTAGTGAAGAGTCTTAAACAAAATCCTATGGCTGCTCCATAGAAATCTCCTCATGAAGATCACCATGAAGGAAAGCACTCATCACATCAATCTGGTATATTTCCCATCCTTGTGAAGCTGCAAGTGAAAGTACAAGGGGAATATAATTCATTTTGGAAATAGGGGCAAAGGTCTCAAAATAGTCAATGCCTTTAGACGAGCCTTGAACTTATTAATGGAACCATCTGCAACATATTTAGTATGGTACACCTACTTGCAAACTAACATTCTTCCCTTACGAAGAGGAACAAGATCCTAAGGATTATTTTGAAATGATAATTGATATTCAATATTTTCTATTTACAAAAGGAGAGGAATACTCCTTATATAGAAAATTACAAGACGATATTTCTAAAAAGAAACCATCGTTAAACTAAAGCAAAAAATTGAAAGATGCTAAAAAAAACTAAAGCATAAATAAAAGTTACTAAAAGATAACTAAGTTAACTAAAAGTAAACTAACAGCTAACTAAAGCTAAGATGACCATTAAATATTACAATTAATACTTTAATACCCTCCCTTAATGGTCATCCTACAAACATAAATTAAGTTTACCCATATTCTGATGGAATTCTGGGCATGAATGCATAGAATGCAAACTCCTTCTACTCAGTATACTCTGCCACTTGAGCACTTTGTTGAGACTCTTCTTGGTTGGACTTCTCATTAGCCAACCTCTCTCTGTAATACTTTTGAATATGATCAATCTTCCTATAGTAATGGCAAGTAATAGAGAGCTCTCCTTTGCATTGCCTCGTCCTTTTTGCTGAGTGGACTTGCCTTTGTCAATGTCCTTGGTCGTAAAAGCCTGTTCAACACTAGGAGACTCACTATTGCTCTCAAACTACTTCCTCCATCTATCCTGTTGCAAGATCTTGTTGCACAACTCATCAAACTTCAAGTCAACATTGGTGGATGTAATGTTGAGCATTTCGATGAAGTACTCGAAGTCCATCGTGGTAGGATTTTCAACATAATGACCACCATATCCTCTTCTTCCATCTTGCGACCAATAGCCTCCAGCTAATCACAAATGTCTTTGATGTTCATGAGATGATCTTGCAAAGAGACTTTGTCATCCATCACAATGTTAAACAACATATTCTTTAGGAAGAAATCCTTGCCATTGTTTGAGGTCTCATATGTTTGCAAATCACAAATATTATGATCATCTTTCAAATGCTTCCAGATCTCTACAACATGTTAGACTCAAGGAACACTGAGAGGGGGGGTGAATTAGTGTTCAACAATATTTGAATTTCAATTTAGATCTTAAACCATTTACAACATTTCAACAAAAGTAAAGATGCAAGCGCATGAAGGAAACAATCAAAACACCATAACACCAAGATTTTTATGTGGAAACCCTGTTAGGGGAAAAACCATGGTGGAGGTTAATCCACAATTTATACTCTGTTAAAAGTATGAAGAAAAAGGGGAATGCACATGCATTCAGGCACACTGCCTAGAGCTCACTGCTCAAAATCAAGAAGGCTGGCTGACTTACAATATATTTGGATTACAACAAAAATTTGAACTAAGAGAATTGCATCTACAAATGCCTGGTTTCAATTCCAGTGAGGCTCATAGATCAGATTCTAGACCTTCTGTTTGATTCTGCACTTTGCTCTGCTCTACCTTAATTCACTTCACAAAAATCCTCTTCTGCACAAATAAAATC
Source organism: Sequoia sempervirens (assembly GCA_007258455.2). Lineage (NCBI taxonomy): Eukaryota > Viridiplantae > Streptophyta > Pinopsida > Cupressales > Cupressaceae > Sequoia > Sequoia sempervirens. The sequence goes on from VDFB02321274.1 coordinate 105,045, forward strand.
ACTTAACTACTCTGAAATTCGCACACACACTAACACATATCGAACACCACACACACCACGCCAAAATGAATTAACTGGTCTCTTAAATATATCCGCTATCAAAGATTTCAATCACTCCATGTCGGCTTCAGCAAAATAAAAATATTTCCCAATAGTCAGCTTAATTTACATTTAATATTTGATGCATACGTATAAAAGTCAGCTAATGCTATGTTGTGGCTCCAAATCAAAATGCTTGAACACAGAAACAATTAAACAATTACTCCTTATACATCCAAAACATGCTACATTCACTAAGTCGGCCACCATGAGCTGATAAACAAAAAATCATCCCGTCGGATCTCCTAACCTACACACTAATTAATGCGACATCACAAAACTTTAACAATAAGATAAAATAGATACTTAACAACCTTCCATGAGATCCACAACTCAAAATGATAATTCAGTGAAGCATACAGATCGACATACTAACCAGATACCCTATTCTTCATTTTCACTTTCGGTAATACGCTGGTAACTGAAGCCATATGCTAAGTCAAGTCTCTCCCCATTTGACATCAAATTATCAAAATTGAACTGCACTCAAGTCAGAAAATTATCTTGTACTTATCTTTCATTTCCAGAAGAAATTTCCTCCAAGCTTCTATTGTAATCCCAATGATTAAGACAAGTTGTTGTTCTCAGATGTCTGGTTGATAATCTGGATGAGAGATTTTGGAATTGTGATTGCCTCTTCTAATTTCTCTCTTTTCCTCAGAACCTCAATTAACTGTTCCATCCTACATTCGGTTAAATCCTTCACCTTCCAAAAGGTGTCCACAAGGTTGTTTCTAGTGAATTAAACTTTTGTATGCACAGACTGCAACATCCTGATCCTGAAACATGCTATAATCTTGACCAATCTTGTTAAGCTCAAATTCAATCTGCTCCAATTTATCTTTGTATCTCCCAATTGTCCTGGGACTCAAAGACCATGGCATCCTTAATGCACTCAATCATCTCTTCAGGAAACACATTCTGCAAACTCTCCAATCCAATATTATTCTGCACAAAATAAGTACTTAGTGTGCTCTTGATCAGGTCCTGCTCATATGAGGGTCTATCAGACCATATGTCATTAATTTTCTGCATCCCATCTTTCTCCTGAACAAGCTGCAATATCTTTACTTTGGATAAAACACCTTCTTCTTCGCTTCCTTATGCCATTACTACATCCTGTTCAACTGATTCTAGTTCTTCCCTTGGAGTGTACTCATCAGATTCTTCATCCGGTATGTCCACAATCACTTGTTCTTTACCTTTTCCTTCAATTCTTGGAGTCTTGTGTGCCGGAGGAGTGTAATCAACAATCTCTTGTGATTTTTTCTTCTTCCTCTCCATCTCACCGGAAGAGGATCCAACTTCAAGTGCTCTTACCGGAATGGAAATGCTAATTGCTCCAAACTTCCCTAGCAATTCTTTAAAGAAATTTGCATACTCTTGCTCACAATTTTCCAAAGTATTAGTGTTCAAAAATTTGTTTACAAACCAGTCCATTCTCTTTCCATACAACATTATCGATCTATGGCAAGCAATTTAGAAAATACATCACAAGACATATGACTAGGGTACCAAACCTGAAGGCGTAATATGCCTCCTTTGTTAGTTGCATATTTTCTATCAATTGATCTTTTAGCAATCCGCACAGGCCAAAATCATGATCCTCCATTATCATTTTATGAGAGATGTAAACTGCACCTGCTAAAGTTGTGCCTTCCCTGTTTCTGAAAAAAAGATTTTGTATGAGATTCCATGTGCAATGTACCTTGTTATCGGATCTTTGATCATCGAAATTATCAAAGCCCTCTGATCTCTTGTTACTCCAGTTAGGGTTTTGACTTCCTTGTTCTGAATGGACTTCTTTTTCGGTATATCCCCAACATTGCATAATCTAGTTAGATTCCTAATCACTTCTTTCGAAATGGGATAGGGTTTATCCAGAGTTAGAATGTCATCATTCAATCTGTTCAGGATAAACCTAATGACTTTCGTGTTATCAAAATAGGGAAATTCACTCCAAATGTCCAAACTTTTGTGTTTCATACCTTCAACCCATTTCAATTCATTGACCAACAACATATTTCTCACATCCCTAATCTTCTCACTGTTGTATTCATCTAAATTCACCATTCCTTTGATTTTCCTCATTTTCTTTTCCGTACCGAACAAGTTTCTATTGAGCACCAAATTAAGTGAGAATTCTACAAGCAACTAAAATACCTGATGAATTCACCGCCGAATTTGACTTTAATCCTTCGAAATTTTGCTGCAGAGGCTCTCCTTCTGATCTTTTTAAATGAAAGGTGACAAATGAGGGTTCTAAATACCCTTTTATAACTCGTACACCTAACCTTTTTATCGCATTAAATGTTTTTACCTAGGTGTTCTGGATACTCTTTCTCAGACAACAAAAGAAGAATTCATCTGCGGACCTTCTACTTCTCAAATTTATGCACAAGCGATCATCGATACATTTGTAAACTATTAGCACAACTACTAACAATTTCCTACATTCTGGTGCCAACTACCGATAGTGGGACAAAGGATTTTCTTGAAAAAATCCCCCTAGGCCAATGGCCTAAGATCAATTTCTAGAGGAATTACCAGAAACTGCTTTTGGTGCAGGCTTATTTCCTTCATCAGATTCACTCTTCCTTACCCATGTTTTCTTCATCTGATCTCTTATCTCTTCCACTGTCACTTTCCCTTTTCCTTTATCATCTTTCTGTGAAATTCTTCCTTTGTATACCAGACCTCTTCTATCCATGTTTCTGTTCCTGCAGAATCTTGCAATGTGACCAAATCTATTACAATTGTAACATAGAGGATTTCTTTGTCTAGACCACTCATTCATTGATTTCCTCTTGATATCCATTGATTAGCAATATGCCCAAATCTTCCACAGGTGTAGCATTTAACATTCCTTACACTAACATACATACTTTTGCATTCAATTGACTTATGACCAAACATATTGCAACTAAAACACTAACTGGGAAATTATGGACTGCTTGAATTTATTTTACCTCTACACTGAGAAGCCATATGACCAAATTTATTACAAGAAAAGCAGTGACCATTGAACTTTTGAGCATTAGGTTGTCTTTCTGGATACCTTCTTCCTTTGTTCATTTGATTTCTTTGTCTGGAATCCTTATGTTAAGATCCAGAGCTTTCTCCCTTCTCATATCCAAAACCTTGCTTGTCATTTGCATCCTTTTGTCCTTTAGTCAGCTAATCAAGCTTAGCAAAACTGATCCTAAACTTCTCCTTGTATTCATTTGCAGTAGTGAGTTCATCTCTAAGAATAACTATCTGTCTTTCAAGCTCGTGTTCATTATTTATGGATTGTTGTAGTTCAATCTCCAGCTAAATGAATCCACTATTAACTTCGTTGCATTCTTTAGATCTTTCTTTTAAGGACTGGGCCAGATTCTCCTCATTCTTCTTTCTTTCTTCAATTTCCTTAGTTTGATTCATCACCATAGATTCCATCTCAAGCTTTAGAGCAACATTGTCTCTAGCAAGCTTTTCACATTCTTCAGTTATTTCTTTTAAGGTCTGATTCAGGTGAACATCTTCCAAGCATTTACTTTCTTTTTTCTTCAGCTGATCACATAGTTCCTTCCTCTTTTCTCTTGACTCATTGATTTTATCCTTCAATGATTGAATGAATTTTTTAGCATCCTCAAGATTTGCTTTTAATTCCAAGACTTCTACTTTAGACTGATCAAGATCATCAAGTGCCACCAAAAGTTGTTGTTGAAGACCACCAAAGTCCATTGCATTCCAAGATCCACTTCAAGCTGTTAAACTTCTTCAGAGGAACCTTGCTCTGATACCAATTGTTGGACTCAAGGAACACTAAGAGGGGGGGTGAATCAGTGTTCAACAATATTTGAATTTCAATTCATATCTTAAACCATTTACAACATTTCAACAAAAGTAAAGATGCAAGTGCATGAAGGAAACAATCAAAACACCATAACACCAAGATTTTTACGTGGAAACCTTGTTAGGGGAAAAACCACAGTGGAGGTTAATCCATAATTTATACTCTGTTAAAAGTATGAAGAAAAAGGGGAATGCACATGCATTCAGGCACACTGCCTAGAGCTCACTACTCAAAATTAGGAAGGCTCACTGCCTTACAATATATTTGGATTACAACAAAAAGTTGAACTGAGAGAATAACATCTACAAATTCCTAGTTTTAGTTCTAGTGAGGCTCATAGATCATATTATGGACCTTCTGTCTGATTCTGCACTTCGATCTACTCTGCCTTAATTCACTTCACAAAAATCCTCTTCTGCACAAATGAAATCACTCAACTGCTCTTTTGATATTCACACACACACTAACACATATCGAACACCACACACACCATGCCAAAATGAATTAACTGATCTCTTATATATATCCGCTATCAAAGATTTCAATTGCTCCATGTCAGCTTCAACAAAATAAAAATATTTCCCAATAGTCAGCTCAATTTACATTTAATATTTGATGCGTACCCATCAAAGTCGGCTAATGCTATGTTGTGGCCCCAAATCAAAATGCTCGAACACATAAACAATTAAACAATTACTCCTTATACATCTGCGACATGCTACATTCACTAAGTCGGCCACCATGAGTTGATAAATAGAAAATCATCCTGCTGAATCTCCTAACTTACACACCGATTAATGCGACATCACAAAACTTTAACAATAAGATAAAATAGCTACTTAACAACCTTCCCCAAGATCCACAACTCAAAATGATAATCCGGTGAAGCATACAAATTGACATACTAACAGGATACCCTGTTCTTCATTTTCACTTCTGGTAATACTCTATTCTTTCAACAAAATAAAAATATTTCCCAATAGTCGACTCAATTTACATTTAATATTTGATGCGTACCCATCAAAGTCGGCTAATGCTATGTTGTGGCCCCAAATCAAAATGCTCGAACACAGAAACAATTAAACAATTACTCCTTATACATCCACGGCATGCTACATTCACTAAGTCGGCCACCATGAGTTGATAAATAGAAAATCATCCTGCCGAATCTCCTAACTTACACACCGATTAATGCGACATCACAAAACTTTAACAATAAGATAAAATAGCTACTTAACAACCTTTCCCGAGATCCACAACTCAAAATGATAATCCGGTGAAGCATACAGATCGACATACTAACATGATACCCTATTCTTCATTTTCACTTCTGGTAATACTCTGTTATTTACTCTACCTATCGGTATGAACAAATCTTGATCTGCAGACCAGAATAATGACTTAGGTTGCCATCAATGACAACACTAAAAGCCATATGCCAAGACAATAGACTTACCAGACGGTATTTTGGGTAACATATCATCAGTGATAAATAATTTTAGAAGCATAATTGCCTCCCTATTACCTCCATCATACTTGTCTCGTTCCTTCCCCGTAGTGTCAGGACAAAGTTCTTTACCTAGAACAAGTCCATCCAGACACCGGTGCTCAAAGATGGTAAGCATCCTCTACTTCCACGTGTTGTAATTCTTTCCATTGAACTTCTACATACTTTCTAACATACATTGGTCAAAGCAACCATCCCTCTCATTTTCCAAAAGCATGAAAAATGAGGTAAAAGTATGTGATCAACTGGCACAAAACATTGGACAATCAGTTGGCACAACTCCCATAATTTTTCTAAAAATCGTCTAAAAAGAGGCTCATAAATAGTAAGACTTTTTAGAAAAAAATCTTCAAAAAAAACCTTCAAAAACCTTTGATAAAGTAAGATTTTTTCAAAAAAACCTTCAAAAACTTTGAAAAAAGCAAGATTTTTCAAAACCTTAAAAACTCTAAAAAATATTCAAAAACTTCTAAAAAATTAGCAAAACTTTTATAGATTTTTTTTTTCAAAAACTCTTCAAATTTTCTTCAAAAAACACAAGTTTCATTTTTTTCAAATTTTTTTTTGAAATACTCTTGCAGGAATCTTTAGAAATCCATGATCATCTTGAACCCAGATGAATTCTTGACAAACACAGGAAAACCTAGAACGGATTTTATCAAAAACCCTTAAAAAATCACCCATAAAGACACAAAAATTTTAGAAATATCTAAAAAAATTCTCACCAAAAGCTGGCAAAACCCTCAAAATATTTAGGGACACACGAGATTGTAGTAGATAATGACTCTAAAAATACCACAATTTCACAAAAAAATGTGAAGACAAAAACAAAAGAAAAAATGCCATGGATTTGGAAATCACGTTTAGAACAGGTCGCATAAACTAGAAAAGAAAAAATGTGAGCTTGAGAGTGGAAGAAATGACACGAAAAAAAGATAGACAAATTTGAAAACCCTTGTGCAAGGAAAATTCCAGAAACCGCATGATAAATCGCCTAGGTCATGCACGGAAAACAACTACGAACTTCTTGCAAGAACAAGGTCGCGATTCATCAAGAAATAAATCTACAATTATATGGGAAAAAAAAACTGTGATAATACTCAAAAATAACACACAATTTTTCCCTTTAACACATCCACGATTTGATTTTGCTAGAACCTTGAAAATCTTTGAAATATATCTGTGATTTACCATAGACAAATCCATGAAAATCGGCTGCAAAAGGCCACAAAATCTCCTTGAAAAAACCTTTAATCTTCAACATGGAAGAAACCCTCAATTTTCAGATGAAAATCGGCTCACAAAAATTCTTCAAAAAATTCCTCATTTTTTTATCTTAAAAAAATTGGATAAAAAACTTCACAAATTTTTATACAAAAATATGTTAAAAAAAAACTTCTAAAATAATTCCGTAATTTTTCGGGTTAACCATTAACATTGAATTTATAAAAAAAAGCCGAGCAAAAACATCTAAGATAATTTTAAAAAAAATCCTCAGGAAAATAACAAATTTTTATTACTAAAAAAATTTCCAAATTTTTTTGAGCCTATGCTCTGATACCATGAAATGATAATTGATATTCGATATTCTATATTTACAAAAGGAGAGGAATACTCCTTATATAGAAAATTACAGGACGATGTTTCTAAAAATAAACCATCATTAACTAAAGTAGAAAATTGAAAGATGTTAAAACAAACTAAAGTATAAACATAAGTTACTAAAAGCTAACTAAGTTAACTAAAAGTAAACTAACGACTAACTAAAGCTAATATGACCATTAAATATTACAATTAATACTTTAATATATTCTTCATCAATGAAGAATACTCATCTTCCATAGAACTATCCCACTCAGGAATACCAGTTTCCTTTGAAAACTTCTAATGATCATCTGAAATGGTATGAATCAAAAGACTAACACCTGATGTTTGTGCACAAGTATGACAAGAGTCTAAAGGATCACCTGCCAAAGATCTAGTTGCATCAATAGCATTGTAGGACCATTTTGGTAAAGGTTGAATATCTAGAGGTGGAGGGATAGCTAGAGCATCATTTTCATCCTCAAGAGATGAAAAGAGAGTAGTAGATAGTGAGGGAGAAGTTGATGATGAAGAATCCACTCGAGGAAAGTGCTCATCAAACTAGACATTCGCCTAAACAAGACATCTATGGAATCAGGATCAAACAATTTGCATGCCTTAACATCCTCACAATAGCCAAAAAATATGAGTGGTTGGATTTTCCTCTCCATTGATTTTTCTTGAGTTTTAGGAATGAATGCCCAAGCCTCACTACCAAATATTTTGAATGAAGATACGTTGATCTTGGCATGGGACCAAGCCTCCTCAGGAGTCATATATCACAATATCTTATCAGATATAAGGTTTTGAATATAATTGGCACAATTAATTGCTCTATCCCTAAAAAAGAATCCATATCTCGTGACTGAATCATACAATTAGCCATCTCTCATAAAGTTATGTTCTTTCTCAACAACATTATATTGAGGGGTGTACAGAATTGTAATCTAATATTGTATATCATGCTCATTACAAAAGTCCCTGAAAGCCTAATTGACATACTCCTCCCTATTTTCTATGTATCCTCTGAATAGAAAGACCATATTACTTCTCCATGAATGCTTTAAGCATCTTGAAATAATCAAAGACATCACTCTTGTACTTAATAAAGTACACCCATGTACATCTAGAGAAGTAATCAATAAATGTGAGCACATATTTGGCTCCTAAAAATGAAGAAGTCGAAGATGACATGAAATCACTATGTACCAACTCTAAGGGTGCCTTAGAACTTGTGTCTCTTCTTGTAGGAAAAGATTTTACAAGAGCACATCCTTGATAAACACCACCAGTACAAGAAATCTTAGGGAGGCCTAACACCAATACATGTGTACTCATTTGCCGGAGATATCTGTAATTGACATGACCAAAATGTTCATGCCAAAGCTTACTCCAAATGTCTACATTTGTTATGAAAGATGAACCTAAACCAATTGAACTCTCAAAATCATCAAATCGGTATAAATGAAAGGAAGAAATAACACTCCTAGTAGCCACAATAATATCAGGATCATGAAGGTCATGAATAACTATATCATGTGGGTTAAAATCTACAATCCTACCAATGCTATATTGGAAAATTTGATACATTAAAAGAAGGTTGGTGGAAATATTGGGAACAACAAGAATATCCTGAAGAAAACTACCCTCAAGTGGAATAATACCTGGGCCCCAAACTGAAAGTTGTGTAGAATCCACTGCTACAATTTGAGTAGTGCTGCAATTTGAAAGAGGTGAGACCAAATCCTAATAGTGAGTCATGTGATGTGTCACATCATAATCAAGTATCCATGAAACTACAAAAGGTAAGGCCCATGCAAAAAGAACATGACCTTTGCCTAAATATGAAGAAGAAGACTTAGGCACTGAGATTTTATGTTGTTGCATGGATTGGAATCTAAAGCCTCTAATATCTTCCAACATCTAGTGACTGGATGTCTTTATTTACCATAAAAACTACAAGGTTCACTTCATCTTGGAGGAAGGCTCACTAGAATTAGAAGATTGATCATTCTAAGGAGTGGTTTGAGATTTCTATTCTGACTTCTGAGATGGTTTGGAGGAATGCTCACTACCTAATGAAGTATTTATCTTGGTCTTTTGTTTATTCTTTTCTTTAACTTTGGATGTTTGTGCTACTAATGCTTAGGTTTTGGAACTAGAAAAATAATCAAAATGAGTCAACTTTGCATGTTCATGAGTCAAAAATTCATAAAAAAACCTCAAAATATGGCATGGTAAATGTATTTCCCAATGCATCCATAGTGAAGTATAAAGTAGAAGAGAAGACCTGAAATGGCCCTTGAAAATTAGACAAGATTAGGAAAATACATTCTTTGTCATTTATATTCTTCCCACAACCATGCGAGAGTGATCTAAGTGACTTTATCTTCTGCAAGTAGTCCTCAATGGAGGTGAAAGAATAGGGTAAAAGTGAAGTCAATTTTGCCTCAATCTGAAGTCCTCAAAATTAATTAATGGTGGCAAAAAGGTTTTTGAACTTCTCCCACATATCACTGGGAGAGGTGCAAGACTCAATATGAAAAATGAGATTGTCTGAAACCTGCAAAGAAATCAGTCTCATAGCCTCATCCATCTTGTTCCTATGTTGAAGTATCTCAAATTGACGAGTTAATGCTAGTTGTACTTCATCCAAAGTGGACCATAAACCCTTTTTCATGAGCAATATAGTCATATGAGTTTTCCAAATATGATAGTTGTGTAGTGTAAGATGCATTCAACTGAAGAGGTATCCTCCATAGTGGTTGAGATTTTCAAAATTATTTGTGGGAAAGAGTTTTTATTCTCTAATTTATATAGATACTAAAAGCGAAAAATATACCTCCCACAACAAGAAAAACCAAACCCTAATGCAAATTTGAGAGAAAAAGCTTAAAAAATCAATCACACTAGATAAATATTTGTGTACTTGGTGAATATTATGGCTTAAAAAATCAAAATCACACTAGATAAATCTTTGTGCACGCTTGGTGAATATTATGGAAAAATGGACTACATGTCAATGTAGAGCACTAAAAAAGCTTTCCAATGTCTATTCGTTCACAAAAAATGATATTTGTATGCCCAAGTTATGACCCCAAAAGCACAAACAAGAAGATTTGACTTTAACGACATAAATTTTTTTGATAGTATTTAGTTTGCAAAAAATGGACAAGTGAGGCAAAAGTTATACTCGATTCCATAATTTTTTCTCGATTTTCCCTACAAGGAAAATTGGGGAATAAAAAAATTGCTCTTAGTCGCATGGGTGACCATCTATTGTGTGTTGGGGGTTGAACTGCAAGTCACAATCACACACGCGACCACCTTTATCAGCATGGGAAGCCCTTGGGGGCTAATGACTAGGAGTGGGTGTTAAAGGCTTGTGGGGGCTTAAATGCAACCCTTGTGGTCACCAATGTGACCAATGCCAAAGTCAAGGGCTCGCGAGAAGGTGATAAATGGGTGCTCAAGTATCGCATCATATGGGCATTGCCCTGGGTAGAGCTCCGCTTTGCAAAGAGCATTTGTGTATTACACTGAGTGCTATATATAAAGCGCCATGCACTTTAATATATTTTTTAATAAATAGAAAAAAAATATACAACACGATGCTTGGGGGTCCGTATGACCTCTCAAGTAAAAAAATTGCCTCAAAAGCTCCTATAATTGAATATGGACAAATTTATAGTCAAAATTCATTTGTTTGGCCTCTTGGATGCAATGAGTGACCCCAACAACACTACCCAACCAAACAAGATGCAAGTTGAAAATACAAGTACCAATAATCTAAAGAACACTGATAAAGTGAAAATAGAAGTTCACCTCTATAGTATACGAATGGAAGAGTATCCATATGGTAAATTTTCCATCTCATCAAAATGCATGGTTAACCAACCACTACATCCACCTAGTACATAGGAACAAATAATGAACACATAGCTCACTCCAAAACCAAACCAAGGAAGCATTAGCACCAATAGTAGAAACCCCCCCATAATGCTGACAAGGGAGAGCCAAGATAGGTCCATTGTAACCATGTGTCACTAAGAAGTGCATTGAGGAGAACCAAGAACATCTGAACATGCACATGAAAGTACTTGAAAGTGAAAAAAGGGTGTGCAAACAAGGCACACTCACATGAGGCAAGAATCACTAGGATTCAATGTTTTGATGGAAGAAACACTTGCTTGACAAAGGTGTGATGGAAAAGAAACACTGCATAACCCCCTCATTACACTTTATAACTTAGTGTGAGTGCAAAAAGTCACAACAGGATGTGCAAAATCCCCAAAAAGCGTGTATAAGTGATATCTCAGTGCATCTACAAAATAGAAAGTGCTTACAAAAGATGTCTATAATTGTCTAAATAGGAAAAAATGTTAGAAATACATGTAGAACAGCCAAAAACAAGTCATCCCATGCAAAAATAATAATAATAGGAGCTAAAACATCCATGTAATTCACCATAATATGAAAACACTAAAAACTAAATAAAATGTACCTAGATAAGTATCGAGAAAAAGTGCATCGAGATTTGTGAAGAGCTCTGAAAGACCTTTCCAATGCTTCAAGAATCATAAAAATGGAGAAATTAGTCAAAATATATGAGCTGGAGAATGAAAAATACATTTGACTTTGATAGGTTGTAGAATGCACCAACAACAAAATTTGAGAAAAATAACTGCACCACTAGATAGTGCTCGAAATCATCTTTTTGACGATATCTAGTTTATCCAATCTTGATACACAAGTGAAAATTTGTTGTGATTTTCCCATATTTTCTTAAGTTGTCACAAAAGGCAAAAAATAGTCGCTTGGGGGCTAGGTGTTGGTCACCCATAGGAATTGGCGGGCCACTGATTTAAAAAATATTTATTGGCCCCTATCATTGGCTAAGTAGTAGAAAAGTGTTATGGTATCATTGGCTAAGCGGAAAATGAGTGTCATGGATGTCATTGGCTAAGCAACAAACGAGTGCCATGACTGTTGTTGGTGGCACTGTAGCCACTAGTGGTTAGCGGCTAAATTGTTATCGCTTAACAATCTTCAAACCACAATGACTTAAAATCCGCAAGCCCTTGGGCCTTGTAGTGCTTAGCGCTTAAAGTGCTAAGCACACAACACATGAATATATATATATATATATATATATATAGAGAGAGAGAGAGAGAGAAGTCGAATAATACAATGTTTGGGGGGTTGTATGACCTCCAAGATTAAAAAAAATGCTTCAAAAACTCTCAACACTAAAATAAGGAGAATTTATATTCAAAATTCATCTATTCGACTTGTTGACCACAATGGTGAGCTTTTTTTTCTCCAGCGTGCACAAAAAAATACAAGTCCAATATCAACAAAAAATATGAAAATTCTAGATTTGATGTCCTTGTAACCCTAGTTGAAAAAAGCCTCAAAATTTGAGAAGGGGTTTGATGAATCTACAATATGATAACATGCTAAAATTATGAAAAACACGCTCAAAGAAAAAGTAAATAGCAAACGAAAATACCTTCCACACACGAGAGTTGCAAATAATGATTTGTTATTTACTCAAAAAGAAAAACTTACAAAATGAAATCATACAATGGAGAGTGCTTATAAGAGAAAATCCTAGATCATAAAGAGATTAGATCATGACAAGTGTCATCATCTTATGTGATGAGACAAAATTATTTAATAATACTTCACTCTAATAAAAGAAAAAAGCACTCATAAGTTTAGCTTTAGAGCGTAAGGTGAAATTAGCCTAATAATCAATTAAGGATTAATTAATTATTAGCTAATAAATGATTACTCTAATTAATGGGAGATATAGAGATCTTGTCATTGCAAACTAAACAAATGGGTTGAAATGGAATTGAAAAATCATTTACAACTTTTAATTTTTCGTACACGTGCAAGTTTCACACAACAAAGAAACATGTTAGAAGTGGATGCATATAATTGTTTTGTACTAAAAAGAAAATACATTGAAATAAAACATATACCATTTCTTGTTGAAGACAAATCAATTGAAAAAAAGAAAATGCACTAAAATGTATAAGGAAAGAAGTAACTTGAGATGTGAAAGAGACGATTTTTTGAAGGCATTCTAGAGTTGTCTCGTTGGCAAGTAGAGTGATATAGGTTGGCTGACGAGTGCCAAGCGTATGATGTTTGGTATCAAATTTTCTTACGATGTTCTTGAATAGAATAATTGGGAAATCTTTATTTTGTACACGTCCCTCTATCTGTAAAAATTGTTACAGTAAATCTGAATGCAGTTGTATCTATGAGGGTGTGTAAAAAAAATTGTTAGTGGATGATGAGAGGAGATTGTTACAATGCATGAAATTGAAGAGATGCAAAAACAAAAGATTTTTTTTCTTCTACTTTTTCATTTTCAATTTCACTGTCTTTAATGTTTAATAGATACTGATAAGTTGTTCATCTACAACCAAAAACAATTTCACTTACACTTCCAACTGTGTAGTTTTTGACACTTTGCATAAGATTTTTTTATTGTTGTACTAGCTATAAATGCATAATTCTAGCAGACACGAGAGATATTGTCAATTCCACTTGACTCATCCAATAAAAAAATGGATTCACAATTACCATGATCATATTATGATTTGGAAGCATATCTGAAACCTGATATGCAAATACTTGCACCTATATATTTTCTTTTCAAAGATTTATAAAAGATTTCCAGTAAGATTTAGTGTAATTGTCATTTCTTCTTTGTGATAAACTAAATCAACATGAAGGATCTGTTTCAAAAAAATTGCTTTGTCTAGATGAGTTTTGTATGTGACGATGATGTCTTCTTCAAACACGTCTCTAGTTTTCCAAGAATTAAGATCTTCAATCAATACTTTATTTGAAGTATCTATATTTGATTTACGAAACAAATTTAGCAAGAAACAAAATTCAAAAGATAAGAAACAATAGTCTTTTGTATTTGTTATTGTAAAATTCTACTTAATTTTTGGTGTGATGAATTGTATTCTTTTGTTTCCCTTGTTTTCTTTTCTTATTACTCATCTTTGTTAAAATTCAATAATAAATTGTATTAATAAGAAAGTATTACATTGAAAAATATAATAAAAATATAGAATAGAATAAGAATGAATTATTCTACAGAAATGGAATCTTACTAAAGATGTGATGAATAGATGAAGTTTATGATTATAAAAAATGATTCAAAAATTATTTTATTATTTTTCTTGAATGGCTGGTGTAGTAAGCAATAGAAAAATTGTATAGTGATCACTCCAATATGTGTCAATTTTAGAAATTTGAAATCTATTTTTGTTAATATTTGACCAAGCATGGTCGATTAGCGATTCTAGAAATGGATTCTCTTTGTCAAGTAAAAAATATTTTTTTGTGGTTTCAAAGAAACTTTCTAGTCCTTTTGTAATTGTGTTGTCTTGTTCCTTATTAATTTTAATTAGGATTTTGTTGTTGATATGTATTTGATTCAGTGCTTGTTTGATGCAGGAGCATCTAGCAACCTAAAAATGTAAGTTTTGGATTTTGATGAGAAATTTCATGAAGAGGTCCATTTTTGTGTTTTAGCATGGATGCCCATTCAATGGGATCCTTTTGAGTATGTAATAAGGTCTAGAGGAGTTACCCTCTAACAGACTATTTAAATATTTGAATTTGTTAAGGAGTCCTAAGATGTCAAAAGTTAGTAATGTAGTTTAAGGAGGTTGCAAATATTGTAAAAGGGTAAAATAATATTATAATGAACCTCTTAACCCACCCAAGTGGGGTTGTAAGTGAGTTACAAACTTAGGTTAGGTTTTGAAGTCTTGGAAAAAGTGCATATTTTGCAAGTTTGGTGCAAAAAAGACATGAAGTTAAATTAGGTTTCTAGGTTTTTGGATGAAAAAGACACTCATATTCAAATTGTAACTATTCTTGGTGTGGATTGACATGGAATAAATGAGAACACCCCAAGAAGTTGTGGGAGAAAATTTTGATAAAAATACCCTATTTTATCATTTTTTTTGACATTTTTTTGTAATTTCAAAATGTAAACAACCTTGTATGGCCCTATACAGAATATTTTCATGTCTAAGAATGTATGGATTGATAGTGCTTTGTTTTAAAGTTCAAATTATTTTTGTTTCATTAAATTTCATAAAGTTTTGAGCAAGCTACAACAAATTTACTACTAGCTGCCCTGTTCAGAACTAGGGTTTCCAACAAGCTTTAAAAATTCATAACTTTTGTTTGCACTGTCAAAAATTGTTGAAACTTGGTGAAGTTCTTCTTTATGTTTCTACCTAGGTTCCCACCAAAGTATAATTCCTAATTCAATCATTTGTGTGATTCATGAAGGTCTGAGTGTGTTCTTTATCATAAAGACTGTCAAAACCCTAGGTTTCTTTGAGGGTTTAATGAAACACATATTGTTTGAGTTTACCACAATAAATTGAGGGTTTGAAGAGGCCTTGTGGAGTGTGTTGTAGGTTTGAGAAGCTCAATAAGGTATGAGAATGAGTGTTGATGCAATAAAATCCCAATTAATACATTGTTGAGGGTTTGTTCCTAGAGGGGAAAGTTAGTATAAATCTTGCAAAACTAGGTTGTAACACCTTCAATAGAGTCTATAGAATCTAAAAACCATTTTTTTCTTAAATTTTTTTATCCATCTGCATCATTTTGGTATCAAAGCCTAAAAGGTCTGGGAAGAGGAAGTTAAGAGTTTCAAATGGGTTGATGAAGAAGTTAGTTATATTCATCGATTCTTGGAGAGATGTGTATTGCAGTTGATAGGTTAAAGTGAAGAACTTGGGTACCATAAGACTGGACAGTGAGAAAAAAGAAAAGAAGCACTAGGTGAGGTATCGCGAAGTCAAGAAGAGAAGATAGAAAGATGCAACAACAAGATAAGAAAGAAGGCCTCAGAAAGAAAGACAAGATGAAAGTCAATAAGATAAGACAAGATGCAAAGTTTGATAGAGAAATGGCAGAGTTGCAGAAAGATATTAAGCTTGTAGTATAACAGTGGCTTGAGGAAAGATACCAAGAATATTTTTGGTATTGTTCAATGCGCAAGAAGGTGAAGTGGCCTGTAAAGATGATTGTTAAGAAAAGAAGAAGGCATCGAATGGCTACCTTGAAAATAGAAGATGAAGTTGTAAGGTAGGGGGACCTCCACGTGCAAGGCCCCAGGTCACGGAGGGCCAAGATGCAGAAAGCTTCCCTGACTTACCTCAGCTAAATGGAATGTTTAGGGTATGAGGATAAGGATGATGAGGACTATAGAGTCCTGCAACCACTCTGCAATCTCAAGTTTCAAAGTGGGGCTAGGTGAGCTGATTTTCAGGTTCAACACTGCACCTCAAGGAGCTCTCTGCTCGAGGATGGGAGCGCGGTCCTTGGACAAGAGCACAATGCGCTAGCATCTCTAAAGTGTGTTGGTGTCCGTACAACCAGACAATAGAAGAGACAAGGTCAAACCTATTAAAATAGGCTAACGACCTAGCTAACTATTAAAGGACCAAAATAACGAGATTAAGTAAATGAAATATTCTCTAATATGATAAAGCAAAAATGAAAGAGTAAGGGTGGCGAGAAGAATCTCACAAAGGAACTCATTCGCCAACTGGCTCCTCAAAAGCACATCCACCTACACACAAAAATGGAGGAAAATGTTGGGGGGCTGTATAGGGGCTTGCCTTAGTCAGACCCCCGTTTAGGTGTTTCCACCTCCACGGACAGCCAAAGGAACGAGATAAAGAAAGCAATATAGTGAAAAGCACAAAAGAACTACAAAATAGTAAAGTGCTAACTCAAACAAGTGATAGAAGGAAAGAAAGGGAAACTTACCACCTCCACCAAGAGTGCTCAAGGCTACTTGGGGGAGAAAATGAGAGTACTCGAGCCTCTACTGCAATGGTGTTTCGTTCCCAACTTGTTCTACCTAAGAAAGAGTGTCATGTTTGTTGCAATGGAGAGCTTGTATTTTTCTTGAGAGCTTCAAAAGTGAATGCAAGAGTGTGAGAATGGAAGCTTGAAGTGTGCAATAGCTTAGAGAAAGTTGTGAAGTTTGAATGAATGTTGAAGGGATGAATTTGAAGAAGGAATGAAAGAAATGGCCATATTCTAGTCGGTCGGCCGAAGGGGGCGTTATAACTTGACTCCCAATGAGAAGTGTAACACCTCTGTAGGTTTAGCCGCAGGAATCTTATAGGGCTATAAGCATACTGCACAGATGTCTGTGCGCCACATGGGCGTCCCTGACAGAAATGCCTCCATCGACACTCAAAACAGGCACCAAGTGGGATGCAAGCAGCAGGCTTAGGTGGAATGAAGCCTCTAAACTTGGTTTTCTAAAGTGGAAGGAGGAAAAGGGGGAATTTACACATGGGGTGCAAATTCACTCCCATACATTATTCCCCCACTTTAGCGAGCACGAGTACTGATGAGTGCTCAGTAAAGTAGATCAAGGAGAGTGTAAGGTTAGAAATGTATACCTGAACTGTCAAGGAAGCAGAGCTCGATTTGGCGTACCTGAAGGTGCAGGGAAAGCAAAGGACTTCATAGCTACTTGGAACTATGGAGTTGAAGAAAGAAAGCACCTTACAAGTTCTTGGTCCTGTAAGGAAGGTGTCCCCCAAAAACTCTAGCATGGAGGATACCCTATGAAGCAAGCGCCTTACAGGCTCTCAGTCCTTCAAGGAAGGTGTCCCCCAAAAAATATAGCATGGATGAGACCCAAAGGAAGCACCCTACAAGCTCTCAGTCCCATAGGGAAGGTATTCTTCCATGAACTCAAGCAGGAAGAACACCCAAGGAAGCGCCCTACAGGCTCTCAGTCCCATAGGGAAGGTATTCTCCATGAACTCAAGCATGAAGAACACCCAAGGAAGCACCTTATAGGCTCTCAGTCCCATAGGGAAGGTATTCTCCATGAACTCAAGCATGAAGAACACCCAAGGAAGCGCCCTACAAGCTCTCAGTCCCATAGGGAAGGTATTCTCCACGAACTCAAGCATGAAGAACACCCAAGGTAACCCCCAAGATCTCTCGCATGGAGGAAACCTGAGAAAGCGCCCTACAGGCTCTTAGTCCTATAGGGGAGCCACCCCCAAGATCTCTTGCATGGAGGAAGCTCAAAGGAAAGTTGACTTTGCAGAGTCAGAAAGCGGCCATGTAGGCAAGTGAGTGGACAGTTGCACAAACTGTCGATAGTTTTGAAAACTTTCGAAGGGGTCTCTTGGGAACCCGTCGTGAAGAGAGGGTCCACTCAAGGGATGTGCAGTTTGGAATTAGATGTTCTCTTTCTTGAATCGATCCTTGATCAAGGAATCCTTGATAAAGATGTTCACTTCATCAAGGAATTTGAAAGAAAGAATATGCCCCCATACGAGGGGAAGATTAAAGTTGTTCCTGCTTCGGAGAAAGGTTTTTCAAATCCTTTCTTTATGAAACCAAGATGAAGGAAACGTGTTATGTTAGGGTTCCGAGTTGAGAATACAATTCTAAAGAAAGGTTTGCAAGGATTTTCAAGAAAAGATTCGTTGGCAACGAATGCGTTTTCTGAAAATCAAAACGTTAAAGAAAGGTCATTGTCACACATGAGAGGGACAACTCAAGCAAAGAAGAGAGAAAGATAAAGAGAAAGCAAAAAGAAAGAAAACACAAACAAAGGGCACAGGGGTAGCCTGATATTTCAGGGTCAGAACTGCTCATATATATAGATATCTATAGTAATAGTATATAAATGAAGTGTCATCAATCCCCTACTATATCAGACCATGTGAAGAATGCACGAGAAAAAAAAGTAAAAATAAAAAATTGGGTCAACATGGAAGGGAAGCCTAAATGCCCCCAACGCTTTGCATCATCCCCAATTTATCAAAAAACAAGCACAAACATGGAAGAATGATGATACAAATAGAAGAAAATTTACAACAAAAAAACCACACCTGTATCCAAGAACCAATAAGGGTGATAAGGGTCATCCAAGCACACATAGCATGATCACGGGGGAACACATCACAAAACACACGCACACAAGATCAAGAAGAGGCCTCCTAACATTGATCAACCAAGAGGTTGTCCACTTCCCACTCTAGATCATCATAGGGGGAAGGAGGACGAGCCTGTAGTGGAGGGATGTTAAGAGGAGGAGCGTTTGACCCTCCTGTAACAAGGGCTAAGGAAGAGGGCCCCTCGAGGTCCTCTCCACTGAGCTCTTGTGGAGTCAAATTCGGTGATTTTGCAAAGATCGCTGATAAGGCCGAAACTTCATCCACATAGTTAAACATGCACCCCACAAGAGTGCCATGTCTAACTTCAATGGATGGGGTAGGTTGAGCCTGAGATTCACTGTTGGGCTCGCCGAGTGACTCGGGAGTGGTGATGAACTCAGGGGAAGTCAAAACTAGTTTTGTCACTAGGACAAAACAAGTCAGCACAAAACCACCTTGTGAAGAAGGTAGGCTCCTCTTACATCCTTCGTTGCTAGAAGGACCACTCTCCACCTCTTTCTTCACCGAAGGAGATGATATCCCCACAAACGAAGCTAGAGGTGTGGAGGAAGAGGAGGAAAGAACCACAATGGATACAACTGAGGTATTAACCATATCCACGGGCTTCAAAAAAGGTTGAATATCTGGAATGAACATCATCAAAGGTGGCTCCACTTTGGGAGCGATGAACACCTATACCCCCTTAGGGTTATGTGCATTTGCACTCACAGTGGAAGCTAGAAGTAGCACAGGACCAAGCTGGAGAGAAGCAGAAGGGAGGAAAGAGGGTGACACTACAGGAGGCCCTGAAGCGGGGGTGGTCGTATCTTCCTCCTTCCTTTGAGAGGTGGCTTGTTTAGCTAAGAGGGCCTTTCACCGGCACTTGTGCTCATGCGCAAGGTAGTTTCTTTGGATCTTGGAGCTAGAGGCCAAAGGTTGTGAAGGAGCAGAAGGCTCTTGCTCAACCATAGGAATGTCCACTATGGCCATTTCCGGTGGAGGAATAGATTCTTGAATGGGAGTAGGAGAAATAGGCCGCGAGACAGCAAGAGGAGTCAGCTCAAGAGCCTTAGTAGCGGGCCTCTTCCCACTCACTACCTTGGGAGCAGGAGCGGTGGGAGGCTGGGGAGGTCAAGACAAAGATGACTCTCCTTGAGAGACCTTCTTCCTATCATACCGAATGGGTCTAAGCTCCGTCAGAAGGATAAGAAGCTCAAATGCAAGATGCTTAGGCTTTTTCCAAGCAGGCACCATAGGATTCTCTTGCAGACGAGGAGTAGAACCTGATGATAACACAACAAAGCGAGAGGAAGCGTTAGGTTGACCAGGGGAAGAGGAAGGAGGATCATGAGACTGCTTCTCTTCTTCCTTCTTTCGTGCCTTAGTGGCATCGCTATCATCCTTTAGGCAATCCCTATGTGAGATGGCATAAGGTGAGGGAGGGTATCTGACTTTCGGCCTTAGACACCCTTTCTTATAATTTTGATACGTTCGGTGCAGAAGGTTCGTCCTAGGTGGGAGAGGACCAATGGGCGTAGGCCAAGAGTAGTCAAGGGAGTAGCTACCACATGCAACCGGTGTCGTGGATTATGTGTACGGAGCCCCCATGGATAAATTTTAGACATTTATGCACGAAAAAGGGTACCGCGTTCATCGCCACCAACCAAGGGATACCCAATTTCACCCTAAAGAGCTCAAACCTGGGATGATGTCAAACAAGAGGTTCATAGATTTAGGTCCTACCAAGCCGACAAGATGATACTACCTAAAGGGGGCACAAAAATCCCGTCATGTGTGCGGATAGTCCTCACAGGTGCATCATACCCATCTTTATGTAAAAATTTGATCATCATAGTCTCCTCGGTTATTATGTTTACTTCTAACGTCAGATCAACGAGAACACCTAATACGATGTTCCCATTGATCCGCGTGGGGATATAAAGAGGAGATGGTTCTTTGTTAAAACCCATCGACAGGTCATGTGAAGTAAAGGTTATGCCAGTACCATTGTCCACATGCTGCATAGAGAGGATAGGTTGATGCAAGAAGGATGCCATCACGCACGCTAGACAATGCTTTCATAGAGTCCCTAAATTCACAAGGATAAGACAGTGACCCAACTAAGGTTTCGTTATGAAATACCTTTGGAACCTTCCAACTATGCCAACTAGGGGTCACAGGTTGGGTTGCAAGGCAACAACCTTACAACACTCACACCTACAACACTCCTAGAGTACAAGGAAAGGAACTATCAGTATCACAAAAATGGAACCAAAATGGTTCACATCGGGTTCACCAAAATGTAAGGTAGGGGGACCTCCATGTGCAAGGCCCCAGGTCATGGAGGGCCAAGATGCGGAAAGTTGCCCTTACCTTAGCTAAATGGAATGTTTAGGGCATGAGGATGAGTATGATGAGGACTATAGAGTCCTGCAACCACTCTGCAATCTCAAGTTTCGAAGTGGGGCTAGGCAAGCCATTTTTTAGGTTCAACACTATGCCTTAGGGAGCTCTATGCTCAAGGATGGGAGCGCGGTCCTTGGATGACAGTGCAGCATGCTAGCATCTCTAAAGTGAATTGGCGTCCGTACGACCAGACAACAGAAGAGATGAGGTTGAACCTATTAAAGTGGGCTAATGGTCCAACTAACTATTAAAGGGCCAAAATAACAAGATTAAGTAAATGAAATATTCTCTAATATGATAAAGCAAAAATGTAAGAGTAAGGGTGGTGAGAAGAATCTCACAAAGGAACTCATTCGCTAGCTAGCTCCTTAAAAGCGCGTCCACCTACACACAAAAAGAGAGGAAAATTTTGGGTGGTTGTATAGGGGCCTACCTCAGTCAAACCCCTGTTTAGGTGTTTCTACCTCCACAGACAGCCAAAGGAATGAGATAAAGAAAGCAATATAGTGAAAAGAACAAAAGCACTACAAAACAATAAAGTGCTAACCTAACCAAGTGATAGAAGGAAATAAAGGGAAGCTTACCACCTCCGCCAAGAGCGCTCAAGGCTGCTTGGCAGAGAAAATGAGAGTACTTGAGCCTCTGCTGCAATGGTGTTTCATTCCCAACTTGTTCTACCAAAGATGGAGTGTCGTGTTTGTTGCAATGGAGAGCTTGTATGTTGCTTGAGAGCTTGAAAAGTGAATGCAAGAATGTGAGAATGGAAGCTTGAAGTTTTCAATAGCTTAGAGGAAGTTGTGAAGAATTTTGAATGCATGTTGAAGGGATGAATTTGAAGAAGGAATGAAAGAAACAGCCATATTCGGGTCAATCGGCTAAAGGGGGCGTTAAAACTTGACTCCCAATGAGAAGTGTAATGCCTCTGCAGGTTCAACCACATGAATCTACTAGGGACATAAGCGCGTTGTGCGGACATCTACGCAGGGCGCAAGCGTCCCCGACAGAAACGCCTCCACCGACACTCAAAACAGGCGCCAAGTGGGATGCAAGCAATGGGTTTAGGTGGAATTAAGCCTCTGAACTTGCTTTTGTAAAGTGGAAGGAGGCAAAGGGGGAATTTACACATGGGGTGCAAATTCACTCCCATACAAAAGCAAATAAAGAAGAAAAATTAATTGGCATTGGCATGAAGGAAGATCAAGAGTGTCTTCAAGCTAAGTGAAGCATAAGAGCAATTGTAGAAGTAATGAGAGAACAATTTTCTCAAGCAGACACATATACAAAGTTCCATTGGCAAGAAACACATTCAAGGAGCCAGCAAGTTGGTGATGATAAGAATGTTGATCAGAAGATAGGTATAGCTGAGATAAAGGAAGAAACAAGAAAGCAAGCACAAGGAGCTAGTGAAGAGGCACATTGACCTCATGGTTTTTATCCAATGTATGTTGATGAAAATGTTTGTATAGGTGTAGACCAAGGAGAGAATGAAGAGGATGAATAAATAGACAACAACAATAATGAGGCATATAAAAGAGAAATAGAATTTTGGAGTCTTGCAACTGAGAAGGAGATAAGAAGGAGAAGCTACAAGAAGGAAGAGTGAAACAAAAGAGTGAAAACCAAGAAACATAGAGCCCATAAATCCAAGCATAGAGAATATCATGAGGATTTAAGAGAAAAACTAAGAATACAACACAATTGGAAGAAGAAAAAAAATAAGACCATCATTTGAGATGGAACTCCAATTTCTCCCACCTTGGGAGTATGATGCAGGAGCATCTAGCAACCTGAAAATATAAGTTTTAGATTTTGATGAGAAATTTCATGAAGAGGTCCATTTTTTTTTAGCATGGATTCCCACTCAATGGGATCCTTTTGAGTGTGTAATAAGGTATAGAGGAGTTCCCCTCCAAAATACTATGTTTAAATATTTGAATTTGTTAAGGAGTCCTAGGAGGTCAAAAGTTAGTAATGTTATTTAAGGAGGTTGAAAATATTGTAAAAGGGGAAAATAATATTATAATTAACCTCTTAACCCACCCAAGTGGGGTTGTAAGTGAGTTACCAACTTAGGTTAGGTTTTGAAGTCTTGGAAAAAGTGCATATTTTGCAAGTTTGGTGCAAAAAAAGACATGAAGTTACATTAGGTTTTTAGGTTTTTTGATGAAAAAGAAACTCATATTAAAATTTTAACTATTCTTGGTGTGGATTGACACAGAATGAATGAGAAGAATGCTCCAAGAAGCTGTGGGGACAAATTTTGATGAAAATACCTTATTTTTTCATGTTTTTTTGACAATTTTCTACAGTTTCAAACTGTAAACAGCCTTGTACGGCCCTGTACGAAACATTTGCAAGTCTGAGAATGGATGGTTTGATAGTGATTTTTTTTTAGGTTCAAATTATTTTTGTTTCATTAAATTTCGTGAAGTTTTGAGCAAGCTACAACAAATTTACTACTAGCTACCTTGTTCAGAACTAGGGTTTCCAACAAGCTTTAAAAATTCATAACCTTTGTTTGCACTGTCAAAAATTGATGAAACTTGGTGAAGTTATTCCTTAGGTTTCTTCCCAAGTTCCCACCAAAGGATAATTACTAATTCAATCATTTGTGTTATTTATGAAGGTTTGAGTGTGTTCTTTGTCATAAAGATTGTCAAAACCCTAGGTTTCTTTGAGGGTTTAATGAAAAATATATTGTTTGAGTTTACCACAAAAAAGTGAGGGTTTGAAGAGGCTCTGTGGAGTGTTTTTTAGGTTTTATAAGCTCAAGAAGGTATGAGAATGAGTGTTGATGCAATAAAAGCCTAATTAGGACATTGTTGAGGGTTTGTGCCTAGACAAGAAAGTTAGTATAAATCTTGAAAAATTGGGTTGGAACACCTTCAGTAGATTCTATAGAATCTGAAAACCATTTGTTTCTTGCATTTTTTATCCCTCTACATCATTTTTTAATAATCCTAATTACTGCAACAAGTTTTGTACTAGAAGACACATATAGATTTATCAAATTTATTTTGTAATTGTGAACAGTTGATTGTACTATTATAGCTTTAATGTTATTGGATTATAATAGTGAGCTTAAGATTTGTATTAATTTTTTGATACATATCATAACACCATATCTAATATGCATAGAAATACATTTAAATTGTTGTAATTTATATTGATATTTGAATTAGATGTATGTGTTTCTTGTAAACATATTATATCAGATTCGATGAAGTCATAGTCATTTGCAATGTCATCAATATGGGAGTATAGACTTCATGTATTTAAGGAGATAAAAGACATTGAGGTGTTTATGATTGAGATGTTTTGTCTACGTATTGGAATTTCCATTTTTCTTCTATGACTAATCGATGCATTTTGTTTACAACTTTGTTTTTGACATTAAAATTTTGTCTTGTTAGTGGATTCAATAAGTATAATGAATGAATTTTTGTAAAAGCAAAAATGTTGTATATACTAGTCCATGTGACTTGACTCCTAACAGATCAAACACAAGTTCATCCAATGTGAGACCTTGTGGCCTATGAATTGTTCATGTGCATGCAAGTTTTACAAGGAAATGCTTATATATTTGTATTTGTGATGTATGTTTGTAGTTTCATACATATTTTTCTATCCATGGTATACGCACCCATTATTTTAGTGTTGTATTGGTGTATAGATGTTGGATTTTGGTAGATTATTGTTGACCAATTTTGGAATCATTAAATTAAATTCATATAATATCAATGTTGTTTTAAATTGTGCATTCTTGGAAAATATCATCACTCCATTTGCAAGTCCATCTTTGGTATTGTAATTCTTAAAATATAATTCAACAAGCATACCAATTTGCAATACAATTTTTTTCTAGAATTGTATCAATGTATGTTCTTGTGTTGCCATAGTTTTCATTGATATCATCAACTGCATCAATAACAATTTCTTGATTAGAAACAATCGATAACACTTTTGTGTTGTGTCAGGTTCTAGATTTATTCCTTTTGAAAAAGTATGGGAATATTGCATCCATAAAAGGTACTTGTATACATTTATTGTTAAAAAAATTATGTCATTATCAGATTGTGTATTGATTAGTATTTTGTTTAGTGTAGTAATTGTAGACATCTAAATATGTCCATACTCAACCACACTTGAATTTACCCCATTCTATTTGTTAATTAAGTAAATAATGTTTATTTATTAATTTAATTCATCCTTATCTCACCCTTAATTAAATAAATTTACATTTATTTAATTAATCTAACCATAGCCCCCAAACCTTCCAACTAAATAAATAAATTACTACCTACTTAATTAATTTATTTAGGCTAATTAACCTTCATTATCATTTTCTTATTATTTAATTCCACCTCACCATCAATCCTTGTCCATTAAATCCTATCCCTTGAATCCATCTACATGGATCAAGATCTAAACCGGTCATCATATGACAAGTGTCCTAACCTACCTATCCTACCCCTTGCTCACACATGTGTGAGCATATCTCTCACACATGTGAAGCACCCTACCCCTTACACATGTCATGGATATGTCACTTCATCTCTTACACATGTCATAGCATGTCTCTTTCATGTTCTTCCCAATGTGTGTATTGTCACTAAATTATGCACCCTTACTAAGTGTAGAACTTAGCTACCTTGTGAAACATGGGAATCATCTTCAAGATGTGAGTGACTTATGATGAAGATGAACCTCCAGAGAGGGCTAGTTCCCTTTGATACCTCACTGAAAATGACTTAACTATTGCTTTTGCTGATGAAAAGGGGTGAAAAAGATATAAAAAAATAAAACTACTGTTTATGGAGATGATGCACCAAATTGTATAAAACCTATTCTTGTTGTTTTTAAGTCACAATTTCTCTCAATAAAAGGTTTTTCTTTACACACAACTCAGTTTTGACAAGCTTGCACATCAATATTTCATAAGAAGGTTAAATATTGGTTTTGTTGAAGGGAAACTAGGTGTTTTCACAACTAAAAAACTCTTGAAAATAATAAAACAACTTATAACCTATATGTGTTTTGTTTATTTAAATATAATGATGTTTTCAAATAAGACATAATTCAAGGATTGATATGACGTAATCACATCAAATCATTTGCAACAACACATAACATGTGAAATTTAAGAAGGGAAAACTGAAATTTATTGAAAAATAGGATCTTAAGCTGTACATAATTTGAAATTGCCAAGAGAAAGTGAAATTATATGATTTTCAATCATAGGATGACTGGTTATGAGTTACAATGCTATCTTTTTCATAAAAATAAAACATTTTTAGTTTACAATCATCTTCCGAAAATGCAAGAATCAACTTGAATGAGGATTATGCGTCCCCTTCATGCTTTGTAACAATCCTCTAAATGATAGGAACACACTTTGAATAGTAAAATGACAAGTGTCCTTGTTGTCAGGTCAAAGTCTCCTTGTTGGGTGCCTAGTTGAATTCCCTCCTACTCTTACTCCTAGAATAGCTCCACGATGTTTCCTTGGTGTGCTTTTACTTTCTCCATGAAGACCCCCTTTTGATAGGCTCCTAAATTCTTTTGAGTGGCCCAAACTGCTCATAACTCCTTTATAACTAACATCAAGCCTCCAACTACCTCAAAATTGCCTTGCAAACAAATAGGACATGTGTTCTCAAGAGTTTTAAAGAGAAAATTATTTTTGTTGCATGGGATAAGGCTCTTAATTTCTTCATTGAACACTATCTCTACCTTATAGGACTTATTAAATATTTTTTGGTTCACCGTCATTTTATATTTGCATGTTAATACTTCATGAATTATCTCCTATTTATGACTATACAATCCTTGCTAGTAATGACACTTGTCTTCTGTTACACTGTGAGTTGTTCTTTGTTCATGATTGTCCCTCATACCATACAATTATTCCCTTGTATTTTTAAGACTATCATATTAACTATGATTTAGGGAAGACCATTGTAATGCCCTTTCATGTCTATGAGTTACCTTATGAACTGTTTCTTGTGACTTTTTTCCATGTGTCATGGCATAGTTTATGATTGTCAAACTGGTCTTTTCCAAATTGCTTTCATGATCAAGGTGAACTTTCCACTCAATATCATTTTGTAATGACCTATTCAAGGATTGTCTCCTTTGATGCTAACACAACATTGTGCATTCTTCCTTTTTACCACAAGAATGTCTTTGGGAAAGACAAAAAAATGTTTGGTATCATTAAATACTAATTCATTTTCCTTTAAATTACTCACATGCATAGGTCTATGGAATATTATCATACCCTCTTTAATGACTTTTCAAATACATTTGATTATCATTCACATTGTGATCTTCGGGACTCTCATTATCTATTTGAATTGTCATGTTTATTTTGACTATTTAGATGTCTTAACTCTGGTAGTCCTTAGTATTATTCATTATGCCTTGGAGCCCTTAGTATTCTTCATCATGCCTTGGAGTCCTTATTCAATTCTATGACTATTATTTCTCATTTTTAGGCATTATTACTCTACCATACATTATCCTTTGACTATGATCATTGTCCTTTCATGTTAAGACTATCATCATAGTGATAGTCTCGTCATGACTATCATCATAGTGATAGTCTCGTCATGACTATCATACATATCTCTACCCTTCTACTATCTAGCATGGTTGTCCCCATACAATGGAATCATTTCCATATATAATGTCACTCAGACCTCACTCTACCACATTCTCCTTCAATTAAATGTTTCCTTAAAGATAGACTTGTTATCATTTCTCATGTCCTATTCTTTGCTCAAGATTGTCTTCACACTATTTTATTGTCATAGAGTTTACTTTGTATGGTGACTATCCTTCGATAATTTGTTCCATCAATATTTATAACCCTACCTTCTGTCACTTCCCACTGGTATTTTGATCCCTTTTGTGTTCATACATTAAATGGGTTCTTGGTCCATTTGATAGTGTTCTTGATTAGACTATCATTTAAAATTTATGGACTATCTTTTCTTGGAATTTGGAATTTCTCTCTGATAGGGTCACATGACTGTAACTTTATTTTTTGGACTGCTCACTCTTGGTCATCACTTTGACATATGTCTTCATTATCCCTTTACTAGCTCATCTTGTCATGCATGTAGAAATATTTAGAGATTTTTGTCACTTAAGAATACCTTTTCATGGTAAATGTGTGGCTCTTAAATGACTTTCAACAAATGAATTTAAACAAAAATTCCTAACAATACATGCTCTAATTGAAAATACAAAAGGATCATCCATAATGGTTTTTGCAAGGAGTTGACCCCTGATGCCCAAGCTCTATAACTCGATAACTATTGGTTTTAGCTTATCTTCAATCTTGTGGACCAATAATGTATGAAAATTGGAAAATACATGATCCATTTCCTCTCTACCTAGACCAATACTCTTAAGATAATCAATCTTCAAAGACAGGGATATTGTCTTATAAGTTACAAAATTTAGATACTTCCTCAATATATGATATATCGTCTCCTTCCTCACTCCACAATTTGTTAAAACATGAATCTTGGGTTCTAAATCAGCATATCTATTTTGAGTAGAATAAAAAAGGGCATTTCTCCAAGCACCTATCTATAGAAGAGGACCAAATTCTATTATCAATTTTTTTTTTGATATTTTCTTTATAATTTTTTGAACCTATAGGCTCCAATCCAAACCGTACACAATACTTCAATAACTTCTCAATGATGGATGTTCTACTAGGAAATTTATGAAGTGTATAAAAAGTGGATGCCACTTATTCAAGTATTCAAATTTCAAGATATATGGGCAGGAATATAAAATCGATGATAATGTATCCCTTTTAAAGCCATAACTCTCAAGGTTTTTTCAATTCAAATTCACAATTGTTTAACAAAATTTTGTATTGATGAATCAAGCAATAAACATTAATTCTAGGAAAACCATACCATCTTAACTATCTAGTGACTACAATCAATCCTCTATCAATACAAAGCTCGATTTGTTGTGGCTTTGAGGCATCTTCCTCTTTGTCAATGCTCTATTAGAAAGGTCAATCTCATTGAGTGCACTGTCCTTATTGAAAAGGTTTATCACTACTACCCTATAGTCATTTTTCAATGAAACCTATTCATACCTAAGCCCATCCAATTATATGTCTTTGTTAGTTAAATTGACAAGGGATTTCACCTTCATAACAAACTTTGGAGCATATTTTACTGCTCTAAAAAATAGTTTTCCTTAAATTCCATTTCTTGCAAAGGTGATCTTCTATGTCGAACTGGTCTTAGATCTTAGTATCTTGAAAGTTGCCTTCCTTGTTTCTAATTGTCCCTAGGACTATCAATACAAACTTTTCACTTGTATAGAAATATCAAAACTTGACCTTCTTGTGTCCTTTGGTTATTTTATAAAACACAAATATATGCCTCATTAGGTTGATTATCCTTCCTCATTGTGCAACCTTCATCTATATTTGATACTCTATTTATTTTTTGTGTCAAGTCATATGCCTTCACTATACACCTTACCATCCCTTTTCAATATCATTTTCATGATTAACTCTTACCATTGTGTGTTAGTTCTTGCTTTTAAATATTCAAGATATTTTTGCCTTCCAAAGGTTTTCTATTATATGAGTATGTATTTTCATTATGTAATGATAGTGGACTTCAAACAAGACAAAATAAAACAAGAAAACTTGAAAATAAAAGATGAACTATAAAAATATCCTCTTGAAACGTTCAGACGACTTTCACATGTAAAATGGACATGTTATTATCTACCATTGTCATGTGGTCTCTATAACTTGAGGAAACCTCAACATATGGGGTTGCACTTTACATAATATTAGTCATTATACATTTCATCTAGGATGAATCCTTCATCATCGATAATGAAAATCCTTAACTATGCTCTTGTTCACTATTATTATGGCCTTTTTGGATAGGGCTTAAATATTTTGCAGAGTTTTCTCCTTTCCAAACAACACCACTATTTGGGGTTTCAGGTAATTACTTGACACCTCTTGTGGCTTATGAGGTCATGACTCCAAGTCATCCAAAATTTATAGTAAAGGAAATTTCACAAAAGGGAAATACATGGCTTCACTTTTTTTATAAAGTTCACCTTTTAAGTCACCCTTTATACTTATGACTATAAAAAAATCTTCCAAGATAATAACAGGATTAGAAAAATATCATATATATGCTTTTACTTTGAGTTCCACGTGCATGTCTTTGCATGGAAAAGGCAAGGTGATTCTTAGGAGGTTTCATGTTGCTTCCACACATCCTCAGCTTGTTATGTATGTGTCTTCTCTTGAACATACTTTTTCATAGCTTCCCAAGGCATTAAAACTGGAGAAAACCATGGCATAAATTCTTCTCCATTAATATGGAACTGGATCATTAAAACTAACACCTCTTATTTTGGGATGATTCATTAAAACTTGTTGGCAATTTTGGCTGCCATGATAGCTTGGGAAATGTTGTGCAAAGAGTGCTAAGTGTGATAAAAAAACCCTAATAGCTAGACTCGGTCAAAAGAGACTCAAAATTTTCATTTACTAGGCTTCCTAATGCAATGCGAACTTGACAAGAATAATAAGGCTTTTTTAACACTTTTAACAACTTAAGTGATAAAAATACTTTCCAAAGGTGAAAAAATAACTTGAAGATATCAGCTTAGGAAAATAATTTATCAAACATTCACCTTTGAAAATAATTTTAAAACCCTTCTTGAAATTTTAGGACAAGGCCAAGAGTCTTGAAAGAAGATGAACAAACTGTCGTGCCTATTTATACCAAGGGTAAAAATAGGTTAGCAGTGTGTTCAAACATGTGTTATAAAACCTTGCTCTTACACTTTCTTTCCTCTTGTGACACTTTTCACAAGGCTAATCCTCCATCATCATATTCAAGCTTGACCCTCTATTTAGTTAGTGCATCTTGGCTATTGATTTCCCCCATCAAAAATCTATAAATTGAGGAATTTGCTCTGATTTTGAGAATCTACCTCCATCATATACTTATGCTGCTATTTTATTCTATCAATCCTCAATCCCAATATCATGTTGATCTAAACAACCATATTCCATCCAACCACAATATCAAAAGGAGCACATCAAGTAGACATGGGTGCATCTACTTCAGCTCTATCCATGAGGTGAGAAAGGTAAAATTCAAAGTAATTGCTCATTATTGTATTTATCTTATATATTTTTGTTCTTTATCCATTTCATCATTTTCATTTTGGCACACCCGATGGTACCCATATCCCTGAAACTAACCAAAATTTAAGTTTTTGTGCAATTTTTTAGGTTGCAGATAGCGGAAGAACACTTCTGATTGTGTTTCAACACCTTCGCCTATGATATAATTTCCTTTGATTCATGGTTTAGTGCCTATGCTAGTTTAGCACCTCCATAAACTAATTTAGTGCCTCTATTTGACTATGTTTTTTGTTGACTTTTTAATGTTTTTGCATATTTTCTCAGTTTTTTATGTTTTCTAACTTGTTTGTTTGATTCACTAGATTTTTGGTGTATTTAGAACTTGTTCGTTGTTGTTGTTTTATTTTGTTTTTATAGGATTTGGAAAAATTTCTCGTAGGTGTTTCAAATTAGCACCTACACAGGCTACTTTGGCACATTCACTGCTTCAGTGCCACCACATCTTGGTTCAACACTTTTGTTGGTTTAGCATCTCTGCTCTGTGCTTTGGCACCTTTACTTTTTCGCTAATGTTTTCCATTTGTTTTTTCTAATAATTTTTTGTCACTAGTTAGTTATATAGTTGTTCCATGCTTGTTTGAGACCTTGAAAGAGTAAAAACTGCTAACATTTGGTCTAAGATTGCTTGACAAAGGTTTCATCTTTATCACTAATTAGTTGCACTAAGGTAGACTAGTGGGAATTAATCTTTGTTTATTGTGCTTGTGAGGCCCTCTTAAGTTTATGCTCTCTCCTCACACCCTTGGGTGATCTTCGAGATCAAAATCTTAAGTTGGTCACTTTTTTCTTTTTGCATCATTGCAGCCCAAGGAACCCAACATGTGTATACTCTCCCCTTGTGCTTCATGAGATCTTGGGTGATCAAAAACATGAATAATTCATTTTATGACGTCTTCTTGGGGATTTCATCACCCTATGGGACGATCTAAATTCCTATGTTTTCGTGGAGTACAAATAGTGGGAGGTGAATCGAAAGACACCTCTCTTGGAAGTAGGATCTTATCATTCTTGGCTAAGCCCCCAAGAACTTTATACCTTGGGTAAATGAAGGTGGAGAGAAGGCTACCCTCTCCTCTCTATTGTTTAAAATTATTTTCTTTCATCTATAGATTTGTCCTTGTTGATATGTGGAGCCTCATCTAACTTGATGTTTATATTTTTCCCTCTTTACCTAGTGTGTTTTCCCCCAAATCATTAATTGGGGAATGCATATTTGAATTTGAAATTCTATTTAAAACAGTTATATAATTTCTCAAGATTATGAACAATTTTGTCACACGTTGGAAACCAATAGTCATGATTGGAATGGTTAGTAACAAGGGCACATGTGGAAATGAATTTGCATGGTGTTTAGTTTGGTTGTTGCAATTCATGGGTGTGTGTGGATTTCATAACATGTGAGAAGTGATAGAGTTTAGTCACATTTTTTTGCAATATGAGCATGCAACTGATTGTTGCATGTTGCAGCTATTGTTGTAAGTTATTGTAATATGTATTTTTTGGGAGTTAATTAATAGATGGACTATTGTTTATGGATATAGCCTAAGCATAGGATGAACTACGTTAAAAATCTTGTTGTCTCACCTTTGTTATTGTATGAATTATTTTATTCTTTAGTTCAATTTTTGTTTTGTTTAATTTAATTTACATATAAATGATATTTCATCCCTTTGTTTCCTACCTGCAATTCCTAACAGGCCTCATGTACCGTTGAGGTATTTAAAAGACTCCCTAGCAACCTTGTTAATCCTATTTTATGATCCCTCGATCATAGCTTAATGTGGTGCAGGGTACAACTAATCATGATTGAAGTTACTCACCATGTCCTTTCTCTTATTGAGTTGACAAATATCCCTTGGTAGGACCTTGTACTTCTAAGGTAAGGGGTTTAAAAGTGGTACATGACTTTTGCATACCCTAGTTACCCATTCATTTGAAGTTATTAACCTTTGACTAGTGGGCCCACATTAATTTTACACTCCCACCTAAATAATTCTAGGATTTTGCACATTCTTAGTGTGTCTTCAAGTCCACCCATAAGTCAAGCAAGTAAAAACCTTCAATCCAAACTCTAGCATCCAATATTTTCCTCCAAATACTTCATCTATTCTTCCAATACAATCCTTTGTCCATCCAAATCACCCTAAACCTCTCTTAAATCAATCATCCATTCTAAAAACAAAACCAATATCATAGTTCAATGCTTAAGCCTATTTTAGCACCTGAGTAGCTTGTTTTAATGCTTTTGTTGGTTCAGTTCTTAAGTAGGCTATTTTAATGCCTAAGAAAATCCCTTTCAGGACAGTATTCCAACACATCTATAACAAATCATCAATTTTATTGGTTCAACAACTCTAGACTATGCTTTAGTGCCTACATTATTTCACCTCAAAACCCAAATAATTGAGTCCACAACCTGATCACCTCCATTTAGCAAGGTTTAGGTTTCATTAGTAGTAACCTTATACAAACCTAGTTGTACAATCAACCATCTATAAACCCTAATCATCCATAAACATCCCTAAACCATCCCTAACCATCCATAAACATCCCTAAACCATCCCAATCATCCCTAAACCATCCCTAGTCATCCCTAAAACATCTCTAGCCATCCCTAACCA
This sequence comes from Sequoia sempervirens, assembly GCA_007258455.2. Classification (NCBI taxonomy): domain Eukaryota; kingdom Viridiplantae; phylum Streptophyta; class Pinopsida; order Cupressales; family Cupressaceae; genus Sequoia; species Sequoia sempervirens. The sequence goes on from VDFB02321274.1 coordinate 139,300, forward strand.
TCCCTAAACCATCCCAATCATTCCTAAGCCATCCCCAATCATACCTAAACCATCCCTAATCGTCCATAAACATCCCTGATCATCCCTAAAAAACCCTAAACATCCCTATTCACCCTAAACCTCTCCTAAATCAATCATTCGTTCTTAAAATACAATTAGGGTTTCCTTTAGCACCTTTGCAGACCTTTTATTGCTTATGATCAAACTGTAGTACCTCTATAGGCCTTTTAGAACCTATGTTCAATCTTTAGCACCTTTATAGACCTCTTAGCACCTATTATCATCCTTTAACACCTTTGTAGGCTTTTTAGCACCTATGATCAACCTTTAGCACCTGTATAAGCCTTTAGTGCATCTACAAGCCTTTAACACGTATGCAAGCCTTTAGTGGCTCTCTACTTTTTTAGACAATTCATTTGGCTTACCAAAAACCCCTTTGCACCTCTACATCTTTGGAGTGGATATCCCAAACCCCTTTTGGCTACCAACTATTTTATTTTAATCATCCTTAACCATCTTAATTGTTCATCCTAATCATCCCTAATCTCATCCCTAATCACCCTCATCATCCCTAATCACCCTCATTAACCCTAATCTCATCCCCAATCACCCTCATCAACCCTAATCCCATACCTAATCACCCTAATTAACCCTAATCCCATCCCTAATCACCCTCATCAACCCTAATCCCATCCCCAATCACTTGCATCATCCCTCATCATCCCTATTCCCATCCCTAAACACTTGCATCATCCCTCATCATCCTTATTCCCATCCCTAATCACCTTCATCAACCCTAATCATCCCTAACCTCATCCTCCATATTCACCCTTAAGTCTTATTCTTATAATCCCCAACCCATTTCTAATCGATCATCCTAATTTCTATCCTCATCCAAACTAAAATCCTCCTCCAAATCTAATCAACCCTCATCCTCTAATCTTACATCAAACACATCACCCTTTTATTCCAAATTTGAGCTTAACCAAATCCAAAATGTGAGCTTTAATAAATCCCTCATCCAATCCAAATTATCCTCATCCAATCTATCTTAATCCCCTTTCACCCATCTGGGCAATCCAATCCAATATTATGTCTTCTTTTTATACCTCCCCACCAATCATTGCTGATAATGAGGTTATTCTTATTGACCAACTTGAATATGATCCTTACGAGGATAATAAGATTTTTGTTGATCAAAAGGAACTATCCCCATCCACTAGTTTCATCATTGCTTACTACTTAAATAATGATAAATATGCCATGCTTAGATACTTCCCTAGTCTTGGTGTTGAATTTCCATCCTCCCCACCTCCATCCAATCTAAATCCATCTCTTATTGTTTATCCTTCCCCTTACTTTGACAAGGGTAACCAACCATCTATCCAATATTCCCCTCCAACCCCATACACATCGCAAATCCCCACCCCTAAGTCCTTTTCAAGGTCCTCATCTTCATCCTTATTTTACCAATATATGGAAACTTCCATTCTTATTCCACTTTCTCACCTTTCACATCCTCACAAACCAAATCACCCCAATCCTACGACCACCTCATCTCATGTTTTCTATGACTTCCTCTGAGGACTATTAATCAAGGAGCCTAAATCCCCACCTCCAAACAAAGGTTTTCTATCTTCTCATGTCATTCATCCACCTCTATCCTCCCAAATCAAAATCAACCCCAATTCTCTAAAGCTATAAAATATCCTATCCCTCCATCTACCCAAGTTGAAGATTCTAGCCAACCTTCCTCGCCTCTTACACCATCCATACCAAATGAGCAATTTCAATCCCTTGATCCAAAGTATTCCAACATATATTCCCCTACATATCAAGGTCAAAGTATCTCTCCCATTCCATCTCATGATCCATATCCAAATCAAGATCAAATAACACCCTCTATCTCATATAATGATCCTCTCCCCTCTCATAATCAAGATACCCCTCCTACTCCACCTAATGATCCCCTTCCTAATAAAGAGAAAATTATACCATCCCCTCCACAACATGATCCCTTCCCAAATCAAGATCAAAGTGTCCTTTCCTCTCCATGTCATGATCTCCACCCATCTCAAGATCAAAGCATTCCTCCATATCATAATCCTATCCCTTCCATACCATCTCCCAATCCCTCTCTAGGTCAAGGTCAAAGTGTCCCTTCATCCCCATCTCATAGTCCCATCCTTTCCACACCATCTTATGATCCTACTTCATCTCATGATCCTACCACAAGTCAAGATAAAAGCATCTCTTCATCTCTATGTCAAAATCCTAACCCTCCACAAGATCCCTTCATCCCTCCCTAAGCTACCCATGAACACCACACCTATCAAATGGGTTCCTCCACTTTCATCCAATCCTATTTACTCCAAGAACCTATAATTCCTTCTTTATCATGCCCCCCTCCAAATGTACTTGCATCTTGTTTCCAAAACAAGTATCCTATTGGAAAAAAGGATTTATCAAAATATGCACTATCAAGGCAAAGGGTTAGGCCTCCAAGAGCAACGCATATTAGAACACATCCAAATCCAATAAAATCTTAATTTTTATGGCCTTGTCTATCAAGCTCAAGATTTCGATACTCCTCCCAAATCCCAAATCCCTTCATCTAAATCTAAAGATCTGCACTCCCCATCCTCCAAATTGATCTTGGGCCCTTATATTCCAAATCCAAGGCTGTCATCCCTTCCATCCATTTTGGGTTCGTATGCTTCAAATCCAATTCCTTCATCCTTTCCATCCATCTCGGGTCCTTACATTCCACCACCCATCACTCCTATTCCAACATCCCACTATCTTATTTACCCATCACCTCAAATACCCAATCAAGATCAACAAAGGTACACATCCTTTAATCCCTTCCAACATACTACTTACATTAACCTATTCATAAGACCTTCATATCATTCATTTCCATCCACCAATCCCATTGCTATTGGAAGCAATTTAGATGCCAAATCTAAAAATTCAATCCAGAAATCCACATATATCCAAGGATCACCATGTCCCAACAAAAATACATGTCAAAACAAAGCAAAAGGTTAAATCCAAAAATTCACAAAGGCTTATCAAGAAATGTCCAAAACTATGTGGATTCCCAAACTACTCATAAAAGCCATGCATCTCAAAGAACAAGCAAAATTGGCATCCAAACTTGCTAATCCAATAGCTTCATCCTCTCCTAATTCCTCCAATCCTCCATCTAACAATCCTTCATCTTCAAAATCCATTTTGGGCCCTTATGTCGCAAAATCCATATCCATCCCATCTAAATCTCCAAATTCAAAATCCACTTCTCCTCTACAACTCCACCACCCTTCAAGGTGTGTGCCAATGTTGATCTTTCCAACATTCCTATCCACTCATCCACAAGTATTCCAAATCTCCATCCATTATCCAAAATTCATCCCCCATAATCCTTCTTTAATTCAATTACTGGTGTAAATCCATTTTATCTCCCTTACAATTATTGTACCAACATCTATGAACATACCTCCAATAGCCGTGGTCAATTATAGCCCATCAACAAGGGTTATTATCCATGGAACTAGATGTTTGAGTCCTTCCTCCATATCCATATCATCCATCCACTATCTTCCAAATCCACCTATCCACTTTCGTATCCTCATACTTCATCCATACTATTCCCAAAAGTCTAAAAAATAATAATAAAAAAAATACGTAAAGAGAAAATTATTCATCCAATGTTGAAAAACACTTCTTTATGTACCTTAGGAAGGTACCATGATGAAATAATAGAAAAAAAGTGTCATGTGTAACACCCCATACGTTTTCATTCTACAATTGGGGAGAATATTAGTCCATATCACACCCTATCCACATCTTTCATTATCCTTCATCCCCTATCCATCATCCTATCTTAGTCCATCCCCCTTTTTCACCTTTGATCTTGAAAAGGCTAAGGATCTTCTTTATAATCACATATCCTACCTAGCTTGTATCATATTCATCGTTCTATCAAAACCCATCCTCCCTTCCTATATTTGATCTTGATAAGGAGTCTCCATCTTATCCCTCCATCCATACCTTATCCATATCCTTTATTATCCACCATCTCATATCCTTATCCTATCTCAATCCCCCCATCCTATCAACTAAATCCTCTCCTTTCAATCTTGATCTTGATAGAGATCTAGGAAGAAAACATCCATGCATGTTTTGGACAAGGCAAGCCTTACTCTCCTTTCCATGTCTCTTATGCACTACCCTCCCATCTCATACATATTTTATCATATTCCATCCATAATTGCACTACCACTAGTATGTGGCTTCTTGTTCCTTTATAACATAGTGCTTGGAGCTCCATCCTCCTATCCTTCATCCACCATCCTATTATCTCCCATCACCTTTGATCCATCCACTTAATCCCCCTTATCTTATATCCAAGCAATCCATCTATTTTTCCATCTTTTACCAATCCTTGGTTCTCCATTATCATTAGATCATATCCATTCATCTATCCTATTCATTCCTATCCTCCATATAATCTTATCTTATCCTAATCCATTTATTATACATCTATCATACCAATCAAAAAATCCCAATCAATCCATCCAAATGCAATCAGTCCTAATCCATGCAATCCAATCTTGCAATCTAGCTCATCATCCAAAAGCAATCCATCGTTTTGAATCAAATCAACTGAAATTTATTGATCCATTAGTCTAATTATCATCATATGTATGTATCCTTCCCGATCCATGTATTTTTATTCATTAACAACACAATCCTTGTGGTATGCATTGTTCTTATCGTTAAATTTTTTATCCTCATCATCATCAATCAATTGATTTTTAGCTTGACTAGGAGCATTATCCTGTTTTATTTTTGGTTTGTTGTGCATACTTTCTTGTTGCTTGTGTGTCCTATCATTGTTTTCATTTATCATGGGTTTTGCACTCTATTTCCACAAGGGCATCATGGTCTTCCATGTCATGGTGTTATAATGCATATATGTTTGCACTTGACCTTTTTGATCATGTACTTGGCACATTGTCACTTGGTTCCCTATACCTTGGTGCATAATGTCAAGTATATTATCAAATCTAGGTTGCTTATACCACTACACCATGATTCTTATCCATCATTTCTCTTTATCCATCTATCTCAATTTCATCCTCTTTCTATCCATCATCCTCTAGTCTTCCTCTCCATTTCAAGAGCACACCTATGTTCTTTGAACCCGAATGTCCTCTTGAGGGAGCATACCACAACTTCCTCATCATCCTTCCTCATCTTACCAGTGATTGGGGCATCCTCATCCCTTTCTATCCGCTATATTTTATTCTTCTTTGATACAATGCCACTCCTTACATTCATAACACTATATCAAAGAGGGGAAAGCTCTAGACATCTAAATATGTCTATACCTGACCACACTTGAATTTACCCCATTCTATTTGTTAACTAAATAAATATTTATTTAATTAATTATCATCCTTATCTCACCCTTAATTAAATAAATTTAAAGTTATTTAAAATAATCTAACCATGTCCCCCAAACCTTCCAACTAAATAAATTAATTAATATCTACTTAATTAATTTATTTAGGATAATTAATATCCATTACCATTTTCTTAATATTTAATTCCACCCCACCATCAATCCTAGCCCTTGAATCCATCTACATGGATCAAGATTTAAATGTCATAACGCTACCTTTCCCACCCCTTTCTCACACATGTGTGAGCATGTCTCACACATGTGAAGCCACCCTACCCCTTACACATGTCACAGACATGTCACTTTATCTCACACATGTCATAGACATGTTTCTTTCATGTTCTTCCCAATGTGTGCTCACACATGTGTGAGCACACCTTGCTCTTACACATCCTTTCCTCTTGTGGCACTATTCACAAGACTAAGCCTCCATCATCTCATTTAATATTTACCCTTCATTTAGTCAATGCATCTTGTCTATTGACTTCCCCCATCAAAAATCTATAAATTGAGGCATTTGCTCTCATTTTGGGCATCTACCTTCATCATATCCTTATGCTACTATTTTGTTTTATCAATCTTCAATCCTGGCATCATGGTGTTGGTCCAAAAAACCACATTCCATCCAACCACAATATCAAAAGGAGCACATCAAGTAGACATGAGTTCATCTACTTTAGCTCAATCCATGTGGTGAGAAAGGTAAAATGAATTTAAGTAATTATTCATTATTGCATTTATCTTATGTATTTTTGTTCTTTATCCATTTCATTATCTTCAGTACAAATATTTGGTTTCTTTGGCGTATAACTATTTGCAATTCGTAGCATTGTATGTGATCCTTCCAAAAAATGCATGGTATTATCTCTTTGTTCATGAAATGATTCTCAAAAATAAGATTATCAAGTACATGTTGTGCTTGATAAAGATCACTACAAAAAATCATGTCAACATCTCCAAAATATTTTGTTGGCATATGCTTAATCTCTCACATTCATTTATTTGATAGAATATAAGAATCAACTACCTATTAAAGAGGTTTCATTTAGAAGCAAGACGTGTAATCGATGCATAAAAGGATTTGTTAAAGGACATTTACAATGTAAAATGTACTATTGATCCACCTATAGTGTATACTTATTTTTTGGTATATGCCATTATTAATCATTTTTTCTTGATTGGATTGAAAAAATGATCAAAATTGTAAATATGTATCAACATTTGAAAAATTAGTTTGGCTATAAATGTCTTACCTATTCCTACACTGCATGTTAAAAGAAAATATGAATTGGTTTTTTTATGTTAAGTCTTTTTTGTTGTAATGTATTTAACAATCACTTGTTTTTATCAAGAATTCTTCTTACCTTATAATATTCTATATTTTTTAGAAGAATTAGATTTTGTACAATTTGAACACCAATGTCTAGTTTTTATGATTTTTTGTCTTTGCTTTAACCACTATAAATCAGTATCAAGGTCATATGGTTCAGTTCTATTATAATTATTGTTTTCTTTCTTTGATAATTTCATAGTCAAGATCTCATCCTTTTCAAGTTATTTAGATGCATCCTCTAAGTATCCCCAAAAAGTATTGAAATTGTATGTGTACTTGAATTCATTTTCTTTTATAGTATTCTTGTAAAAAATATATATTTATGAATGATTTGGATCCTTGTTTCAATGTATCTTCATTATCGTCAAGGGAACATATAGTAATAGTCTTTCTTTGCAATAGTTTTCATAATCAAGATGTTTATTGTGATTGACAAATTGGATATTCGTGGGCTTTCTTATTTTTAGGATTTTACTTATTCTATGTTTTGATGTGAATTATGCAAGGCATGTATGTTTTAAATTTTGAGGATGATAGAACTAGTGATTGATTATTGATTTACACATTATGTTCTTAGAGTCAATTTTGATTTGAGAATGAATGTACATTCTTTAGGTGGTCCTATGTTTATGAATATATATTTTCTTGAACTTGAATTTAATGGTATGAAAAGAGCTAAGTGAGAAACAAGTTGAGCATATATTTGTCGCAAATTCAGTAATGCGTTTCCAAGTGTTTGTATCATTTGTATAACCTCTATTTTTTTTTATTTTGAGCTCTTTACTTATTCTTTTGAAAGAAATAGTAACTGATTTATCTTCTTTTTATCATGTAGTATGAACAATATGTAGCAGAATCATATGCATTAAGGAAAAAATGCACGCATAGGTATTTGTGTGCCATAAATTTGATATTTTTAGCAAAACTATCATTGCATGGAGTAGGTTTTCTTTTGAGAAAGATAGTTGTTTTTTTAGTGTCGATTGTATTGCTTTTATATAGTCGTGTTTTCTTATTAATATTTTATTTAAGAATGAAGAGAAGCTAACATATTTTTCATAGTTTTCTCCTTTGAAATTGCTTTTTGGATTTTAGTAGCATTATTCATTATGATTTATTCATTTGTTGTAATTGGTTCAAGTATTACTGTTGTTTTCATAGGTGAAATTGGAAAATTGTATTTGCATTGTGTTTTGTTAGATTTTCTATATCTTCTTGTATGGTGATGTGAATGCATCTTTGTAAATTTCTCCTCTAGCAAGTTTTTATTGAATGTAATATAATTTTCTACAAATTGTTCAATTTCATTATTAGAGGGCTTTCCATATATTTTTGCATGTTTGATCCATATAAATACATGATCATGTTCATTTCCTTTATTTTAAAATTAAATAAATCATTCGCATGTCCAAGTATTGTATCGTCAATAGATAACAAGCTTTCATAAAATTGAATCGATGTTTGTAATAGGGATTAAAAGGAACATGGTTTTTTTCTAACAAGTGAATCAATATCATGTTCTTGTTCTTTAGTTTTTTTGTTTCAACTTTTATTTAATTTCATTAGTTAGATAGCAATGGTGGCCACTAGTATTATGCACTTGAAAAAGTTAGGAAGAATGTTGGTGATCCTAGTTGTCGGATCATTGTAAATATGTCTTCCTGGATTTGATGAAAATAGTCTGGCTATATTTAAATATGTTTAAAGTCCATGTATCGAATATTTGATTTCAATATCCTATCCAAATTTGGTTTCTCTTTATTATCTTTGACCAACAGAGTTTTTCCCTTTAATTTCCCTTTTATAATTCTTATCAATATGCTTGAAATGATTTTATTTATAATTACATGTATAGTTTTGAAAGAAAGAAAACATTGTATGATTTGCAAAGTCACTGATCAAATGTATTAGTTCCCATTTTGCAATTTTTTGATATGTATAACCTTTCATTATATTTGGATCTCATTCGTGTCTAAAGAAAAGTCTTGGAAAGTTTATTTGTTTAGTGTATTTGTCTTTAAATATACCTTTGGGATGGTTTTGTTCAGAAGGAGCTATTTCAATTATTTTATCATGCAAATCATAGAACATGATTTTATGAATTCATGATAAGTGTATCAGTTTCTGTTTCGTCACTATCTATATAGTTTTTGTTGCAAGTATGAGATGATTGGTGTTGTCATTGATATCAACAAGCTTGTGTTGTCATTGATGAGTAGAAGATTTTTGTAAGAGTATGTTGGTGTTATTCATGCTTTGATTAATTGCATTATGTTGTCATTAGTAAGCTACTGATGTCAACCTCTAGTGTTTCTTTGATAAGCTTTTGTCTATGGTTGAGGAAGTCATGAAGGTGATGAGGATGTGTCTCTGATGCTTGGTTTTCAAGTGCTTTTGAGAAAATTTGATAAAAAGAGGAAACAATGTGTTGCAGTGTTGTTCTAAGTTTTAGAGTAGTGATCTAGTGTTTCTCCACATTTCTTCTAGGTTGAAGATCTACCTATGTGTTTCAGATATGTTGATCAAAGGTGTGGTATTCAAGGTTTGGTGTGTTAGATCGTTGTGCAAAAGTAGTTGTGTTGACCAATGTGTGAATAGTGTATTACAAAGGTATCTGGGAGAAATGTGTTTGCTCTGTGTTTCTTTGTAGTTTGTTTTTAGGTCTTACAGATCTGAAGGTGTGTTGATTATGTTGGTATCTTTCTTCAGTTGAAGAGGTTCAAGGTTTGTTGCTTCGAAAGTCATTTCTTGAGTTACATTATATGTCCAAGTTTTTTGAGTGTACCGGGTGTATACATTTCTTGGGTGAAAGTTGTTGTGAAGGAGTTTGTTAGATTTCAAGGTGTTTGTGGAATATTCTAGATTGTGTTCAGGTGACATTTGTTGTCTGTGAGTTGTTGTTTGATCAAAGGAAGTGTGTACTTAAAATTTTAATGGTGTTTACACGAGTAACGATCGATCTTGGTGTTTACACTAATTTTAGTGGGTGTTTGTTGTTTTTAGAAGTGTGTTGTAGTGTTGTGTTATAGATTTGGGTCCTAGATAAGGAGTGGCATGGTTTGCCTTCACTTCTATCCACCATGGAAGTGTTTTGGTGCTGACCTAATTTGAATTTGCATGGTTGATGTGCATAGTCGACCTTGGAGAATGGTCTCAAGGTTGAAGATGGTATAAATAAGATTTTAGTTGCTAAAATATGAAAGATAGACAATAGAGATGTGAAAATGATACAAATTGTAAAGTGTTAAGAGTTTGAATTTGAGAAGTGCAGTGCGAGCTTTCATGTGTTAGATTGTTGGATGTAGTGAGAAGAAGGTGTCTAAAATTCTTCAATCAAGCTGCAAAGGTGTTAGTGATATTGTGGTGGATTTCTTTTTTGCATTGAGATGTATTTCTCTATGTAACACTCTTCTTTATCTTCTTTCATATTTTGGCAGTGAGCCCTTCTCTTTCTTTGGGTAGTGAGCCCTCCAACAGTGAGTCCTATAATATTTGATGTTGATATTACTTTATATTGTGAGCTAACCCTCATTGTGGTTTTTTCCATCTTGGGTTTTCCACTTAAACCTGGTGTTCTTTTGTGCATGTTGTTGATTTGTTTTTGTTTTTGTTATTTGCCTTTCATGCTAAATCATCATAACAGATTAAAGGTAAATTGTATTAATGTGGATCTGATTGTGTATGAGGGTTTTGAAGTTTTAAGGTACAACCGATTCACCCCCCCTCTCAGTTGTCTTCTGCATTCAACAATTGGTATCAGAGTAAGGTTCCTTGGAAGAAATATTAATTTCTTGAGGTAGATTTGGGATGGTGCACAAGAAAGAGATCCCTAGATTTGATGGAATGGAATATGCATTCTGAAAGACAAGGATGGAAGGATTTTTGGTCTATATTGGATATGATGTTTGGAAGTCTGTTAAGACTAGATATGTTGAACCTACAAATGGTCCAAGTACTATTGATGATATCAAAGCCTATGAAAGCAATGGTAAAGCAAGGTATGCTCTCTTAAATAGTCTTACAAATTATGAATTGATGAAAGTTATGAGTATAAAAATTGCTAAATAAATTTGGGAAAAGTTAGAAAGCATTTATGAAGGAGATGATAAGGTCAAAGAAGCTAAGATGCAAAATCTAAAGATCATGTTTGAGAACTTGCGGATGTCTGAAGAAGAAAATGTTACAAGCTATATGCAGAGGATAGATGAAGTTTTTAGCTCCATTAGAGGTCTTGGTGGACAAATCAAAGAACTAGAAATAGTAAAGAAAATTCTCAGAACTCTTCCTAAATCTTACAGTCATAAAGTGTCTGCTATTGAAGAATTTGCAAATTTGAATCAATATACCAAAGATCAATTGTATGGTTCCTTAATTGCTTTTGAGATGAGAGAATTTGGTACAAATAGTGGTGCAAAAGTTGAGATTACTTTTAAGGTTGGAAAATCAAAGGAGATCAAGGAATAAGATCAAGAGGATCTTGATGATATAAAAGCTAAATTTATATAGAGAATGGAGAAGGGTACTAGTAAGTACAGTGGTAATTTTCCTTTCAAATGTTTTAGTTGTGGAAAGATAGGTCACTATGCTTCAAGATGTCCAAACAGAGTTTTGAATAACAAAAATAAGGTGAACAAAGGTAAAATGATCAAGGAAATTTATTATGTTAGAGAAGATGCAAGTATTTCTAATGATGAATCTGATTATAGAGATGATGATGACAAATTCTTGTTCATGGATTTAAAAGATGAATTTTTTTCTACTAACTTTGAGAGATGTGTGAAGGAAATCCCTCTGGAGACAAAGGATAAGACTGAAGGTACTTTGGTATTTGCTTTTCATGCTAGACAGGAGAAGAACTATTGGATCATTGACAATGGGTACTCTAATCACATGACCAATGATAAAAGTAAATTTATTAAACTTGAAAAATATGATGGATGATGTGTTAGATTTGGTGATGATACATCTACTAATATATGTGGAAAAGGTTCTATCAATTTTGATGGCAAGCATAATACTGAAGATGTTTACTATATTAAGGGTTTAAGACATAACTTCTTGAGTGTTGGACAAATGTGTAGAAAAGGATACAATCTTATGTTTCAGGATGATGGATGTGAGATCATAAAAGGATTCAAAACTATGGTTGTTGTTGGAAGGAGGATAGATGGAAATGTTTATCAGCTCAAGGGTATTGATGGTCATTATTTTATGACTTAGATTAATGAAATTTGGTTATAGCATAGAAGAATGTGTCACATCAAATTTGATAACCTAGTAAGAATCAATTCAATTCAAGCTATAAGAGATCTACCAAAGATTACAAAACCTATAAATGTTGTCTGTAAAGAATGTCAAATCAAAAAGCAAGCAAGAAGAAGCTTCAAAGTCAAAGAACAATCTACTACTGGATTGTTGGAATTGGTACATGTACAGATCTTTGTGGCCCTACAAGAGTAAGAAACTGTCTTCAAGGTGACAGTTATTTCATGCTATTAATTAATGATTATTCTAGAATGACATGGGTTAATTTTTGCAAATAAAAATCAGAAGCTCTAGAAAGGTTTAAAGCATTCAAGGTTATGGTTGAGAATGAAATGAATATAAAAATCAAATGTTTGAGGTTTGATAGAGGTGGAGAGTTTACCTCTAATGATTTTAACATATTTTGTGATAGACATGGCATAAAGAGGCACTTATCTTTCCCTAGGAATCCTCAGCAAAATGGAGTGGTTGAAAGAAAGAATGGGACTGTGAACAAGAAGATGCAAGAATAATTGAAAGAGGCAAATCTACCGGAAGTCTACTAGAGAGGAGAAATTCATATTTTTGTTTATATACTTAATAGAGTTCAAGCAAGAGAAAACAGTACAAAGACTCCCTATGAGCTATGGTATGGAAGGATTCCTACTGTCAAGTACTTCAAAGTGTTTGGAAGCAAATGTTATATTAGAGGAGATGAAAATAACTTAGGAAATTTTTATGCAAGGTCTAATGAAGGTATCTTCCTTGGATATTCTATTAGAAGCAAAGCTTACCAATGCTACAACAAGAGATTGAGAAATATTATGAGAGTGCAAGTGTCAATGTTGATGAATATTTACAAAAGAATTAAATGATGATAGATGGATATGAATCAGATGAGTCTTCTTGCAGAGAAGAACAAAAAGCTGAAGAAAGAGAAGTGTAGATTGAAGAGGAAGAAGCTCTGGAAATGACTCCTAAAACTCCTAAGTATGTGTAGAAGAATCATTTTGAAGATCAAATCATTGGAGATAAGAACAAAGGTGTACTGACAAGAAGGAAAGTTGCTAAAGAGTAGGTAAATCTATGTTTACTTTCTAAAGTTGAACCTAAAACAATGACTGAGGCATGCAAAGATGAATATTGGATCAAGGCTACGAAAAAAGAATTGTTGCAAATTGAGAAGAATAAAACTTTGGAACTTGTCCCAAGACCTGCAAACAAAAATGTGATTGGAACTAAGTGGGTATTTAGAAACAAACTAAATGAGAATGGAGAAGTGGTAAGGAGTAATGCAAGGCTTGTGTGTAAATGATACCCACAAGTTGAAGGAATAGATTTTGAGGAGAAATTTGCTTTGGTGGAAAGAATGGAAGCTATCAGGATGTCTTTGGCTTTTGCAGCACATAAGGATTTCAAAGTTTATCAAATGGATGTGAAGTTTGCTTTCTTGAATGTAGAATTTGAAGAAGAGGTATACATGGAACAACCAAAGGGATTTCAGTTATCAAACAAACCAGATGTGATTTGCAGATTGAAGAAAGCATTGCATGGATAGAAGCAAGCTCCTAGAGCTTGGTATGCAAGGTTGGATAAGTATTTAATATTGCAAGGATTTAATAAAGGTGTTGCAGATAGCAATATTTACTTTAAATTTGAAAAAGATCAAATATTGATTGTGGTTGTATATGTTGATGAATAATATTTGGAGGCAATAAATACATGTGCAAAAAGTTTGTAGAAGAAATGCAGAAAGTTTGAAATGTTTATGTTTTGGGAGATGAATTTCTTCCTTGGATTGCAAATAAATTAGACAGATAAAGATATTTTCATTTCACAATCAAAGTATGTCAAAGAAATGTTGAAGAAGTTTGGAATAGAATATTTTAAGCCAATGTGTACCCCTATGGTTACTGGTTGCAAGCTGAGCAAGAAAGATGAATCTCCTAAGGCTAATCAGAGCAAGTATAGATCAATGATTGATAGGCTACTATATCTAACTACTACTAGATCATATATCATGCATGTAGTTTGTCTTGTGGATAGATTTCAAGAAGATCCTAGAGAGTCACATGTTGCAATAGTGAAGAGGATATACAAAAACTTGAAGGGCACTCCAAATCATGGCATGTGGTATCCAAAGGATACTAATTTTACTTTGAGTGCTTACACAAATGTAGATTGGGTTGGTTGTGTAGATGACAAGAAAAGTACAAGTGGTGGTGCATTCTTTCTTGGATGCATATTAGTGTAATGGTTAAGTAAGAAACAAGATTTAGTGTCTTTATCTACTGTAGAGGAAGAATACATTGTAGCAGCATCTTGTTGCACACAAGTGTTGTATATGACACAAAAATTGAAAGATATTAGGGTGGTATTTAATAAACCAATTTCTATCTTTTGTGATAATACACGTGTTATCAATATTTTAAAGAATCCGGTAATGCATTCAAGGACAAAACATATCTCAATCCGGTATCACTTTCTGAGAGAGAAGGTTATAGAAAATGAAGTTAAGCTTGAATATGTGCCTAAAAAGGATTAGGTTGTTGATATATTCACTAAAATTTGATCGGCCATATCTTTGGTGTACAAGCTCTGTTTGACGTGAAATGAGTGGCGTCAATATTGTCTCACCGAGCTCTTCGATTTGATGCTATTTTTGACCAATTTTGAAATGATCAATTTTTTGACCTTGCATCCTACCTTTGGTACCCCAATTTGACCAAACTTTGACCAATCATATCTTGAGCATATGATCTTCTTTTGACACGATTCAAGTTGCGTCAGGATCATGTCAACGAACTCTAGCAATGATGCCAGTTTTGTTGGATTCTGAGATTGTGAAATTTTCAGTCTTTTGGATCCTCTTGGATCACACATCATAATCAAATTCAAAATATTGAAGATATTTGTGAACCACATAATTGGGATGAAGATGATTTGTTGGACGATGCTCCTTCCATCATTGTTGGTTGATATTTTGAGCTTCCATGTTCTACATACTTATTTATATCCACATTACATTATTTAAACAATGATTTCCACATGAAGGGTACATCCTTTATTGTATTGACCATTGTTCTACTATGTTGATGGTAGCCGTCCATACATTACGCAAATGATTTCAAGGATTATGATTTATTATCATTGATCACATGTTTTATTGACATGATCTTTTTCTACGATGATTACATTGTTTTCTATAAGTACTAAGCTAACACCTTAATGATATGATAGAAATATTGACATTCTTATCTTACCATGTTCCATGATGATTATTCTATTTCTAACAAATGTATCATGCTCCCTCATGCTTACATAATACTTTATCTAACATTCATGACTATTTTCTTCATAGTTCTACTTAGAAACAATATTGGGGACATACTATCACCTATCAATATAGTCCTTTGATGGCCATATCATTAATATCTTTGTATGGTGTCACATGGTGCCATCTTTACATTGTTATATGACTATTGAGATTTAAATGGTTATATCAATTTCCTTATCTTTATCTACTCCCCTCCAACTTAATTATATTGTTTGAATGCAACTAATTGGAGGGGGCATATAAGGTCACTAGCATTCCCTTTTTTAGTATGGTTGGAGTGACTCTTGCATGATTAATATATATTTTAGATGATATCACATTTTTTTTATCACCCTAAGGCCACATTTATTAGTTTACTGGTTTAGATGGTATCCCAATTCCACCACAAGTGGAATATCTCTCAACCCTCTTATCTTTGTATATTCGTCTTGATTGTAGACATCACATTATTGTTTTAAAATCCAATTTGATGCTGCTCACTAAATTATTTTTCATTTTGTAGGTTTCTAGGATAGGACATTCATTTCCATGAGAGCATGTTCCATGAGGTGAAATCCAAATTTCATCATCCTATCTTATGTTCCAAGAAGAAACCCCATTTTCTTTTTATAAGTGCGTGTATAAATTTACTTTCATGTTGAATGTTTGATTTTATTTTGACATGAATTCTCACATGATAGTTTGCATTTGATTTAAAGTGGGGGTAAAATGTAATAATGAAAATTACATACCTTGCACTTCCCTTAGTGTTGTTCCCATTTTGGCCAAGCTAAGTCTTATGTAATGAAAAAGTACAAGTGGTGTGGTGTCTATTAATAGTTGACACATAAAATCGAGCCTTGTGTTTTCCCACCTGTACTCATTCCTAGCTATCAAACTTGGTTCTTAGATTCATCCATTTCTCAACTTACATTAAATCCACAACCACGTAAATATCTTGGTTCAAATACTTAGTTGTGGAAAATGATCCTTAAACTTTTAGGATTCAAACTCAAATTTAGGGCCAACCTAACCCTTTCCATTTGTTTATTATGTGTTGACTTGATGCACGATATGTTCCATTTATGATCTTTGGAGTTACATTTGAAAGGGTAACTCTAATTCAATTATAGATCATTTGGTACCTAGAAAAGAATTGGACAAGAACATTCAAGTTACATTTATTAGCATCAAATTCAAAATATTTTATACATGTATACTTGCATTATCATCTAGGTCATTTGTTGCATGCTTTATTACTATTTTTGATCATTCTCTTATTTGTTGGCTTGCTATCCTTACATGTTTTACACAAAGCAGTACTTATCCATATCATGTGTAAAATTTGAACCAAACAACCAAGTTTTTTTTATGGGGGAGACATACACAAAATTTATAACATACTAAAAAAAAGATTAAGGGTTTACATAAATTATATCCACACATCAAAATTAAATTTGCACTTGCGTAGATTCAATTTGCAAGTGTGTGATCAATTGCCTATACAAAAATAACCCACAATGACAAACACTAATTTTATAGATGCTAAAATATTTGTCAAAATATTATTAAATTTCCTAAATATGGACAAATCATTTTCAAACATCTAGCAAAACACATCTATTTAAAATTTCCAACTAATTATTATTAGCTTATTTAAAAAATATTTAATTCAACACATTTGTACTTTTTTTTTTGTTGTTGGAGGGTTTTATATCAAACCCACATAATTGTTTAGCTACCTAATACGAGAGTATCGACCTTAGGTTGAAACATCTTCGATCGAGAACAAAGGATTAAGAGGTATCCATTTTGCCAAAGTTGATTAGGGTACGATCATGATCTCATCCTTTATGATGTTAAGGCCTTACACTCAACAAGACTTGATTTCTTGCATACTCATTTAAAACCATCCAACTTCTCTAATAAACCAAGAGCCCATTAATAATTCTAAATATTTAATATTATTTATTTGTTCACCTTAAATTTATGTAAAAGAGGTTTCCAAAATAAACTCCAACCAATGGACGCTAATATAGAATACTTTTTTTTCACCCTATTTAAACCATTAAGAATACTTTTCGAAAAGATTTTCCTGCTTTCCAAACCACCAATCCTCTCTTCCTCAAAACAGGAACCACCGTTTCCAAAACTACAGCAACGAAACTCTCTGAAAATCTCTCCTACACTGTGTTTCCAAAATCCCTTCTTATATTCGATAGGTCAGCAGTTCAAAATTCTCCAACTTCCTCTTAACTAATTTTTAACTCTGCTATTTTAAAAATCCGGGATTTAAAGAAACCCTTTTTTTAAAAGCCTGTAGTCAGGTGACACGTTCGAATACCAGCGTGGGTAAAACATGTCTTCGAGCAGCGGGCTGACGTTCAAGTTGCATCCGCTAGTGATTGTGAACATCTCAGATCACCACACGAGGATGAAGGCGCAGAGCCCGACGCAGGGCGGGAGTGTGCCCAGGGTCTTCGGCTGCGTTATCGGCGTCCAGCGCGGCCGTACGGTCGAAATATTTAATAGCTTCGAGCTCATGTACGACGCCAAGACGCACACTCTCAACAGGGACTTCCTCAACAAGAAGACCGAGCAATGTATGTGCCAAATTGTCTTCGCTTTTCTTGTTAAAATCTTATTGCAATTTGCTTTCCAAATGTGTAATTAGGGTTTTTTAATTCTCTTTGCTTTTCATGCAAAACTGTATTTGCAATTGCTTTTCATGTGTATAATTATTTTTATTTTTTTAATTTAATTATTTGCTATCTGAAAGCAGACTCTGGTATCCTTTTTTAATTTTCTTGAAGTCGGCTGGTAACTGAGAAATTAGACTCTTGTCAAACCCTAGCATTTCAGGCATAACAAACCGGTTTTTCTTTTGTGAAATTGGTAAACTCCACTTGTGGTTAGGTATCGGCTTATTAGATACCATGCCATTAGCAAGGGTACCTCTACTGCGAAATTCTCTCTGGTAAGCCACGCCTAGCAAGTTGAATGTGGTCTTTTGCCCTGCTTAAACACTTTTGTTCTCATAATGTGGTCTTTTGCCCTAGTTAAACACTTTTTCTCATGAGGATTTGAAACCGGTGCTCTACTTGGGAAGTTTTGATGTTTTAATCACTCTAGCTCATCACATTTTATGTGGACCAAGGTATTGTTGTTTCATTAGAATTAAATAATTGGACTTTAGAAACTTCAAATGTCTGCCGTGCATCAAAACTGGAAGATCTTAAAAAAATATTTAGTAAATTCTCCTTGTAGACAGGGATGCGGTAATTTGCCCAATTTCAACACTTAAACATCATCCATTCAACCTGGGCTCTGCATTAATTTTTTTTTATTACTTGATCTTATCCCATTCGGCAGTTAATAGTATATGTTGAGAAAGGTGTTGCTGTTTCTTTGGAATTAAATAATTTGATTTTAGAGATTTCAAACCCTACTCTGTGCATCAAAATTGTAAGATTTTATCAATTTAGTAAACTTTGGTGAATTCTCTTTATGGTAGTAATGCTGTTATTTCCCTGGTTTCAACACTTTAACATGTCTTGTTGGCATTTAATTGCAAGGATTTGCAAAGAAAGCCCAGATGCCTTAACACTTGAGCTAATCCTGTTGAAAAATATTAGAATATCAACATTTTGGACCATAGTTCAACGTGACATCTTTTTCCCCTACAAATTGAATAATTATCAAATTTTCATTGTTGGGGAGAATCAAACCAGTAATACCATCACCCCCATTCTTGACTCTCACTACATAGTAAATAACATCAGAAGCAATTATAGATAGGGCAGGGGCCAGAGGGCACCCCTGCCTCATTGATATTTGGAGATGAAATGGTTCAGAAAGTGAGCCATTAATATCAATCTGAGTGATAGGATCTTTGAATAAAACTTTAACTATTTCACAATTTTTTTGAGGAAATCCAAAAGCTTCGAGGTTTATAGCTCTTGCCCACTCCACTGACTCCCAACTGATGATCAAATTTTTTAGAATGTATCTGCCTTTTATGGAACCAGTTTGAGTAGTGCTAACAAATGTTGTGAGAACATCATTGAGTCTAAGAGCCAATATTTTGGCCAAATCTTATAAGAAACATTAATGAGAGTTATTAGTCTCCAATTCCTCATCTGAGTTCTATCTCCCTCTTTAGGCAATAATTTTATGATACCTCTGTTGATACTGCTGCCCAAGGTGCCATTTTTAATAGCTTCATTGTACACCATTAGGAGATCATCACTTACCCAATCAATTTTCTTTTTATAAAATTCAGCAGGCAATCCATCAAATCTTGGAGACTTGTCATTCTTAAAGGATTTATAGCCTTCATTGTTTCTTCTTTGCTAAGTTCTCTGGCCAACATATTAGCCTCCTCTTCCTTAATCTTTCTTGGAATGATCTTCCTGCGGTAATCTTGTTCTTCTTTACAATCCATATTATGGCCATTCAGGTTCTGATAATTTTTTTTGAACTCCTCTTTTATTTTTTTAGGATCATTGACCTGCACATTGTCTAACTTGATATTTTTCACTTAAATAAATTTAAAAGAAGAATTTTGACCCTCTATCATCAACCTTTAACCAATTCATTTTGGCTCTAACTTTCAAGCCTTATGCCTTTTTTGTCTGGAAGCTCCTCAACTCATGCTTGATATTAACCAATGCCATAGTTTAATTTTCATTGAATGCTTCATTCTGCAGAAGCTGTCATGTCCCTGCCAAATAAGGAGATCACAACCTTATGACAGCTCTGATCACTGCCTTAAGTCCTAGGCGAATGCAATAAATAGTAAACAGTGACTCGAATAAGGGTCGATTAAGATTTTAAAAGGATGTGATTCACAGCAAGGCATGTAATTAAAAGCAAAACGAATAAAATAATAATAAATCAAGAGTCAAAGGTAGCGATTCATTATGAAGGGGTGTGACTCCCTGCAATGAAATGGTTTGATGAAGAGATGTGACTCCCTCAGATTTGGAAGATATAAAAGGGAGATCATTTTGTTGGAGAAAGGATCAAGCAGCAATATACATAGAAATCAAGCAATTCATTGAAGGATAAATAATCCAAGTAGCAAACATTCAAATATCAATTCAAAAATTCATTATCAAGTATAAAAGCATTCAAGTATTATTCAAAGATTGACCTTGTCGATCCATCAAGAAATATTAATTAGCAAAGGCAAATCAGCAATAATCTATCAAATACATCAAGCAAGCAGTTTTGAATTCAAGGTAGTGTCTTGCAAATCGGCAGGACGAAATCCCTTCCAGGTCCATGAGAATTTGAAGGACAAAAACCCTTTCATGCTCTTATCAAGTTTGGATGAAAACCCAAATCTTGGTTGAGGAGGATGAAAACCCTCCAAGATGGGTTAAGAGCTAGAAGGCTGAAAACCTTTCATGCTCTTTGGCAAGCTAGGGACAAAAATCTTTGGTACTATCATTGTTGAGTTAGGGACAAAAACCTCTAATTCACAAGATTTGTAAGTACTTCCGGAGCATTCACGATTTGATTAACTTGAGTATTGGTTACGATTTATTGATCTGAATATTATCATAAATTCTTAAACTTTGATAAAGCTATTATCATTTTTGTGTAAATATTATTGTTTTAAGGCAAAAATCAGGAATATCTCGAAAAGGGACATTACAAAAGCTTTTCAGTAACTAATCCTCTTGAAGTTTGTTTTTTTGCTCTCCTTCCATCAAGAGCCAATTTCTTCCCAATAGTCTGAAAAAAGTTTTCCAACGGCTAACATTGATATTCCATTGATCAATTTGTGGAAGATCCTTCAAAACCATCCTATTGATTTCTCTCAGAGCATAAATTCCATCACCGCAGTCTTGGTTACTGAGCAGTTTTGTATTTAACTTAAAGCTATTTTCCTTTCTTAGCTTTTCAGTTTTGCAACTATTCGGTATCCTAATTCTAGCATCAATAGGATGGTGATCAGGCATTGTGCATGGATAAACTTTTAGACAATTTCTGAAACAATTTGCTATGAAATTGCTTGTTATTAACAAAGAAGATGATTACAATTTATAGAGGAGGAAACCTACTGTAGACATTAAATGTCTACCTACTAGCTACCTAACAACTACTGTAGCTATAATTGACCATTAACATAAGTAGAATATAATATTCTAACACCCTCCCTTAATGGTCAATCGTCTAACTAGCCTACAGAAAACAATCTGCAGGTCCTTGGTCACAAATTCTTCAGAACACTCTGCTGCTATGGAGACCCTCCCTGGATCTGCAGAATGTTGGTGACCAAAAACATCCATAAAAGCTCTGCAACAAGAGACAAGAGTCGCCACTGACTCTGCCACGTGAGAGAAGTCTGCCACCAACCCTCCCAGAAACTGCAGAACTAACTAGAAGTCATCACAAAGTGTCCAGAGCAAATTCAAGAACGGACTGCAAGAAGTTTGTTTGTTGTTTGCCCCGAATGTGAGGTGCACAAAAACAGACTGAACAAACCACGATTTTTGAGGAAAAAATCGCCAAACCCAAGATTACAAATCATCGTTTTTTTCGGAAAAAACGGTAAAAACCAAAGAGGAGTCCCACGCATTTTGCGAATTACAGAAACCCAAAAAGTAGCTGGCACAGAATCCGAAACACGGATCAGCATACAAATCATCGTTTTTAAGGAAAAACGGTAAAACCCTTCAGAAACTAGAGAGCCCTCCCGTACAACAGAAACCCCAACTAGGGTAAACAGGAACTGACCCTTAATTTTTGAGGAAAAAATTATAAACCCTTAAGCCAAATTTTTTTTTTTTAATAAGGGAAAAAATATTTAAAAAACCCAACAAAGGAATCCCACGCAACACTGCGAATTACAGAAGCCCAGAAACAGGTAGCCATCGATTGTCGGTTGAAAAACAGAGGGTTTGGAACCCTAGCCGCTAGAACAGAGCTGCACAAAAATCGAGGCACGGAAAGCGAAGTACCCAGAAAAATCGGAGGACAACCCATTTGAGATCTCGGAAAACCCACCAAGAATCTGCAATCAGAAAATTTTTTCGACTTGAAACTAAGGCACAAATTTTGAGGCACGAACTTCGAGACGCCCTGAAAAATTTGAGACCAACCCATTTGAGATCTCGAAAAACCCAAAAGGAATCTGCAAACAAAAAAAATTTCCGCCTTCAAACAAAGGGTCAAAACCCTAGGTGAACTGGCAGAAACCCTAGCCGGCCATGGAAGCTGCAAAAATTGCAGAAAACGTCTAGAAATCTTGTACCCAAGTTGCACAAAACTTAGCCGTCGCTAGTACAGGAAAAAACGACCTGAAGGGAGTTGAAAATTGTGGCTAAAAAAGTCTAAAATGTGGGCTCCATAGATCTGACGAAAAACGCGTCTGCAAATCACGCCAAAACAAGTCCGCGGCTCAGAAAAATCGCGACCAGAGAGCAGAGATAAAAACGCAGGCTTCAAAAGTCTTTGCAGAAAATGCACGACCAGAAACACACGCAGCCATGAACAGCAAAAACAAATGCGCCTGAAACAAGCAGAAAAACGTGTGCCCTAAACAGAAAAACGCGTCACAAGAAGTCGCGGCCAAAAAATGACGTCCAGGTATGAAAAAAATGCGACTTCAAGAGATCTGAGAAATGCGTTTTTGGAAGGAAGAAAACGACGCGCGCCAAATTTTTTCATAAAACCTTGCCTCTGAGCTTCAAATTTCAGAAAACAAGCAAACCCGCAAATTACAGTATCAAACCCACACGGTAAAAAATTTCGGAAAGTTCACACGCAAAAGCGAATTACTGAACCCTCCAAAATCCTGAGCCCTCCCATAAGGGAGGCTCAGACCTGCTCTGATACCATGAAACAATTTGCTATGAAATTGCTTGTTATTAACAAAGAAGATGATTACAATTTATAGAGGAGGAAACCTACTGTAGACATTAAATGTCTACCTACTAGCTACCTAACAACTACTGTAGCTATAATTGACCATTAACATAAGTAGAATATAATATTCTAACAATTTCTTCCATCAATATGCTCAAAGTTAAAGTAGTCATTATGAGCATAAAATCTATCCAACCTACAATATATTATTTTACCACCATTTTGAGAATTTAACCATTTCCACAATTTAGTTCTTTCCCCATAGTCATTAGCTGCATAGATAGAACATATCCCAAATTTGAAATTATCTTTCTCAAGAATGAGCCACACACCCCTATTACACTGAGAGCATCCATGATCCTTAACATAACTGGCCCACTTGTTATTTAATAAAATGACAGTTCCTCCCTTCCCTTTATCATGATTGCTACAAAACTGCAGAGCGTCTTTTCAAATAAAGTTCAGATTGTTCTCTAGCTGAAAACCAATTGCCTTGACTTCTTGAAGAAAGAAAAAATCCAGAGAGTTAATCTTGTTTAAGAATCTCCTAGTTATGTATTTTCTATCAAGGGATTCCAAACCTCCGATATTCCAACTAATGTACTTTAGGCTCATCAATACTTGGAGAGGAGTTTAAAGCTTTTGGATTTCTATAATGCCTATCAAAACATTTAGGAATTCTCTCTTCCTTTCCCTTCTTCCTATTTCTTTGGTCACCCTTTTCTCTACTTACATGTTTCCTTTTCTTTTTTTCATCTTTTTTACTTTCTTCTTTCTCCAGAGGAACTTTCTCTTGTTCCTCACCACTAAGGAATAAAGGATTGTCCATCACTATATTTTCTTTATCTCCCTCTATAATGGTTTCCTTTGTTAAAGTTCTGTCTTCCTATTTTTGCTCTAAAGCATAGGAGTTGCTATTTTCCATGTTTATATAGTCTTCCTGAGTTTTCTTTCTTGCCATTAGAATTCTCTCCTTTATTTTATCAAGCACAAGCTCTTGAGCATTTTTTGTGTGTTTAGAGCTTGCTTTCGTATCCTCATCAATTATGGTAGGTTTTTCGATACTATTGGAGCCTCCATTGAGATTCTTTAGCTCATTGGCATTTCCTTTTGTAGTAATCTTTTAAGAATTATCTTCCTTAGCCATGTCCTTTTTAAAAGGATCTTGGGAATATTGGACATTGGCTTTTTCCCTAAATTCAGGGTTGTGATGACTTCTGTTCTTTTTTAGATTAGGGCAATCTTTTTTTTTGATGGCCTTCGTTTTTACAAAGAAAGTAAGCATTTAGACCTTCTACAATTTCAACTTTGCAATAAGCCAACTAATTGCCCAAATTTATTCCTAATTGTTTAGGAATATCTATCTTGAGTGAGAGCGAAACAAGAACCCTTGCATCCATATGGGGCAACATGGTTCTAGCCTCCTCTATTTGGAGCACTTTCCCCAAGGGTTGCAGCAATTGGGGAATAAAAGCCAATAGTTGGGGTAGAAGATTTTTGATAGTTACCCATCTAGGAATAGTATAGTCTAGAACCCCATAATTCAACACTTTTGGAGACCAAGCAACTACCTTGAAAATTGACTTACCAACATTCCAAAATTCTTTGCTTAGAGCTCTTTTTTGCATACTATGATTTTTGAAAAAAAACAACAAAAAAACTTTTTTGAATCATCATACAAAACGACACGTACAACCCCATGTTTTTTCCCTAGACATTTAATTTCAATCATAAATTTTTTTTCCTGATGGGAGATTATCACAATCCATGGTGACAAAAAAAGCTGTGACACTTTTTAATCTATTCTCTTCGTTAACAACTATAACAACCATATCTTTGTTTGATTCAACGAGGGTTTTCAAGGGATGAGGAGACAACTTACTAGTATCTCCTTCGACTTGCAAACTTCTCCCGAAAGTTCCATCATTGTCTCTCTTCACTTCGAATTGGCCTCCAATAGGACTTCCTCTTTCTCACCGCTATTTAGGGCATCTCTATATGATTTCTTCATCTATTCAACAACTTTGCCACCATTAATTCTGTCCTCATCCATTTTCTCTGTCCCTTCCTCCTCCATTACTCTTTGCGCCCTAGCAATTACTCCCAATACTACCCTAGGCCACTTATTGTCGGCGGGAGACTCACAAAATCAATTAAAAAAGTGTAAAAAATAAAACAAGAAAACAAAAACCCAAAACATAAAGGGAACACACCCAAAACCACCACCCCATAGAAGGAAAATAGTGGACAAATAATTCAAGAGCGGCAAAGAACACCAATCAGAGTCAACTTTAGAAGGGATGATTGTTCATCTCCCCCATACACCTCAAAGCTCTCACTTCTTCGATTCTATTCTATCAAATTATTTTCTCTAATGTCATTTAAAACATAAATGATAAAATATTATAAAATATTTATTTTTCAAACTTCAAGTTGAATATTAAAATAATAATATTTTCAAATTCAACAACCAATTTTCAGTGTTATAAGGATTTTCTAAATCGTCGACACAAGCATCATCATTGTCATTAGATGATGTAGGAACATTTGAAGAACCACAAGTAGTCCGCTGCCACTCGCACTAAAAGTGTGCTCACTTTCGGACACAAGTGTAACATGTTGGAAAGTGGAAGCATCCAAGTCAGTTTGCTTTGGCTCCATATCCCATAGTTTTGTGGGGATCTAGGGGCAATGCCCCCAACGGGGTTGAGGGGGTCTGCCCCTTGCAGGTGTTTGGTGAAATTAATATTGATATTCATGATTGTGCATTTACAAATGGAGAGAAGATCTCCTTATAAAGAAAAATGCAAGACGATGTTTCTAAAAGAAACAATTGTTAACTGATGAAAAAGCTAAAAAACAGAAGTCAGAAATTACTAACTAAAGCTTAATAAAAACAAAGATGACCATTAATATTACATTAAATATTTTAATATTTGGGGGCAGTGCCCTTGGTGCATTCCCTTTTCCATAAGTTTTTAAGCAAAGTCAAAGGTGTAAATTTAAAAAAAAAGCAAAAAAAAGTTTAAAGAAAGACAGAAAAATGGACAGTTTGGCCCTAGGTTCGCATGGGTTCCCCTGGATCTTGCCTAAGTTCGTCCCAGATGAACCCAACCCCACTTTCCTGCACCCTGCCTGTATCTGCAGGCAGATTGGACTCAATCATGGATCTGGTTCAAACCAAATCCCAATCTGGCGGTCTGCAGGTAGATCCAGTAACATAGGCTATACATAGAGAAAACAAAGGTCAAAGTTACATTTCAAAAGCCCTCTGGATACTACTGCAAACAAAAAGAAGCACCCCTGCAAAAACAAAGGATTTCCCAATCAACAGTATGATGGCATAGTATCTCTGTCAGTTTCCTCCCTTGCTGTCACCTGGATCCCAGGAGGCTCTAGGAAAGTCCGCTGAGTGGCCCCAGTGATACCTGTAAGGGACAACAAGGGCATTGTGAACTGGATGGAGATATCTATGGACCCAAAGAATATCAATATGAAGTGCCAAATCCTTGCAGAAACGGACCATATCGACCTGCTGTTTGGTGGCTGTGAATGTAGAAATTTTGAGCTTGTCCATCTCCTCCATCACACATTGGCAACAGACCACAAGATTCTGCTCCTTCATCTCCTTGTCAGAGCTTTCAACAATAAGAAAATCCTCCCAATGAGAGAACCCAAGTAATAATCCAGTCTTTCAGCACAGCATTCTGCACACAAACAGCAAGATTTTTCACAGAATCCTCAGCAACGGATGCTGTAGTCCTCAGTACCCCCGTATTACTGAGACCTTACCTCCCTAAAGCATCCTTGACCAGTTCTATTGTTTTTGCATTCACAAGGCAGAATATGCACTGCAGTCTTCTATCAGATATTGCCCCAGCATGGGCAGAATCTCCCATTGCTTTCCATTTCTCCTTTAAAACAGTGCCTAAAAACAGCGGAGGAAAAATGCAACCTTACACTCCAATAACTATTCTGTCCCTCAAAAATCTGAAAGGGACTTTGCAATTAATCGCACAGTGCATACGCTTCCCCTGAGCCTGGGATAAGGCTTCATGCCACTCACATCTGGGAACAAATGGTGAAGAAATAGGTAGAGGAAGAAACCTTATCTATTAAAAATTCACCATTGACAACTTAATCAAAAGATTGTCATGCAAGTGAAAGTTTGGGGAAATTGGAAAAGCAAGGGGATCTCCTCCAAGAGCAAAGGTAGCACCAATCTCCTAGCACCTGATTTGCAAACACTTGCTGCATTAGGAGCATCTGTCCCAAAGAGTTTAATGATCCCCCATTCAGTTGAATCCAAACTAACTTTCACAGCAAATGGTAACTGAGAAAATCCTTCATTTGCTAAAATATCCACCACCTGATTTCTTTCCCTGTAACAATGGGTGAACACAATCTCTTTGGGGAGGCAGCCAACTTCTAAAATTTCATCCAAAACACTTCTGAGCTTCCAATCTATCAATGACCTTTTGACAGACCTGTGAATAGTCACCTAGGAATCACCTTCAACTTTGAGTAATCTACAGTCCATACAGGGCACCGATTTGAGGCCTTCAAGGAAAGCCTATGCTTTTGCCTCATTATTGGTCTTCACACAAAGATAGAAGGATCCAACTTTCATAAAAGATCCTTGGAGGGCTCTAATCACCACATCAACTTCACTCTATGCTCCACCAAGTTTTGGGGATGATAACAACAGACGTGTTTCTGGTACGGGGG
This sequence comes from Sequoia sempervirens, assembly GCA_007258455.2. NCBI lineage: Eukaryota > Viridiplantae > Streptophyta > Pinopsida > Cupressales > Cupressaceae > Sequoia > Sequoia sempervirens. The sequence continues at coordinate 167,269 of VDFB02321274.1, forward strand.
TACTTTTGGGCCATTTTTAAGTGGACGGCAGGGGACGGCTATTAAAAAAATAGGGGAATTTTTAAAAATATAGAGAAATTTCACATGAGAATTGAAAAAGCATTCATCATAGACATTGTAGAAGATTAATACATAACATTAAACTTGAATTGGGATTTCACATGAGAATTGACAAACAAATTAACAAAATTCAAATGCTTTCATTGTCAATGTGCATACATATTATATAAGAATTATAACAAAATGCCCAAAGGCACCAAGTTTCAACTATAAAATGACAAAAACATAGAAAATATATGGCTGTACCTAATCAGCAGATGCAACTGGTAGGTCTATATCAAAATCAGAGTACGAGTCTGAGTCACTGCCACTGTAAGGGGTTGCCTTAGGCAATGGAACCCCAACCAATCCCTCTTGTGTCTCCTCATCGATTTGTATAGCATTTTCGGGATCAACATCCCAACGTAAGGCTCGAGTTTGACATACTCAGAAGTCTGTTGATCTTGTAACGGCAAAGCACTATGTAAAATCACCAACTTCTCCGATTGTCTAGAGGTAAGATTGTTCCTCTTGACTGATTGGATGAAGCTATATGTGAACCAATTCCTCTCTGTAGCAGAGGAACTGGCAATGAAAGAAGACAAATGGCAAGTGACCTTAACTCCGGTGCATCCTTGCCATGCCACGTCTACCATCCAATAGGGTCGTTTTGAGCTAATGTAGCTCCATTCGACCTCGCCTCTGGTTTGCTGAAGGTTGGACCACTAAGATTGACAAATGCAAGCCACTGTGTGCGAAGTGAAGTAGATTCCTCTTCAGTATACATTTTCCTAAGCGCCTTCATGAAGCCTTCTTTCACCTCTTCATCATTAGATGGAGGCACTCTCCCAGGTCTTGTTGCATACCATTTGGGATTGAGAGCATTGGCTGCCATGTGAAGTGGGGTGTTCATAGTGTTCCACCTTTGCGTCACAATGGGCCTAAGATGCTCCTCATAAAATCCTAAATTAGGTGAAATATCCCAGCCAATATATGTGCAATTTTTCTGATTTTTGTAACATAAAATGATGCCCTAATTTTCTGATTTTTAACTTCTGCTCAAACCCTAGTTTTCTCGTATAATTTTCTGAGTATATTCATGCATGAACAGCAGTATTCATTCATCCAAATAATAGCCAAACTCATAGCAGATCATAAGCAATATGAAACCACATCATAGACTATCAAACATCACCAATCTGAATCAAAATCCTGATATTTAAACATTCAGTTTGCTGCTGCAACTCAGACTTAACCAATGATGCAATTACACAATGAAATGGGCTTCAAGCATGCCCAACAACATGAAAGGGTTCACTGATATGAAGAAATCCCAATCTATGCAATGAAATTGAGCTCCTACTCTAACCCTAGCTGGGCGAAATTGCTCCAGCTCACAACAATGCAACAAAATTCAATTATTTGATGAAAAACAACTCCAAAACCCTATCAAAGGGGTGCATTGGCCTACTGGTCTGCTGATAGGGTTTGCGACCCTTGAAATTCTGAAGAATACCTTTCAGCTTGCCTGATTCGCCCCTCCAAACTAGACACCTAATGCTGATGCAAAAATCTAAGTGTGAATCTAGCAAGAATCACCATTGAAGCCCATGTGAACCTCCATCATGAAGTCCTCCATTGAAGAAGCTAGGGTTTCGTCCAACTTCTCCTATATTCATAAGGGTTTTCGTCCTTAGAATATTCACCAAAGTGCAGATCAGAAAAGCAGAGATAAATTCGTTGATGATTAAATGCCTTAAAATGACCTTATATTTATGTCCAACCTCCCTTAAGCCTCCCAATCTGGCTGATCCAATTTGGGTGCCAAGATTGCAATTTAAAATTGTTTTTAATTTATTTTTTAAACCCTCCTTTTGGTGCCAACTTCCTTTTGCCTTTTTATTTTATTATTATTTTTAAAATTTTTTCCTTTCAGCTTATTCCTCCAAGGGGACGCCCAAGCCCATATAAAATATATAAAATATTTTTGGCACAAATATTCAAAAATTAAATACTATTTTTCCTCCTTTTGGGCGCCAATACTTTATTTTTGCTTTGAGAAGGGACATCACAATCCTCCCTTGCCGAAATTGCTTGTCCTCAAGCAATGCCAAGCTTACCACCATCTGGATTCCATATCATCATACTACCATATGTATCAAAATTGAGGAGATAGATGTACCTCAAGGATTTATCAACACCCATCAACTCTCCAACTTCGAAGGATTCCTCATGAATGTGCAGGATGCCCCTTATAGGTGCATAGAAGAACATATCGGCCCCTCCTATTTTGTTGATATAAATCAGAACAGCAACCTTCCAACTGAAAATCAGACCCAAATGAGTACCAATATCATCACCAATGTCATATGATGATAGAGTATCATCCATATGCCATTCCCCAATGATGAAGTGAAGATCCAAACCTCTCAAAAACACCCAAACAACTGCTGTCCTCCAAATGGCCCGCAAAATATCCATGTGCAAAAAGACAGAACAGCCATCTCTTAGTAGAGAATAGAGTGGATACTCATGTACTAGGGCAGGAAGGCCAAGATCTTCATGCTTTCTTCCAACCCCTATGACATAATCCAGCTGGAATACAAGCATTAGTAACTTAAAACCAAACATTATGGCAATACCTCCATACCTTGTGTCAAAGTGCAGCTTCACCTCCCAAGTATGCCCAATAAAGGCAAGTGTCTCCATGGCATGCATCACAAATTTCTGAAATAGAGCAGCTACATACTCTACCAAAGAGTCATCAAAATGATGAGACTCATCACGAGCAAACTCTTCAAGGGACTCAAGCAAGTCTTCACCCTTTGTTAAATGTCTATCATCAAGTGCTGGTCCAACATGAGTCTCTCCATGAAAATCATAGGCCTTAAGGCTGATCCTCCTGGCTGTCATAGTATGATGATTTGAAGACAAGGGACTGCTCTCATACATAAAAAAATCGGTCCTTACCTCATGCTTTAGTGTGATGTCTTCCTCGCTCTCAATCATCTCTACTTCCATGAATGGGTGCTCATTCATTAGTGCATGTCCAATGGATATCTTCAAGTGAAAATCAAGTGTACCACGTGTCACAAATTATGTCCTATGGCTGCAAGCTGAGTTTTCATGTGTATGTGTCTCTTCTACCTACATGTCTTCATCATAGGACCCGTCAAGTCCTTCCTTCATGTCTCCACTTTTTGCCATCTTCATGTTGTAGTGCTTTTCATCGGATGAGGCTGACATAGAAGTCTGAAATTCTGTTATGTATGATGAAGAGTGTGCCATGCTCAACTCCTCACCAAGCTTCTCCACCTCGTCTTCTTTTCTTCTGAAGGCATCAAATTATATCTCACCAAGTGTGAGGAGATGATCTCTATCAGCAAGTAAGTGTAGGTAGTTTGACTTTACTACCACCAAAGCCTTCTTGAGTTCATGCAAGTCATCAAGGGATACACCTTCTTCAAAATCTGCATGATTCCCTAGAGCCTTCCAACACAAACCTGCCATCATTTTATGAACATGATCAAAATGAGCTAGGGCTGCCACAATCTTACCTACGTTTACCTTCAATTGTCCTTCCAAGTGATGTGACTTATGAGACCCATTTTTGTTTGGTCTTCATAAATGTGTACCTCCTAATCAACTTCCTTCATGGCCTCTTCTTTATTACATTCATGTGTGGAAACAGGTCATCATCATACTTCATCAAAGGATTTCCATCAAAATAATGAGTAGAGTCTTCTACATCATGATCTTCCTCATTGGCTGATCTAGAAAGAGTGTGCATAGCTATAACCTTCTTAACCACCAAGGGATCTGTAATGAACAACCCCCAATATTTTTTTTCCTGTTTTTCCCTTGTTTGCTGTTTGCTGTTTGAAAGTTTCTTGGAGAGTTTTGTATTGTTTTTTGCAATGTTTTTGAAGGGTTTACATATGCCTTTTTATATTTCAGAAAAAGTGCATAACAGAAATATAATATAAAGTGATATTAAGCACTTTCAGAAGACACAAAATTCTGATTTCTTTTCATTGTTATTTCAGTCCTACGAAGCAACAGTATCAGATTTCAAACTTATCTCAGACCTGGAAAACTAGAGTGATAACTGCAAATAGAGTTCTTCTTGACTGCTGCGCCCACACCAAGATCATCAACTAACATGCCTTCCAACCTGGAGTTTTAAGCTCAGCCACAGCAAGATACCCTTCTTCAAAACCCCATGACCAGTACCAAGAGTAGTTCCTCCTCCTTCAAGATCAAAAGCTCCAAACGCAGCTATGGGAGAAGACTTTTGCAGCCACTAACGCCCAACTTAAATCAGTTTTCAACCATAGAACAACCCCACATGGGCCGTACCTTCCAAGAGAGGTGATTTTCCCCAATAAATCACAACCTTCACCAAAAATCCCAAGCTTGAGCTAGAAAGGGTCACCCGTGCAAGAGGAATGGATATGTTAAATACCCATTTTGAATTCTTTCTCCATTCTTGACCTATGAGCAAATATATGAGTTCCTAGGTACAAAATGGAAGCTCCTAAAATGCTTGAAAGCCATCCAACTGTAAGAGAAATCACTCACACCCAAAACCAGCAATCTCACACACCAAAATGATTGAAAACCAATCAGAAATATTGATAAATCTTCCTCAATAAGCCCAGTTGTGATCTTTGTATGAAATCACCCAACACAAGTCTGAGCAGATCTCTCACTGCCGAGACAAGTCTTAGAATCTAAGGGACTACATCCTCAATTCCGTGCTTCAATACCTTGGCAACACACCAGCAACATATCCCTGTAAATTTCCAACTCCAACATAAGAGAAAACGAGGCTCAAAAATGTATTTTATTTCAAACTTGAGTTTGGGCGCCCAAACCCCAAAACCCATGCCCATTTTGGAAGCACTTTAATTTTAATTCAATTTTAATTCTTTTCTCTCCTATAGTTTGACGCCTTATGTGAAGATGAAATAATTTTACTTTTAAAACAACTTCAAGTTGTTAGACTAGGCACCCAAGGTCACTTTATATCATGTCCCCTTTATGCCTCCCCTTTTTAACTTTAAAATATAAAGTCACTTTATTTACACATATTTCAAGGCATTAATCAAATATTGGAATAATTTCTCCAATGTGAATCATCTGAATATGCTGCACTGACAAGCCTGACCTAGTCTAGTGTTCCAAAAATGGACTTACTATTTCTAGTAAATGCTAAAAATAGTAAATCACTGACCTGGTCTAGTGTTCCAAAAATGGACTTACTATTTCTAGTAAATGCTAAAAATAGTAAATCATCGTCCAAAAGCTCAAACCGGAGAATTACTAAAATGCACCAAGGCTCACTGACGACAGTGAACATCCCAACTGGTCCTGCTAAATATAGAAAGTCCTGGCCAACCCTAACTGACTTACTATTTTTAGAAATTCCTAGAAATAGTAAAATGCACCTTGAAACTTGAGCCAGAGAGAGATTGAGACGCACAAGAAGGCTCACCAACGACTGAAGCGCTGCACCAAGCCCCCTGCTAAAAATAAAACTTACTAAAAATAGTAAGCGTTCCCGGATCAACCCTAACTGACAGAGGGTGTCGTAAAATGAGGACATTACAGGAACCTCTATATCTTGCTATGTTAAATCAATCTTATCCAATTCACTTTGTTCACTACATACTGAAATTTCTGAATTGCCATCATATGTACGAACAACATCCATCTCAAAGACACCCAAACCAAAATTTGATTCCTTGGCAAAATGAAGTAAAGGTGATGAAGCAATTTTAGGCTCAATAATGAAACATCGCAAGAACCCATACCTTCATGTAACTGATCTAACATGGCTGGTTTGATAATCTTCATGGCGGTATTTTCTTCAATCTTCATGTGCTCTTCATTTGTAATTTCAATAGGTGAATCTCCTTTGTCCTTGTTCTCAGAGGGCTGAAGTGAACATTTGAACATGTCTTCTTTAGGGCTGCATACTGACTGATTTTTGTCCTCATAAATACTTGTAGGCTACAAGTCATACACAAGTACTTATTCTTCCTTCTCTAAACTTCCTTCATTGATAACTTCTGATTTTTCTAGCTCATTCCTCAATTTTCTAAGTGCAGCCATTGCCTATTGTTGAAAATTTTGCAGCACCTGCGAAAAGCCTTCCCACGGTTGATCATGCTTCTTTGGTTTTCTCATTTGCTTGCTTTTGTCCATCCAATACTCCATAGCAACCAAAGGAGAGATTATTTCCAACCTCTTGTGGAAGTGTATTGTACTCGTCATAGGCAACCATTATAGCATCAATAACATGTGTTGCCATGACTCCAAACTTTCTAAATCGCATACCCAACAGGCTGGCAAGATCAAGGCTCTGATACTTCTGAAATATCCCAGCCAATATATGTACAATTTTTCTAATTTTTGTAACATAAAATGATGCCCTAATTTTCTGATATAATTTTCTAAGTATATTCATGCATGAACATCAGTATTCATTCATCCAAATAATAACCAAACTCATAGTAGATCATAAGCAATATGAAACCACATCATAGACTATCAAACATTCACCAATATGAGCCAAAATTCTGATATCTAAACATTCAGTTTGCTGCTACAACTCAGACTTAACCAATGATGCAATTACACAATGAAATGGGCTTCAAACATGCCCAACAACATGAAAGAGTTCGCTGATATGAGGAAACCCCAATCTATGCAATGGGATTGACCTCCTACTCTAACCTTAGCTGGGCGAAATTGCTCCAGCTCACAACAATGCAACAAAATGCAACTATTTGATGAAAAACAACTCCAAAACCCTACCAAAGGGGTGCGCTGGCCTGCTGGTCTGTTATAGGGTTTGCAACCCTTGAAATTCTGAAGAATACCTTCCAACTTGCCCAATTTGCCCCTCCAAACTGGACGCCTAAGGATGATGCAAAAATGTAAGTGTGAATCTAGCAAGAATCACCATTGAAGCCCATGTGAACCTTCGTCATGAAGTCCTCCATTGAAGAAGCTAGGGTTTCGTCCAACTTCTCCTATATTCATAAGGTTTTCGTCCTTAGAATATTCACCAAAGTGCAGATCAGAAAAGCAGAGATAAATTCGTTGATGATTAAATGCCTTCAAATGACCTAATATTTATATCCAACCTCCCTTAAGCCTCCCAATCTAGCCGACCCAGTTTGGGTGCCAAGATTGCAATTTAAAATTGTTCTTAATTTATTTTTTAAACCCTCCTTTTGGCACCAACTTCCCTTGCCTTTTTATTTTATTATTTTTCCCTTCAGCTTATTCCTCCAAGGGGCCACCCAAGCCCATGTAAAATATTTTTGTCACAAATATTCAAAAATTAAATATATTTTTCCTCCTTTTGGGTGCCAATACTCAAAATATTATTTTTGCTTTGAGAAGGGACATTACAGTAAGGTCCCTACTATGAATTGCTTTGCTTGATCTGCCCAAGCATGCTATCAAAGGTCACATAAATCTCTCCAAGGCTAGGAGAGTCGGTATCAACATATCTTATTACTCGCACAATAGGCTCAATGAAGGAGCAAACATATCTACAAGTGCAAACAAGTTTAAAAAATTAAAATCTTCAAAAAGAATTGAAATATTTTACAAGTTAAATTTAAAAAACATTAAAAAATTTAAATTTTTTAAATTAACATTTGAAAAACTAAATAATAAAATCAGCAACTTAAAATTTTCTTATCTCATTGTGGACAACCAATCATCATCAATGATTTTGGTGTGCTTGCCTCTTGCCATCTACCCCACTTTGCATTGACCACCATTAATTATAAAGCCTCCTGGACCTCAAGCATCCTCTCTAACAAAATGAAGTAGTTTACATATCTAGTTTCCATAGGCTTGAGGAATTCCTTCCTCAAAAATGTCCTGAACAAAGCAAGGGAAGTGTGATGGTTGCAAATGAGCATCTGCACATCTCTAGCCTTTGACACCACTGCCTTCACCCAATCTATCTTCCCAATGTCCTTCAAGGTATTGTTCTATGCATGAACACAACATGGGGTCCAACAAATGAGCTTATAAGCACTCTCTACCATCAATCCAACTAACTTAAACACATGGGTTGAATTGGTCACTACATTTCCAAGGCATCCCCGAGTCCTCGAAATGTCCCGAGTACGTGGATGAGGGTACCAAGGCAGGGGACGTGTACCCGGGGAGAAAAGTGACTTCACTGGACCAGGATTGCCTTTCATGGCTCCATCAAAATTCAACTTGACAAAACCAACTTTAGGTGCTTTCCAAGAAATGCTATGTTCTTCCATATTCTCAAATACACTATTAACAAAGGGCGAATGCTTTTAAATTGTTTCATTAGTTTTTAATTTTTTTTTTAATATAAATTTTTAAGGTATACAAGTAGCGATGACAAGAAATTGTGGCATGCTAAACTTTTGTATTTTAGTAAAAGCTACTTTAATTAAAACTTAGAAAACAATCAACGGTGTATTTTTTTAAAATGGTAAATTCCTCTTGGAGGATGACCTTTAGCTTAGATGACATGACAATATGGTATCTCTTCAATCGCATTCAACCAGAACTTGCAGCTACCCTCGCCCTTTAGGGTAGGTCTCACCCAGTAAGTTGGATGTGGTATTTTATCCATTTCAGCACATTATCTCTTTTCCTGGGAATTTGAATACGGGCCTCCAATTTGGGAGCCCCAATATTTAACCACCTGAGTTTCTTCCACTCAATATTTTAGTCAAAGATTCTTTGCTTCGACCTTGAAAAACAATTAACATTATGTGCCAACAAAGGTATTGTTATTTCTTTGAAATTAAATAATTTGATTTTAGTTTTTAGAGGCTCTAATCTTCCATGGTCCATCAAATTGGAATATTTTTTTCCCTTAAAAAGGTTTGGTGATTGCCTTTGCAGGTTAGGAACGTTGTAAGTTTTGCACTTTTCACAATATTAGAACGTTGAAATTTTGGATCGTGCTTTCTAATTGCACTTCTATTTGGGTTTACTATTTTATTGGAGACTAGAAGCTAGCCTGAGATTTATTTAATAGCTCTGAGCTGATGCTGATCGAAAGACACTCTCAACCATGAAATTCTCAATAGAAAGAACAAAAAATGTATAAAAGTAATTCTATTTTCTTTACTTGTTTTGATTTTGATCAATTTTTTTTATTTGTTTTGAACATTTTAGCAGTAGTTCCACATTTGGAGTTCTATGAGATACCACAAATTTATAGATAAAATAGTGGTGGTTCTATAGGGGTCTCTGTCCTTGAAAAGAAGCTTCATACATAGATGTCATGCCCCCAGAATCATGATATTAGAAATAATAAAAAGGCATTTTTAAAAATATTAACCATTTCTTATCATTATAATTATAATTGTCAAAGACAATATTATAATTATAAATATTAAAATATAGATATTAATAATTTAAATATTATAATCACTATGATATAATAAATACTTAAAATATATAAAATTAATATAAAAACAATAAAATCAATTTATATAATACTAGAATGAGAAGTATACAAAATATATTATTATAAAACACCAAAATACTATAATAATAATTAAGAAATCATAAAAGAAATAATATTGAATAAATAACAAATATAACAACACATACAAGCCGATCCATAATTCAGGTCCTTGACATACAATTAGGAGACAACGGTTACTATTCGACACTAGTTGCTAAATCGATCCCAAAGACCCACGGGCCCAGAAAGGCACGTCGCTTACTAAAAGGCAAATGAGACTTTGACTGGCCCATATAAGGGAAGAGTATGGAACGTTTGAACAGATGGAAGAAACCCACAAACATTGATTACTTGGTTCCATGTCTGACATGATTGATAAAATAAAAATGTTAATTAAGCCTGTAGCCTCTTATATGATTATTGGGCTCTTAACCCCATCTTTCTGCCACAGGTGTTATTCTACCTCGCTGAAGCATATTCAAGAAAGTGATTAATGTAGGGGAGGAATATTTTGATAGGGGGGAGCATTCGGCTCACAAACAGACTATGGAATCATCAATTAGGTGAAGGAACATCCTCAAAAATACATCCATAGATCTGGCATAGAGATAGAAATCTGAACCAAGCCATCATTGAGCCTTAGGCACCCAGAACTGAATGATACCATCATACATGGGAGGATATATATATTCCACTGCCGGGATATGCTCATTATCGGGGGTGTCTAGAAATAAAGGAAGCCGCACTATATTTGTCTTTTTTCTTATGACTCATTCTATTTGTTGACACTTCTATCCGTCTTACGTGGATTGTAGAGTGGTCAAATAGAGGACCACATAATGTATTCTCCGCCACCACCTTTGTCATGCCAGGGCGATTATATGCTATTGCGACTTCAAGGAGAACATTAGTCTATTCACTCCACGTGATTAATACCTTTCTTCGCTTACGTTAAAGGGATTATCGATATATCTCAGGTGGGAGACCCATGGGCGAGATAGAACCATCGGTACTCCTTACCGGCCAGTAAACATATGGTACTACGGTAACACTGACTTGCTTAAATCAATAAAATATTTCATGTCCAATTCCTTAAAGACTGCGGTTGTTTGTATTGAGAGGAACAATATTATTTTCCGGATCAAGTATTAAATATTCACCGTGCTTCATACATTACAATAGTATCTTGGTCGGGAAACTCAGTTAATTGATATTGGCAATAGTAGAATAACCAACAATCAAAAATCTTGAAAGGTTCATTTTATGAAAGTATTTCTCCAAAAACAATCTGAACATAACTCATATTGACAAGCAAGTAAACCGTTTGACAAAATGCTCGTATCGGTCAAACATGAGATAATGGAAGAAAACCAATCAGACTTGGTAAGGGACATTATAGTGGTATCAGAGCATAATCCTGACATCTTGTGAAAGAAAGGGCCAATACAAACTTACCATAGGAGATATCCTAGGAATAAAAACAATCATGAAAGACTTAGCCAATCTGAATCAATTTCAATGAACTCTTTAGATCGGACCACCTCATTCTACTATGTGAGGGGAAATTTATGGAGCAAAGACTAGCTGCAGCCTTTGATGCAAATACGTGAAGAGAAGATACGGGGGAAAAGTCATGATTTGGGACAGCGCAAGACCGGAAAAGCAAATTAGAACTTGGGTGTTCACAGATAAGTAAAGTTACTACGTATTGTGTAGATTGATAATTAATTCTGCTTAGCCAAGGAAAGTTCTAAAATTTCAAATGGGATTGATTACTTCAAACATTCTTGTTATTAACATCTAGTTGTAAATATTCAATTGAAATATATTCTTATCAAGCATTAAGAACTAGATACTTTGAATGTTCCCTCAATTGTAATTTTTTTCATTATCATTTCTGATTGATCAATTCTTGGAGGATCGAAGGGTCACCAAGGGAATCACATCAAGGATCCAGAATAATTGAGAGGTTGCAGATGAAGGTTGGGCAGTTCCATGGGAAAGAAAGAGTGCAAGGAACTCACCTTTCCATGATCAAGAGGAACTAAGGAAGGAGGGCCTTGCCTCGATAGCAGAAATGTATGGGAACCAAGGCACCAATGCAGTCAAAAGACTTTACAAGAGTATTGCAAAGGGAGATAGCAATGAAGACCTCTTCTAGATACGCAACCCAGGAGGGGACAAGATGAGCCCACATGGGCCAAGGGGATACTGTCGTTGTCTCAACGGGTATTGCCTTTGGGTCTAGAGGAGTTGAGCCAACAGGACAATGAAGATCTCTTCTAGATACGCCACACAGGAGGGGACAAGATGAGCCCACTTGGGCCAAGGGGGTACTTGCCTTTGAGGCATCCGAGGGTATTGCCTTTGGGTCTAGAGGAGTTGAGATACCAAGTATCCTATAATGGTGGTCATTGCGACCGATAATGGCAGTCATTGCGACCGATAATGGCGGACATTGCGTCCGATAATGGCGGTCATTGTGTCCAATAATGGCAGTCATTGCGACCGATAATGGCGGTCATTGTGACCGACAATGGAGGTCATTGTGACTGATAATAGAGGACATTGCGTCCTATAATGGAGGTCATTGCAACCTATAAAGGGAGGTCATTGCGACCTATAATGGAGGACATTGTGTCCTATAGTGGAGGTCATTGCAACCTATAAGGAAGGACATCGCGTCCTATAGTCGAGGACATCGCGTCCTATAAGGGAGGACATAGCGTCCTATAATGGCGAACTTTTTCTATAAGGCAAGACCAAGCAGACCCAAAGAGGCTAAATCATAAGAGAAAAGGGTAAGAGTTGGCATGATGGATCATAGGTTCCCCATCAGGTCATGTGCCCTACACTCTCTTGTGGTTGAAGCCTCCCCGGATGTTAGAGTACTTTGATCAAATTAATGATTGACTAGGAGTTACTAACATTTAAACCTACTACTTATTATTGGGGTGAATAACTATGATCTGCTAACTAGTATAATAAGGGTGAATGATTCTAAATTATGTGCAAGCCTTCATTCACAACTTCAATCAGGCGGGGAGTATTCTCTAATCCCTTGTTTATTTAGACTGAAGACCTAGGACAAATTTGGGCATCCCCAATTAAGGGAAACTAAGATGTTTGATCTCCCAAATTTTAAATTGCTTGAAGACAAGCAAATTTGGGAGGGGAGGACTATCATGTCCCCGGAATCATGATATTAGAAATAACAAAAAGGCATGTTTATAAATATTAACTATTTCTTATCATTATAAATATAATTGTCAAAGACAATATTATAATTATAAATATTAAAATATAGATATTAATAATTTAAATATTATAATCACTGTGATATAATAAATACTTAAAATATATAAAATTAATATAGAAACAATAAAATCAATTTATATAATACTAGAATGAGAAGTATACAAAATATATTATTATAAAACACCAAAATACTATAATAATAATTAAGAAATCATAAAAGAAATAATACTGAATAAATAACAAATATATCAACTCATACAAGCTGATACATAATTCAGGTCCTTGACATACAATTAGGAGACAATGGTTACTATTCGACACTTGTTGCTAAATTGACCCCAAAGATCCACGGGGGCAGAAAGGCACGTCGCTTACTAAAAGGCAAATGAGACTTTGACTGGCCCATATAAGGGAAGAGTATGGAACGTTTGAACAGATGGAAGAAACCCGCTAACATTCATGACTCGGTTCCATGTCTCACATGATTGATAAAATAAAAATGTTAATTAAGCTTGTAGCCTCTTATATGATTATATGGTACTTGAATAACTAGTTATAAAAAGATGTTTAAGAATAATATTTCAAATTAAACTTTGGCAAATTAGTAAAATTGTAAATACTAACATTTTAAATACTTGAATACTATTTACTAAAAGACTAAAAGTAAATAAAATATTAAAATTTGACAAATGAAATTGTCGAATTTGAGATTTCGATTATATGAATATCGAAAATATGACATGTCACATCATAATATCATATCATAAAGATGATTACAATGAGTAGCATGATACATTGATATCAAAATAAGTACAAAATGCAAAAATGTAGTGAAGGGAGGCCTCTAATCACTCTTTCACTCACTCTTCTCACTGGTTTTCCTCTTCTTCACCTAGCTGTTGCAAAACATCAAATGGCATATGTGAGCAAAAAAATGAACAATGAGAGTGTTTTATTTAGTTTAGAGGCTTTTAGATGGGTCCCACAAGCCTTTAGGGTTCAGCCCCAGGCTCAAATTCCAATAAAATCAAATTTTTTTAAAAAAAATGCCTTTCTGGACGTTCTAGTGGGGGATGCCTGGGTGTCTCTGAGATGCTCGAGGGACAGCTGGGAGTCCCCGAGACGTCCAGGCGTCCCCACCGTTTCCTCAGAGTTTCCCAAGTCCTGGCAGCGGTGGGGGGATGGCAGGGGGACGTTTCTCAGCCGTCCCCAAGTCTCCGAAACGTCTGGGTTGGGGAGACAGCTGAAATTTGGGGGGTGGGAGGAGGGCGACGCGTCCCCATGGAACACTACATTTTTTGCTATTGTATTCAAAAATCTTTTCTCGGCAGTCAATGGATGTCATGGGTGTTTGAAAGGGCATTTCAAGGGGCAGCTAACATGCCGGTACAAAGGATTTACAGTCACAATTTTCTGTGTCATGGTAGCATATTAGAAATTTGTTACAAAAAAATCCATTTACCAACAGTGAGTGAAACCCTAAGTCATGAGTTATACTGCATTTTATCTGTCAGTCTAGTGATTTTTTAAAAACAGCTTGCGGCAATTGTTTTTACATCACTTGGCCCTGAGTAATACTGCGAGTTACTTGTGGCTATGATTAGCTTGTGATTGCTTGTGAGTCTGGTGAGTAATTGCTGAGTTTTGCAACTATGGTTAATTCCGTGGGAGAGCAGAATAGACTTAGCTCCTAGTACCATGTGTCGTAGAGAGCAGAATAGTCTACTTCCTTATTCTCAGACTTGCATGCGCTCAAATTCAGTTCGATCTTAAGATCTAGACACTCTCAATAAATCATTGACTAAGATTAAATTCCCAGTATTGGGAGTCAAACCAAGCTGCATAGTCAACCAAAATAGACTTCCAACTGTGCCTGCTAGTTATTTGTTGCCCAAGCAGAATAGCCCTGCCTTCCACAATTATTTCGGTAGTTGGACCGATGTGAAGAGCATAATCAATGAGTGTGAAGCATATAAATTGGGTTTAGTAAAAATTAGCATTCATTGTGAAGATTTTTTTTTTATGTTTAACACAAATTTTTGGGATTGGTTTGATCTAGATTATAGGAAAGTGATAAAAACAAAATTTCCTTGAATTTTATTTCTGCTCTGCACATTTCATTATTGAATTATGAATCCAATTTCTATCAACTGCCACTATGTGTTAATCTTGTTTGTTTTATTTGGGATTTGACTTGTGCAGATAAAAAGGTTTTTCCAAAGTATGATATTCTTGGTTGGTATTCGACTGGGAGTGATGCTCAAGAATCAGACATGCAAATTCACAGATCTGTAAGTACTGCTGTGTTTTACTTGGATGAAAAAACTTTAGATAAAGGTTTTTGGTCCTGCTTAGAGCAGTGCAGTTAAAAACCTTGTTCAGAAAGTGCAGATAGATTTATGTACGGGAAGATTATTTTGTTCTTTAACAAATCTCATCCTATGTGTGAGTATAATTGTCATGTCAGTTTCTTTCTCCTTGACCTTCAGTGGTTGTGACTCTTGTGAGACTTTTAAGAACATATGTATGATAAACAGATCAGTTGGATTGAAAAATGTTGGATGAAAAATTATGTAGAAAGAAGGCAATAATGAATGAAATTTAAGTAATGTTCATGAATGACCAAAGCAGTTCAATTGGACTGCAAAATACAGTGAGGGGCAATAGCCAGAGGGAGTTCAGTTTAAGCTCCAACCTTCTAACTAACTATAGGGTGAATCCAAAACTGGTAGGATGTTGAGGAATTTTAGATAGAGGACATATAGGCATATATGATAAGTGGCCAAAATACGGTTATTTGGAAATTATGCAAAGTATGTCTTCCTCGGTGTGCGACTGGGTCTTTTGAACACTATAAACCTCCTTCAGTAAGCAATTGGCATATTAATGATGTTGAATGTTGAGAAATATCCTTTTCTCTGCCAAAGATGGGAGGGGCATATTAAGTAAATTGCATGTTTGTTGGACATACTATAGAAACCCTTTAAAAATCTCTTAGAAATCTGTTTAAAAGTTTAATCCTTATGTTTCCTGAAGCCTTTGCTTGTGCATGTACATAGGTATATTTAAATAGAGGGTATAAATGGAAATTAAGTTTGTAAGCCTTTGTATGAATCTGTCTGGTTTTTGTAGAGCTCTTTAAGAAACCTACTGATGTGAATCAAAGAAGATTTTTTCTTGGTACCATTGAATTTCTTTGTTACATTATTTGATATTTCTGCATTGGTAAGGACATATGCAGAGCTTCAAATTTATCTCCTGCACAACTGTGATTCATTCTAGGGTTAGTTGTTACATGATCTTGAGTGGAACTGATGTACAATCAGAGGATTGGAACAAGGAAAGGAATGAAAAACTTGGCGAAGTTGAGTATGGTTATTCCAAGACCAATACATCAATTAATGGAGGCCAGCATATATGTTGCATATGTTGCTTTCTTAAGTAACAACCATCCATCACCTGGAATTACGGCTGACTTAAGTTGATTGAGATTCAGGTACAGGTAAAAGGGTCATGTACATGGTGGTTTGCATTTTTTTTGAAAATCTGGCTTTGGTATAACCTTCGTACACCCATACATAAATTATAAAAAAATAACCATAAAATGCATAAAATAAACAAAGTTGACCACAAATAACTACCAATAAATTGAATATATAAGACGTGATCAGAACATTTAAAAAAGATTAAAACAAAAGCCCTTATGGAGATTGAAAACAATACTAAAAAAACTCTAAATATGGAAGAATCTTGTGCCCTCCTTGATGCAAGCTCCTTAATCTTTGCGGCAACCAATAAACATTTGTAGAAAATAGCTCTATGTTGAAGATTGAACACTAAGCAAAGCTTCAGCTCTGAGAAATTAGCAGCAACGGAAGTTTGGTTGAGTGAAAGGATGAGAAGTAAAACTCATCGTTTCTTTTTTGTTTTGTGTTGCTAGTGTTGTTTTAGGTTTTATATTAAAGTATTATTGTAATATTTAGTATATAATGGTCAATTAATCTTCAGGATAGACTTTAGGAATATTTTTTATTCTTTTAATTAAGTTCTTATCCTTTCCGGATAAAGTGTTTGTAATTCTTATTTAAAGATGCTTTCACTCCTTTGTAATTATCAAATATCTTGGTAATCATTTTGTGTTGATTTCTGTCTTATGGTATCAGAGCTCAAGTCGAGTTTCTTGGGATCGGTGAAAGGGACATTACAAATTCATCATTAGCAAATGCAAAAAGTGTGTGTACATAGGGATGTCGGATTCAACCGATAATGCATCCATTACAATTAAAAACTTTAATGTATTTGGGATGACCATTCTCTTTGTCAACTGAGGAAGTCCTACATAAGCCTAATATTCCCTTGCTTTGTCTTGTATGGAATCATTCCTCTAATTGTTCTTATTTCAAAAAATCCCACTACACCCTTATTTCTTCAATTGCAAACTAAATATCATTACCATGCATTTTGTTTTCTAAAGAAATGGAAAACTTCACCCAGCAAATAAGAAATCACCTATGCATACCAGTAGTATCAGTAGTGAACCTTAAAACGCCTCAGCACTTGGAAAATGCCACGCTGGAAAATTAATTACTAATAGTTTCCACAATGGAGCACCAACAGAATCTAGAAAACTATCTTTTCATTCCTACGGCTTCGACTTGCAGCATATTTTAAAAGAAAATACCTCTTTGCATTGCATCCTCTTCTTGGCATTTACTTGCTTTGGAAAGTTCTGCTAAATATCAACAACTGTTGTATGGAATAGTGCGAGGTGCACTGGAAAGAATTTGCAAAATTTAACACCAACCTTCAATATATTCTTGAAACATAACGAACAAATTTCTCTATCATGCCTGTGTCCACATATTCTGTAATAAATACAAGCAATGTGCAGGTTTTATGCCTCAATATCGATACCATTAAATGTCTTACACTTAGCAAATGATACATCATGTGCAACAAATTTTGTCTTCTCATACCTTAAAAGGTTATCATACAGCAAATTCCTTCACGCTTGGTCTTGTCACACACAACAGCTTCTTCTCCATACGCTTTCCACAACAAGTGATTGCTTCTTTACGCTGCCAGAGTAGTCTCTTTTTCAAAATTTACACACAGGCACATAGGTCTTCATTCTGCTCTGATATATGATCAAAAACTGCAAAGTGGAACACAGATCTGAGCAGATTCACATATTATCTCCATTTCACCAGGCGTGAGATCATAGCCGCTCTGATACCATGTTAAAATGGTGATAAAATTCAGAGAGTTACATCATGATTGCACAGAAGGAGAATAGACAGAATATGTAATATTTAATATATTTGATTTAATCAGGATGATATTACATTTCAATACATTGGCTTTATAAAGCCATTATTCTCCCTTATAAAACTAACTTACCTATGGGAATAATTCCCAGCAAACTAACTATTATTTATTTTATTTACTAACTAAAAACTTACATACTAAACATTATTTTATTTACTTATCTCTTAACATACCAAACTGAAGATATAATAAATCCAACAGATATATCATTCATTTATATTTTGATTCCTAAGTAATCAATTATGAGTAGTGTTTTCTTCGCACAGTAAATGAAAAGGGAAATGGCAGACTCACTTCTCAATGAAGAACAATATGATGATTTGCACATGTGGTTCTCGAGTTTGACTATGACCTTCAACTGTTCTCCTTTTTTGAACAGATAATATTAACCCATGTATGTATTATGTCATGACTCATTTATACTTTGATTCTTGAATGGTGCAGACCTCGACTAGGAGTTTTATTATAAACTGCCCAATCTAGCAGCCTTAAATTCAAATCAACACAATCAATACAATTTGGAAGCAAAAACCAAATGACAATATTTTATTAAACTTTTTGTAACTTATTACTACATTCACAAAATGCTTTAGGAAATTGGAATCCTTTCTATAACATTATATTCACTTGCAAAATGCTTCAACAACAACTAACATTATTCACACAGAGATAGTCTGCACTATAATTCTATTCACAAGCTTTCTTCCTTGTCATATAGCTTCACTTGTAATCCTTGTTAGTATTTATACAGCATTGATGGTCTCGTCTACAATATGTTTTACGAATCAACATTTTCTTCATGTGGAGTTCCTGCAGCAATCAGTCCTGAACTATGATCTTCATCTGCCTGATGCACTTCTTCAAATTCTGCAGTTCTGGCACTATAGCCCCTACCCCACTCCCAGGGTGGGGGGGAATGGTAGGGGAATGGCCCTATCCTCTATAGTGGGGGTTCAATGAGGCTAAACTAAATTAATACTAAGCAGGTTTCAAAATTTAGGGAATATATAGCACAATAAAGTCTGAAATTGTTGGTAGAAGTAGGAGAGGCTCCAATGAATTTATCTACAAAATGGTTTTGGCAATAAAGTAAGTCCTCTTCTAAATAAGTTACTTCCAAAAGAGATTCGTTGCATTCTCCTTTTTTATTTTCTATATAATTAGTTTGTGATAGAGATTGTGTTTAGCCTTTATAATCTGGGCTGGTGGCCAGCCAACTTGTGTTCTAGAGATAAACCAGATTGGGGAGAATATTTGAAGATACACTGAAAGAGATTGAAAATCTTAAGCTAAATTGAATATGATGTAGAGATGACCTTGTTATTTCCATTTTAAGGAAACTAATATATGGCACCATTTATATTGTTTCAAAGTTATGGTGTTTACTTTTGCCTTAGGCATTTTCTGCTAGGTTCTACTTTAGTATTGTACATTTCTAAGGTACTCTAATCTTGTATGCTGCTATTTTATATTTTGAGCATGAAGCAATGCACATATGATGTTCACAGTATTTATCTTTTTGAGCCATCCAACAAATAGCTAACTAGGATGCTGTTTTTATTTTGCAAACAGCTTATGGATCTCAATGAGAGCCCAGTTTATGTACTTCTGAATCCTGCTATCAACCATGCACAAAAGGATTTGCCAATCACAATATATGAGAGTGGTATTTGCAATTTTTTCTTGGATAAAATTTTCATCAATGTATATGTCCTTAAAATATTTTTTGATCATTGTTACAAATTCCAACTTGTTATTGGATGAGACTCAATCATCCATGTCAATTACACATTGTGGAGCACTTCCTTTATTTCATGGCAAGGGTGCCTTTTATGGTCTCAGTCTTAGTCTTTTCTAATTTCTTCTTCTCAACTATCTTAATACTCAAGAGTACCATCCTGACTATGATTGAACCCTACCTAATGTGAATATTTTCTTGTAACAGAGTTGCATGTTATTGATGGAGTTCCATCATTGATTTTTGTGAAATCAAGCTACACGATAGAGGTATGGCGCTCTGTGGTAAATTGTTTATCACTATATTATGAACACTTATAGGGTACCTCAATCTTTATTGTTGTCTCATAACTAGAATTCTTTATGTGTAGACTGTGGAGGCAGAACGCATTTCTGTGGATCATGTTGCACATCTGAAACCCTCAGATGGAGGTTCAGCTGCTACTCAATGTGAGTCTTACTACACAAGTTATAAGAGTGTTGCCTGATTTGAAACTGAAATAGAGGAAAGAAAAAGTTTCAGGAATTTATCAAAGTGTTCTTCCTGCAGTGGCTGCACACCTAACAGGCATTCACAGTGCTATCAAAATGCTGAACAGTCGCATTAGAGTTCTGTATCACTTCCTGTCAGCTATGCAAAAAGGTATTATTTTTCAATGCATTCAAATTTATGATCTTCATTTTAAAATTAAAGGCATATCTGTGCTAATGCTGTAAAATGCGCTCATTTTGGTAGCAGGAAAAAATTCCTTTTTCACATAATTGTTTTTCTTCATTTCCTTCCTATATGCAGGTGAAATACCATACGAAAATTCATTACTGCGGCAAGTTTCAAGTCTTCTCAGGAGGTTGCCCGCTATAGAGTCACCAAAGTTTCAAGATGATTTTCTGATGGTATGCAAATTGACATGTTTGATGTTGAGTTCCTACTTGGATAAAATTCCAAATTTCTCTTTCTTTCAAGTTGCCAGTCTAATGCGTGAAATTGCATTATTTGTGATTATCTTTTAGAAAAATGTCTGGATCTCCAGTTCCTAGTGATGGTTTGTGTAAGGGTTGTACTATGATTGATTTCAAGTTATAATGTGTGAAGCTTAGGAACTGTTGCAATTTTACTATCATAGTGACAAGCCTTAAAATCTGGTGTAAATGGAGAAGTATGCGATGATAAGCTGTTTCAATTCAGGCATGTCAACAAAAGAACTAGATTACATGGAAAATCCGTTGTGATAAAGATGTGTTACAGTTAGAATCATTGTTCTGTGCCCTTCATAGTAGTAAACTGTAATATAAATGGCTTTAATTGATGTTACAAACAATTTAACCCACTTTCCATGCATCAGATAAATAGCCTCTAGAACAATGCAGCCTAAGCATAAATCAACATTCTACTTGTTTTAATAAATCTACCGTAATGGTTCAGAAACAGTACTAAATGTCAGGACCCAACTGTACCTCTGAGATTGCACGTGGGATTTGTTGACTGTGTTTCTCAAGAGCTGTTGTACATTGAATATTCCTTCACAGTTGGTATTGTTTCAAGACCTGTCTTGAAAGAGTTTTTAATTCTATGAAACTTTTTTAATCTAATGAGGCAGTGTGGAAGGAGATTTGTCACCAACTTGACTGCCATCTAAATGGCTTGTCACAGAGCAGTAATGTTTTGATGTTCTTCTTTGAAACAGGAGTATAATGACACTCTTTTAATGACTTACTTAGCTATGATCACAAACTGTTCCAGGTATGTCAAATTGCAACCGCAAAGAATTGGTTGTCTGCAATTTCTTTTTTAAGCTGTTGGAAAATTAAAATATTTTACAACTTTTGATGCAGTACTATGAATGATTTGATTGACAAGTTCAACACAGCTTATGACAAACAAAGCAGAAGAGGAGGCAGAACAGCTTTCCTTTAAAAATTGATACGAATGTGTCATCTCAGTATTGGAGTGTGGTTGGTACCTCATTCTTGGGCTGAAAATGCCATCCTGCATATTGCATGCAGACTGCATTTAGAGGAAATTTACGATAGCCTCTGTGGTTTGCATGTCATTTGATGTTGCAATTTTGCGTCAAGCTTGCTCATGTGGATGATTATATAATTTTTAAGTCAGCTACATGATATCTTAGACGCACTACATTAGTGATCCATTATTTATCCTTTAATAAGGTCATTGTAAGCACTGTAGGTTCTGGCAATATGGCACGAAAGTCTTCAAAATGCCACAGATGAAATTGTGGGATAATCTGAATTTGGAAGAAGGGACATTGTGATAAAATGAATGGATCTTGATGAAAGAGTGTCATCTTTGTAATTGATGATATATCCAAATGCAAATCATGCCTTATGTATTTTGTTGAGACATGAATCAAGGTGCATTGTTTATTGTTTATGGTAAAGATTTCTACGAGCTTTGTGTTATTGTATACATCAGGACTTAAATCGGGATGATACGAGTGTGTCTCTAGAAGTTGATTTTAATAATTTCTCAAGGGAATTCCTAAGTGTTTTATTGTATTTATAAGTAAACTGTTTTTTGTGCCCTAATTCTTCATAATGTGTAAATGTGATGCTGCTACCCTATGAAAGTTTTCTAGGAACGAGTGCCAATTTTGGATCTTGATGCTACCCTATTAAAGTTTTCTAGAAATGGGTGCCAATTTTGAATGTTATGGAACATGATACCACATTATGGCATCTTTTGTGCATTTATCACTATGTGAGTAGATGCTATGATCTTTTCATGTGCTTTATTTTGGGCGATAAAGGATAAATTACATTATAAAATAATAAATAAAAAAAATTGTTGAGATTGTTGGATTGTATTAGAACATGGTTTATCCACCAGCAGTAGCTTTCAAGGCACTGATCCTTGATCTAATAAAACTAACTGAGAACTGTTTAAAAGATTTGAAATCTATAATGCTTCACTGATGAGTTTTGGGACGAGCCTATGATGCAATGAAGAGATTCTTTGGACTCCAAACCTACTTGTATCATGAGCTGCTCTCTCTGTTTGCCTGGTCCTGTTCATTGATAGGTACACTTTGATGGCTTCCTAGGAGGTTTTGGTTTAGTGCACTGTAGTCCTTAAACTCAGTGCTGTTGATTGCTACATCTCCTCTCATCTCTACCATATGGTTTGAAATTAGATGGCAGTTGAAGCCACTGCTCAAGTGTTTTTAAGATTGCAACTCTTCTAGGTGTGTGGTCAAATTGAAGGGTTATCTTGGTTTTGTGAACATTAATTGTAGGTGCATATGGTAATAAGCCAAACTTTGTTAATTCTAGTGCATCTTTGCACTTTTTTCAATTTGATGACGTAGATACAAAAAGGGTGGCAAAGGGGATATCCTTGCTTCACCATAGTATTGGAGTTGATATCCACGGATTATCTGCTACATAACATTTGGCAGTAACAATTTCTTGAAAATCAAACAGTTTTAGCATTCGGGAAGGATAACAATTTCTTGAAATATTCGTGAGCGGATAACTTTAAGAATGATGTCAAGGCTTTTGAAATCAAGAAACCAAATAAATGAGTTCCTCTATTTTGTTTTGACAATCCTCACCGACAACCTAAAAGATGACAGTCTGACCGAGAGGAGAATGTTGGTTCCTAAAGTTAGTTTGTTCGCTAGCATGCTTGTTGTTTTTATGAATAGATGGCTAGTTATTCATTCAAGAATCAAATGTATTTTTTTGCGAAAAGAGAGAATTTGTATGATTGGGTGGGGGTAAGTTCATGTTAGTTCAGACGTGGAAACTGAATGTTTACTCCCAGTCTATTATTAGAGAAGCGTTGTTGAATGGCTTGGTCAAATCGATTTTTATGATATGCATCTCTGTCAATCTCCAAGCTTTGAGATCTCATCTCAATATTCTTTAATGTCCTTTTCCTTTTTTAGAGTTGTTAAAATTTACACCCCTTCTGAGAATATCTAATTGTAGGCTCCTAGTGTTCATACATTCCTTATATGTTTGCATGCCTTTTTTCTTTTTAATTTAAGATAGAAGTTAAACTTAATAGCTTTAATGAATTCATAAGACGTTCTTTATCAATGATTGATTTGCTTGTTATTTTTGTTACTTTTCCTTTTTTTAAGGTGTTAGAAATTACATCCCTTCTAAGAATATCTAATTGTAGGCTCCTAGTGTTCATGCATTCCTTATATATTCATGTCTTTTATTTTTACTTTAAGATAGAAGTTAAACTTAATAGCTTTAATGAATTCATAAGACGTTCTTTATCAATGACTGATTTGCTTGTTATTTTTGTTACTTTTCATTTTGTTACGTTCTTTATCAATGAATTCATGCATTCCTTATATATTCGCATGTCTTTTTTCTTTTTAATTTAAGATAGAAGTTAAACTTAATAGCTTTAATGAATTCATAAGATATTCCTTACCAACGACTGATTTGCTTGTTATTTTTGGAACAAACGTGTATAATATAGTCCTAAAAATTGAAATTATTGAGTGCAAAACAACAATAAAGAAGATTAACATTTTGAGAGAACAAATAAGTATTAAAATAGACTTTAGCACCTAACATGGAGGAAAATATTTTATCCTCTATTCATGCGTCTATGCGGCCTTTTTTTAAAATCTCCTTGTTGATTGCAGAGGTGTACTACCTTTTGTGATGTGTTCAACTACGATTGATCTCATTACACCCAACTTTGTCGCATATAGATTTTAACATAGACGAGCTTATTGTAGATCCCTATTTATTTAATAATGATGAAATCCCTTAGGCATTCAAAGCACTCAAGTGACTTTTATATATTTTTTTCTATTTCTGTCTCTTGTAACTCGGCATTTGATAATTGCCTTAGGGGATGGGCCTAGTTCTATGTGTAGCCAATGATAAATTTTGAAAAAAGTGATCTGGTATTGTTGTCAAACCAATTAACCAACATTTATCTATTTCGGTTGATAATTTTCTGCTCAGGAGGCTTTTCGTCCTTAAAGCTCTGGAATTTAGTCATGGAAGAACGTTTCCTTCCCATTTTCTTTAGGATATTGCCTAACATACATAATTTTTGACCCTTCATAAAAAACATGCTAAGTCTCATGAACCCTACTTGCAGCCTAACTTTCACCTACAACACATCATCATGTCAAATTCTTCTCAAGAATCGAGAACAAGGTCTTCAATAGAAGACAACAAAGGCTCTTCTTCAACAAACATGGAAGGCTTAAAGAAACATAAATTCTTAACATTAATTGCAAAATATACCTTCATGTGTGGTGAAAATTTTAGTGCAAACACATACTTGCCCACTTGCTCAATAGTTTATCTCAAAAGCAAATTGGGCCATACATTGTGGCTTCTCGTTTGAGTCTTTATTTGCTTTAGTACAACCATACATTTTTCTCAACTTGAAACTTTTGCTCAGTATATCTTGTTGATCATGTGTTATTTTATATTTAGCTTAAGGCTCTTTCAAGTTCTCTCGTACATGGAAGTTTATTTGTCAAATCTTCTTAACAAATATTTTACCTATGTGGACTTTTGAATCAATTGTATTTTACCATATGTGGCTATCCCTCGTGAGTATCCAAAACATGGTTCAGTTAGAGATTTATTTGTAGATAAATTTGCATCACCTTATTGCGATGCCAAATATATATCAAATTCTCATCTCATATTATAGGATGCTTCTTATTGTACTCTTTTAAGAGAAAAATGGTGTCTTGTTCACCACTTCGGTTTGCCAATCTATTGAGGATGGAAATAAGTAAATATTTTTAGTTTCATATTTATATTCTCTTACAAAAGAGTCTTTATCAGAAATAATAAAAAATACAACTAAAATGAATCTATACTTTTGCAAAAAATAATTTGACTACCTCATTTTGTTAAAGCAATCCACAATAACAATCAATCATACAACTTTTTTGGATATGGTAATACTTCAACAAAATTCATGGAAATGTTACTCTCATGGTCTAGAAAGAACTAGTGGCAATTGCCCAACTTTCTATTACTAGACTTGCTTGTATTGCACATCGCACATCCTTATAAATTTTGAAACAACAATATACAAATTCTTTTATAATCTTAATATATTGTTGTTTGTGTTGATTCTCATGAGATTCTCTACGATAATATTTGATGTTCATCTATTGGTTCTACTCTGCATTAATAGTCGAGGTGCCATTAAGATGAGTAAGAATATGGGTTTTCATGCTCACACTAAGCATGTTGATGTGATGTATTATTATTTGTAAATTTTGGTTTCAAAGAAGACTTGGAATCATTTGCATTATCCTATTATTGATCAAACAACTAATATCTTCACTAAGCATCTTGATCGCATCAAGTTCTGGAAATTTTAGAAACACGTGTTTATACCAAGAAATCTATATGATCATGGTGGGGTTGTTTTAGATTAGTTTTCACTTGATTAGATGTTGCCTTTGGATCATAGGAGTATTTGTTGCTAATTATTTGTTAACTCTAAGGCCAAACTAATTGTTTGGGTAGTTGCTTTATTTGTTGTTGGCAAAATTGTTCTAGAAGTTATCAAACTTCCTCTCATATTGGTAAAGGAAATGACATACAAGCACCTCTAATGCATATTTCTCAAATCGATAAAAAAAATTTACACCAGTGAGGTGACATTAATTTGATTTTTTTTTGCCATTTCTTTTCCCACGTAGATTTATCTAGATCTATTTGCAATTTACAACATTTTTATATTTGTATGACTAATATTGATCAATGTTTGGTTCTTTTTCATAGTAGTTGCATAAGGCTTACATTCCCATTTTCATTAGGCCTTTATTTCATGTTGATGTTATTTTTTATTTGAAAAGGGGGAAAACTCTTCTCTTTGCCCATCTTTAAATAGTGAGCAACGTGGACCTCCATAGATGGATATGAAGCTTATCCATGTAATTCATCAAGGTGTAATTATCTTTCACATCCTTATAACAATTATGAATAATAGTGAATGGGGTTTCTACTTATTATCCCTTATTTTCATATTTGATGTGATTTTAATTCAATTTCACACTTTTACTACATAGTTGTATCCTTCTTATAGGGTTTAAACTTCATTAATAACATTTCTTTTGCTTATTGTAACATTCATTATTGGTACCTTTATGGTTTATTTTCATATTTGATTAGTGATTGATTTTATGATTCATATTAGCCCTTACTTCATACCACTTATTCATTTCTCTATGGTTTTGAGTGTTGCATAATCTTTTGAACCCTAATCCAACTACCCTTATATTATTATTAGTTGCTACATCTCTTCATCATGGAATTTTATAGTCCATTGTTCCTAGCTTATATGTTGGTACAATATTATTCTTTACCTACAATAGTATTATATCATGTATAATATTGCACCAAGTTATTAAGTTTCTTAAGATAACATGATTATTTATTTTCTTCACTTAGATAGCTAATAATGACAAGTGTAACCCTTGAATTGAGGTCATCAAGTGCCACCACTACCTCATCAATCCATTATTGATGGCAAGTAGGTGTCACATTTGTCTTAGTTAACTGAGTTAACTCATCTCTTGATCAAGACTACTTAGGTAGTTAACTCATGACCTTTTGAACATGTGTCATCCTCAATCATGCATCTAAGAGGCCTATATATTTGTACTTTACTCTTTGTATTTAGATTCATTATATTAATACTTAATAACATTATTCTATTTTCTAGGTTTATGATTGATCTATAGATATTAGGTCCTAGGTGTACTTTTCTCATCACAAAATCTAACATGGTATTAGAGCCATGAAGTCTTAGAGTTCATCCATTTCTAAGTTTTGAGAGCATATGGACATGATTTTTTGCATATTTGGTGAATGGAGACACTATTATGAGTTGGCTATTATTTTTAGAACAACCAAATTAACTTGGATTTACTATTATTTTTCCTAATTTGGACATCCAAGAGCTTACTAACAAGGAATGAGCTTTCTGCTTTAGTTTGTGTAAGTATATTTTGCAAGCAACACTCTGGTGAAAAATAGATTGTGCCATTATGTTCAAGAGTGTCAATCTACTAAGATTGACTATCTATTTTGTAAAAAATAAGCACTCCCTCCAAGATCCCTATTTTCCTTTTTCCAATTGCACACAATTTAATAGTCTATACAATACAAGGCTATAAATTTTGCTAAATTTGACATCATACAAAGTAATGATGTATTGCATTTGTATGAGGTAACATTAGTTCATGATACTGTTCATTATATTATGTTGAGCTTTTTGTAAAGATTAAGGTATTATTAAAAGTGGAAGATGGGGGTTTCTTGTTGGTACCTTCAAAGTATGTAGGCTTGCCTATGCTATTGGATTTGTACATGCTCAACATCATTGAATATCCTTCCCAACATACCATTTTGGTAGGCTTTTGAGTACCTCCAATAGGCCATTAAGCCTTGGGTACCTACCACAACTCAACTATTACACAATGTACCATTGATAATGACCACCATTTGGAGCGTATGCCCCACACTTCAACCACTTTTCCATTTCCAATAACTATCCTATATCTAGTTGAAATATTTAGTAAACTTGTCATCATCTAGATAATTTTGGTTAATGCCCTTAATGGGTCATTAGTTGCTCAATACTATGAACTCTAACTTTGATCGCCAAAGGCACTTACCATTAATTACACATTCTTCCATGGAGACCTTGCATGGAGTTGACCACAAACAATTCAAGTGCCACATGTACACATTGGCCACCTTAGACTACTAGTGACCTCCAAGTTGTGTCACATATCTCCTTACAAGACTACCATGTGACACCCTTTATTTGCACCACATCACCCTAATGGTGACAACAACAAAAATTTGTGGGGTAGAGCACCTCTCCTAATTTGGAGTTTTGTCCTTTGTTTCTCCACTTCAAAGGGTCACAACTTCATCATTCAACATTTGATCAAGAATATTTTTTTTGATCCTAACTACTTTTCTACCTAATTCATATGGTAACTTCCTTTTATAGCCCCTATTTCGTAGACAATATATTTTCTATTTAATTTTGTTGTGTAGTCCTCATTTTATAACTTTGAATGCTCATAAGTTTCATATACAAAATCCTTTTTGGGAGCCATTTTTTAAGTGGAATTTTTCTAGTACTACACATGATGCAAGCTATTTATTCCTATTGTATGCCTAGATTGTACTTTCAACATTTTGGTTTGCTTTAGAAATTATGAAATCCCATTGAAACATGAATAGATACTATAAGCACCTTGATGATAAAGTGCAAAAAATTGTATTGGGGTCTTATTCAACTCATTTTTTTGGTATCTTGTAATAAATGAACTAACATAAAGTTCCTTTCTATGGGAGTTTCAATCATGTTTTCTAGTAGATATGTTTTCTCTTCTATTGCAACATTGGATCAAGAAAATTATTCATCCTACAAATAAGGGATAAAGAATCATTGCCTCAAGTAGGATCTACTATTCTATTTTCTTGGACTCAATATTGAGCCAAGTGACCCTAAATAGAAAGGTGCTTGGTCAAACCACAATGACATAGTCTATAGACTAATATGTCTTAATGTTTCATAAGACATTTTGCATCATGTAGAACACAATATGCGCCCTTTCGCTATTATGACCATAATTAAATAGTTGTATGGAAATCTAGAACCTCCTTTGAAGTGTGATGTTTCTATGGAGAACCTTACACATGTGGATAATACTTGAATAACCATCTACATTTATTCATACTTACACTATCAGCGTGAGTAGATCATGGAATTAGTAGTGCAGTCATCTAAACCACTAAATTATAAAGACATGCATTGATATTCTACCATCTCTTGCTACTTCTATAGTGTTTAGAATTATCTCTTCAAGGGGGTCTAGTGATTCTTTTCAATTGGACCATACATGTTTTCCAAATACAATTCATTGGGATGCCTACTTGATAGTTCTCTAATGTCTATTTGTCGAAACTCATATTTTAAATCTACAAATCACACTCAAGGAATTAGTTTTCATATTTGGTGACAATTCTCTATTAGTTACACCATCTTCTTCTTTGGAACTTGTTCCATTTCATCCTCCACATGTCTTTGATATTTCACTATTTATAATTTTACTTGAGACTCTTGATCAAAGATTAACATTGCTTAGCATTGACACAAAGAATGTAATGAACATGTTGCATAGTTTATAATCCTATTTCTTCTTCCCACATATTTATTCATGGAATGGGGAGGGCTTCTACATGCATCTATGGGCCCCTTTCTTCTAATGGGAAGAAATATAATTCAATAAAAGTGGACCTTCATTAGCATTCAATATTGTCCTTCCATCTCTAATGCTTCAATTTTTTTTCCCTCAATCACACTTAAGGGGGTGTTTATGTGACATTATGCTTCATCTATGATAGTGTACTACATCATAAGCATAATATTACATTAATTATAAATTTTAATAAGGATAACATGATTATTTATTTTCCCTCACTTTGGTAGTTAATAATGAGCAACCCTCTATTTGAGGTCATTAAGTGTGACCCCTACCTCGTCAATCCTTGATTGATGGCAAGAAGGTTCCATTTACGTCTCATTTAATTGAGTTAACACATATCTTGATTGAGATTTAGTGGGGAGTTAACTCATGACCTCTTCGACATGTGTCATCCTTACTCATGCATCTAAGAGGTTTATTTATTTATACTTTACTCTTTGTATTGTGGCTTTGTTACATTAATACATAATGGTATTTTTATATTTTCTAGGTCTATTACTAGTCCATAAAAATTAGGTCCTAGGTGTATTTTGTTCTTCACAAAATCTAACACTATATTTATGCATGATTTACAAGCTTGATGTTTTCTCATGCCTTATTTCATATGATCCCTTCATCCTTGATGATTTCATGTCTTTTTATCTCATGGATGAGAATGTCTTCTAAAAAGGTGTTGTTTATTATGTTTGGTAACTCTCATTAATAAAGTTTGTCCTCGTTTATCCTTCTATTTTAGACATGGTTACTTTACTTGTCCATGAGTCTCATATTGATCATATTTATCCTATGTCATGTGATGATGAACATATACCATTAAGGATTTACCATGTGATATATATATATATAGTGCAATGACTATTAGTGAGGTTTCACCTTCCCTACATATTCATGACATTATTATAACTTTTGATGATATCATATTTTATATGTTATGATAGCCTAATATCTATAGATGCTTATGCATTAAATGAATTCCCTTATTTTATTTATGCGGTGATGTTCTTATGAGGATCACTATTTTGCATCTTATATTAGCCTTATGGATATTCATGATAGTATTTCATATAATGATGCCTTATATGATGATAGTATACACCTTGATGTTAGTTCATTAGGCTCTTATGAAATTCATATTGATACTTCATTACCTAGTTTCTCATTATGTGATGATATTATTGTTCTTGGTGATGAATTATTATATGATGATTATGATGACACTAAAAATGCTTCTTTACATGTAAAATATTTATTTATTACTAATTAATAGTATTTTGACAAGGATACCTTACTGATTAGTGAGTTTAGATTCCATTTAAGTTTTAAAGAGTTATGCAGGATTTGATTCATCTTGTTTGCTTTACGTTTTTGTTATGGACTTGGAACATGTTTTCATTGTTTATTTTTATAATCTAGTTTTGATGAGGCTAGTATGGACCTGATGATACCTTCTCATGATTTACCTTTGAATCTTTGTTCCCCTACAATCCATGTGGCTCGCATGTCTACTAAACCTACCTTTTGTACCATGCTATCCTCTCCTAAGAATATAACCACCTTTCACATTCAGGATTGTTCACAAGATAGTCACATATGGAGACACACAATAGCTAGAGGCCAAGATGTTCCAACCTATTATGCCTCCTAGACCTATGGTATTATAAAACATTTTGTAACACTCTTTCATTACCTTACCTTTTGTCAATATGCATAAGGTTAAAAAAATTATACTTAACATCATACACATGTATATTTTAAGGATTGAGGCCTTACATTTAAATACATAGTTCAAAATATTGTATATAAATGGAAGATAAACACTAAGCATACATAAGAGTCCACAAATCCCTTACTTGATGAGGTAAATCACATGAAATCAAATCATGTGTGCCAAGAAATTTCTCTTGTTCAACATAACATACCCTACATCGAGGTTACACATAATATAAAAGAGAAATCATTTGATACAAATGATAAGGGATTAATTTATTATCCCCACCCATTAGTCTTACTACTCACCCTATTTAGTGCATTTTCTTTCCTTTCTTGGATTTATGTTTTGTTTCCATGTTCCAGTTAGCATGTGGATGACACAAAGACACCTTTTGTGGTGCACATTGACACAAGGGAATTTGAATACGTGTTATGGTTTTTACAGTAATTATTCCTTGTGCTTTGTATCATTTCTAATTTGGCATTTTTTTGTGCCATGTGTGTTATGATTCCTCTTGATTTTTCATCCATTTACCTTGTGTATCCTTACACTTTGAACCTTTCTTTGTGCCATGTTTGACCTATTTTTACTTTACTTTCTATATTCATATATATGCTTTTGTTTCTCTACTTGGGGGGCATCTTCAATATCTTATTTTTATGTTTAGCACCTATTCTTCCCCATGTTTCATGTTTTTCATAGTTTCTTAGGTTTACTTGTTGGCTTCTACATATACTTCATTCAACCTTTATCATCAACCATGTTTCATGTTCTTGATTTGGGTGCTCACTCATTTCTTGTTTACACATATTTTTTACCACCTATGCCACACTTGTGATGTCTTCTATATGTAATGACTACTATTTTTATCCTTATTATTACATATATCTTATTAATTTATTATCCTTATGCCTTTCTACTTATGACTCCATGATTGCCACTGTAATATCATACTGTATGATTCATGTTATTTTTTATATTGTTGACCTTGTGATGGTTTCAAGTTCTTTGTCATTGATGACTTATAATGTTCCTTATACAGGTCACGATTCACATGCTTTTTGCAATCACTTAGGATCCTTATCATGTTCGTGATTCTCATCATTTTTCTCATGTCTTAATAACATGTTATAATGATTTTTATCCTTATCATATTTTGATTTGATGCTCAAATCTTTATGTCTACAATGTAATCTATTTAAAACCTATATGTGTACCTACACATCCAATTTCAAGTCTTTGATACCTTCCCTACTCTATTATCTACTTATATGAAAAAATATTTTTGTATGCACATTCATGCTTATCTCCTATTAATAAGATCACATGCTTATCTCCTTTAATTACACATTTCTTGTGATTACACACTCACTAATTGATTTTAGTACACAATTGATATGCTTGAAATATCCTTGTCTTGACTTTAGATTCATCTTTCCTTCATGGTTTGCCTATAATGGGGGAAAACTTTCATACATTCCTCCACAATTTTCTCTAGCTTAAGTGCTCACATGCTTAGATTTTGACTCCATTACACACTTGATGTGCTTATATGGTAAATATCTAGCCTTAAGGGCCACCCCTCTTTCATAATTTACTAATATTGGGGGCAACACTATGCCTTGAAACTCATCACTAGTCTATGATCTCATGTACTTGTCATAAGATGCTACATCTTCACATTATTTAGGTGCTTATACAATAATTTTATATATTTATTAGCTACTTGTCACACAATGGTACTTATGATAGTTATTAAATGTGCTCACATGCTCTCTTTTTTATATCTATTACTTTGAGTACTACACAATGTTTATTATGACAACGTTTTTACATGGTTCTACATAATTTACAATGAGCTATATGGGTTCACATGATCATATCTAATTTTATTAATTTCTTGCTCTATCATACATTCTTTTCCCCTCACCTTCATTTCCTTACATTCTTTGGATGCAACCAACTAAAGGGGGACATATATCATCACTAAAACTCTAGTTGTTGAGCTTTTAGGTAGCAAATTGTGCTATACATGTATACTTTCCATTGTACCTAGATGGATCTTGATCCAATTGCATAACCCTAATTGAGCATAGTTCTCACATTTTTCCGTGTTGAGTGGAGTTGCATGGCTATATCAAATGTGCTATATCACATTTTCCTACATTGAGCGGAGTCAAATGGTTGTATGAAATGTGTTGTATTGCATGTTTTCACATTAAGTGGAGTTGCATGGCTACATCAAATATGGCATCACATTTTTCCATAATCAAGTGGAGCTGTATAATTATACTAAATATGTCATATCACATTGCCATAATCAAGAAAAGTGTTTTGTATATCTTTCTACACATGAGTGGAATTTCTAACCCTTCTCTCTCTACTTATTTTTTATAGGCAATTTAAATTACTTGTTATACAATTAGAATTAATTGTTATTTGTGCCTATTTCACTTGCATAATAAAGTACTCATTGTATATGTTTTCTCTATTTTGCAAGTTCCTATGGAGCCCACATGACAAGGAGAGAAACATAAGAAGAATCCAAGAATGGCCCATTACTTCACATAGACCAATTATACTTTGGCATGTCTAAATATTTAGTTTTTATTTTAGTTGAAAATGTTCGTGTACTTGAGATACATCTTCATTTTAGTTTCAAGTGTAACTCAAAGTGGAGGGAAAATATAATGCTGAAATTTTTATACCCATGCCAATTCCTATTTCGTTTTGGACTCATTTTGGTGGAATGTATTAATATAATTACATATTAAAAAGTGGCACACTCTTGTACCAAGTTTGGATCATGACTTGATACTCATCCCTAACCATTTTATATTCATTTACACCTATTACATGCATTTTCTCCCATTATTTTTAATACATATTCTCATATATTTGTCCTTTATTCATTATTTATTAGCTTACATTCACACCCCTATCCACACATTTGTTCATTTGTCTCAAAACTAGCACTTTTCTATTATAGGTTAGTTCTAAATGCCTTAGGATTGATCTCAAGTGGCTTAGGATTGACCCCAAATTTTAAAATTTAAAATTCAACTTTCCAAACTCTCACCCTTTTCTACTGTCCATGAAGAGCCAACTCCATACATGTTTGCACTAATTGGTGCTATGTTTTGGTATTTAGAGACATTCATTTATGCAATTAACTCACATGTTCTAGCAAAGAGCATTCACTCTAGGAACATTTAGATTTGGAGCTTAAAAAGAACACATCTATATTATAATCATATAAGCAATATGCATGATTGAGAGTGTTGTATATGATCATTTGTTCATTATCATAGATCCATTTTGAATAGGCGGTTGACTCAAGAGAACTTGACCCTAGTGATCTAACAATCTCCCTAATGTGTTTGTAAATATTGCCTTGGAAGATTTATACATAGGGAAGGTAGAGGTGAAGAGATATATGTTATAACTTTTGTCAAATCATTCATATATGTTGCAATTAATTTCTATGTATCAACTCATTTTCATGGTGCTCAAGTTTGATCCCTGGGGACTTAGATTGGGTTCACAATGATTTTTTGAGTTTTTATAAATCTCAAGATGTTCATCAAACCATGAGCATTAATTTTTTCTACCTTGGCAATTGGATTTTGTACATTAGTGTTAATTCTTCATTGTTGTTCCCAAAGCTACATGCCACTTCTAATACATTTAATTTCTAAAAAAGGAAATTTTAATTTATCAATCTAACTTTGATTTATTCTAAATTAATTATGCTTAATTATGCATATTTATTTATGTAAAGGAAAATAAGCTTTTCCTAAGTGTGATATAGACTAATCCAATAAGATGTATACAAATACAAATAGAAAAGCTAGATTTAATAAGTGAGAATTGAGGGCCGATGTATTTTGAATTAAATAGATTCTAAATATGGAAAGTGAATATAGTAAATTCTAGTACTTATCTCTATCACCAAAGAATGCTTTCCCTTATTGAAAATTATTAAATTTTACTAGTATTTAGTTTAAAAATGATGCTTCTTTGCTTGTGTAACTCCTCAAATTCTATGTCTACCTAATGTTCTATCTTAGGTTGAGTTCGATGGACTAGGTCTAATATGTGATTGTGGACTCATCATCTAATTTTAGATTTGACCCCTTCTAATGTGGAATTATTCTTTATGCTTCACCTAAGTAACCTTTGTTTACTTTATTCTTCTATAATATTTGAGGATTGGGAGTATGTAGAAGTACCTTGGAAGGGGTGTCATTGTGTCACTATGCAACACATTCTCCTAATACAATCCATGATAATGTGTGTAAATAATTGAAAACAACACCCTTTAGATTTGAATACTCTCTTCAAAGGCTCGTGCATATCTAGATTCCTTTTAGTGCATCAATTAAAATTATAATATGAATGGTATGGAAATAAGCTTTGATTATGTGGAGATTAGGAGATAAGTGAAATTAATGTATTTAATACTTTCAAATACAAGGACATACAAATAAAGCACACACACTTATTTTTAGTTAGTCCTTGTAGGGAAATATTTGGTAAGAGAACTAAAATTTGACTACAAGATCATACCCGCAATCTTGAACTTGACTTGCATAATAGGAATGATTAAATTAGTGTGGGTAATGGGTATATGGAATAATGTGTATGTTTGGTATCGTAAATGTATGCATAGAGTGAATATATCAAAATGTGTGAGCATAACTATGAGATAGGGGATAAGTGTTTAATGATGAGTATAATGGATAGGTGATTGGCATAAAGTAAGAGACCCAATTTTGTACAAAATTATGCTATTTGT
The DNA here is from genome assembly GCA_007258455.2 of Sequoia sempervirens. Taxonomy (NCBI): domain Eukaryota; kingdom Viridiplantae; phylum Streptophyta; class Pinopsida; order Cupressales; family Cupressaceae; genus Sequoia; species Sequoia sempervirens. The sequence continues at coordinate 203,889 of VDFB02321274.1, forward strand.
CAATATGTCAATGAATTAAAACACTCTCCTTAAAATAGGCTCAAAACTAAATGTGAAATGACACAAGTATATAAAATTCACCATTATATTTCACCCCCACTTTGAGTTGCATGTGAATCTTGAAATGATCATGCATACTCATAAACATGCATGAAAAATAAATATTCAAACATAAAATGATACAATAGGGGTCCATATAAATTAATGGATGTTTCAAGGTGTCATCTTGTAAGTTTATCCTTTGTCATGTACTCTACATGGGAACCTATAAGATTAAGGAAAATTATTCCATGGGTAAATTTTGTGACACAAGTTGAAATAAAACCAATTTCAATTTGAATGTAATTGTCAATGGTCATAAATGAGATAGAAAGGTAGAGATAGAGTTAGAATAAATTTTCCTATATACAAAAGTGGTAATAATTTTCCTTGCTTCATACGAAAACCCATGTTATTGTGAGAAATCATCTCCTTAAACATCCGTTCACTAGAACCGATCTTTTTGGAAGGTTGGCGAAATGGGTTATGTTTTTCTCGGAGTTCAACATCAAATTTGTAACCTAGAAAGCAATCAAAGGTCAAGTTGTTATCGATCAATAAGTGGATCTCCCTCATCTCACTCCACTAATATCAATTTATTTCTAGACAAAAATCTCTTTGTAGCAGACTATGAACCTGTGTGGGAGATGTACTTCAATGGATCGAGATGTCAAGCTGGCTATAGGGTAGGTGTAGTTTTAATCTCACTCGAAGGAAATCCGGTTCCTCTATCCTTTTGATTGGAATTTCATTGCACTAAAAACATCGTTGAGTACGAAGCCCTTATTATTGGCTTGCATATCATGATGGCTGTAAACATTAAACATCTTCACATTCATAGTGATTTTGAGCTTATTATAAATCAAATCATAGGAACGTATCAGGCTAAGAAGAATAAGCTATCTCAGTATTGGGATTTGGCCTTATCCTTGCTTGATTGTTTCTCTTCTTTCACAATAGATAGTGTCCCTAGGAGAGAAAATCAACACGCAAATGCAATGGCAAGGGTAACCTCTCTTATATCTTTGGATGATGGTATAGAAGAATACAACTTTGTGGTTTACATTCTCCACACTTCTGCTATCTCAAATCAAATCAAACCCAATTTTCTAGTGTGTTCTCACGTAGACTCGAGAGAATGGTATTCTCACATTTATAATTATTTGAAGATTGGAAATTTTCTCAACGATGTGATTAAAAACACTTTTGTACTCATATACAAAAACCTTCAGTCTGATATATTATACTATCCGATGTTCTTTATGAAAAATATTATAATGGTCTTCTTTGATGTCTCACTAAGGCTAAAATATCCCTTGCCCTTCACGAAGCCCATTCAGGCTCTAGAAGTGGAAATTTTGGCAGTAAATCCTTGGTGTGTAAACTGATTCACATGGGATACTTTTGGTAGAAAATGGAGCACGATTCCATTTCCTTTGTCAAGAAGTGTTGTCAATGTTAACAACACAATAATCTCATTCAGGCTCATGCATAAGAGCTTCAAATTCAGACCTCTCCTTGGCCATTTGCAAAATGGGATTTGGATATTATTGGCAAAATATCACCTCCTTCTAAAGGACATACCTTCATCATTACTGCTACTGATTACTTTAAACGAAATGGGTCGAAGTTGTTCCACTTCAATCCATGAATGCTAGAGCAATCTGCAGCTTTCTTCTAAATAATATCATTGCTCATTTTGGATTGCCTTGTATCCTTGTTTTTGACAATGGTACTTCATTTAAGAACAAAGAGGTAAAAAATTTCATATTCAACATCGCTTTTATACACCATACTATCCTCAGTCTAATGGCCAAGATGAAGCATCTAATAAAACTCTTGAGCTGATTCTCCAAAAAATAGTAAACAAATACGGTAAATATTGGATACTCAATTAACGTATGGATTATGGTCCTATTGCATGAGTGTTCGTACAGATACTAGTACTACATCATATAACCTCGTGTATGGTGTTGAAGCTATCATGCCTTTAGAGTTGGAAATTCCCTCTTTGCAAGTTTCCCTTAAAGAGTTGATTGATGATGATACTTACCATGTTTATTGTTTGTATCAACTTGAGTTGCTCGACGAATGTTGATTGCAAGCCCTCAAACATCTCTAGGCTTATCAACGATCTATCTCTAAACATTATAATCAAGATGTTCTTTCTCAAACTTTCAAGGTAGGTAACCTCGTTCTCTATGAGAATCATAGAAATGTAAATGCACCACCTGATCAAAAGGGGAAATTAAACCCTAATTGGTTAGGTCCTTACATAATCATCTTTTGTATGGTTTTGGTGCCTATGGACTATCATCTATGGATGGAGTGCCTCTAAAAGAACCAACCAATGCAATGCATCTTCGTCAATACTATTCATAGTGTCTATGTGGCATGCACATGATACTCATCCCTTAGGGATTGTAGTTTGTTATGTTATGAAATTTCTTCGTCAACACATTATCTCTACATTATGTGTTATGATGTAAACATGTGCATGTATTTATTTTCTTTAATTAGGGAATATACGTATACATGTGTTTTATTATGCTATGTATCCATGCATTATATTTGATTAAGTATTTTGTTTTGGAAATTAGTCATTGTTGTATTTAATTAAACATCCATCCAATGTGTATTTATTAGACCATGACAACATCTACTCTAAAAATACATCCATAAATGTAAATCCATCACATAGCCATACATGAAAGTAAAAGTACACATAAGAACACCATGATGTTGCAGAAAATCTCATATATATATATAAATTTCATGTACATGTATCACACCACTATATCAAAATGTGGTGACTGTAAATCTATATATGTCTATACATCAAAAAAATTCTATATAAAACAATATGATTTTGTATACAAAAACTAGCATGCAAAATGGGCCTCTAGCCCTTGGGTGTGTGGCTCCTTAAGCCCTTTGACACTGGAATTGGTGGATGTTGGATGGATGTGAGTAAATGTGACCGATGAGATCATGACATAGACATGCTCTATGCTTATATTCCTTGGACCTCTCCTCTTAGATCAACCACCTCCTCCCATAGATTGGCCTCCCTCTCACGAGCCTATTGTAGCTCCTCCTAGAGTTGTTGCACCTCGGGATCAACAACTGGCATCATTTCCCCTGCCTACCTATCGAGGTCATTGAGTCAGCTCCACAGAGCGTCATGTGCCACTATGACACTCTCTGCCCACATCACTGACTGATCTCACTCGGCTAAAGTAGCGTGTAGCTCGACCAATCGTTGATCTCGTTGCTTGGTCATGGTGACAAGGTCTGTAGTCCTATGGATGACCTCTACATGAACCTCCACATAGGTTGTCCTCAACTATGCTACAAGCTCAAAAAGGTGGGCATATTGTCCCATTGAAGCTAGGCTACACACGTCTAGGAAACTCCCCTAGATTGGCACGGTTGGGGCCACCTCTACAATGCATTCCCCAATGAAGGTGATCCTCTCCTGTGCATCCACTACAACCACAGAGAAAGTGGACACTATCAATACCAAATTGTATCAAAACACATGCATATATATATGAGAAAAACTAAAATGGAAATACTAAAAGGAAATAACATGTATCACATTCATACCTGGGTCCCCAACCTTCCAATGTGGATCAAGAAGGGGTGCTATGCTCAGAATTGCTATTGCTTCCATTGTAGGAGGTACAACTACTTGGCCAGAAGGTAGATCGAATGAGACAAGGACTGCTCATGGAGGTGATGAAATCATTTGTTGCCATCTTGACCTCTCTATTGCTCCACTTGTTGACACCTCCCCCTCCTTGCCGCCAGTATTGATATCCTCACCTCCTCGTCCCTACACACTAGCATTTCCCATGGGGGCATTTTCTAGGAAAATCAGGGTCGAGCTGGTCATCGCCCACAACAAAACAAAACCATGGATGATTCCAACATCATCGATCGCAAGAACAAGAGGTTGGTCATCATTGTCTGACTCGTTGTCGCTAACAATGAAATTTGTAATGGTTTTACGAGGATGATTTCCTGCTTGGACTATGCTCCTCATCGATTGGACATACATGGGAGGCACTGAAGGGATGGTTTGCACCTAGCTAAACTATTGGGCGACTTGATGCTAGTAATATGAGACGATGATGTGATCTGATCGCCCTGTTAGGAGCTGATCACACTACATCCTATACAACTACCACCTGTCAGTGGGCTAGATCCCCATCATCCTATAGGGATGCCATCTAATATCTTGCATATGCAAAAAATTGAGCTACAACCACAAAAAAAAATCCTCATAGCGCCAGTCACACACTAAAGGGTATACGTGCTAGGGGAACTTGATCGGCCTCATGAACTTGATGTGATCAAAATCCCACACCTATAATAGTGTGCAGACTATATGGTTGTGGTACCTATAGTCTACATACTACCCGAGGTCATGGTAAAGATGAGCCAGTAAACTTTAACCCTAGGTGAAGATGGTCTCCTACTCCTCCATCACTTCAATGCAATGGACGAGGCCCCTATGTAGGTGTGAGCTTCGCCCATCCATCATGGCACGGAGGCCGACTGTAATAATCATCGTGGTCAATGGACAAGTGGCATAGCCGCTCTCCCCTACTCGATCCACCTAATGTAGATGTGACCCATGGTGTCACCTGGGACCACCCACACGATGCAATATTGTTGGCCCTCATAGGCATCCTCTATTGTCCTGACCACATTGTATGCAACCCATCATCCCAGGATGGGTAGCCCAGTGATGCAGTAGACATCCTCTATGGTGACAGTCATCTCTCTCATCATCAGGTGGAAGGGGTAGGTGTCAACATCCTAGTGCTCCATGAGCGCCATCAACATGGGTTTGTGGAAACAGGTCTCCGACATTGTGTAGACCCACCAGAGGTCGACCCATCGCAACATGTCCTAATCGTCTATGTGCAGATTATCACGATGATCTTGCAACAATGAAAGAAATTATCCTCCAGCATACTCGCGGATCTTGGACCAAGCCTGTAAATACACAAATTTTCATGTCAATCCCTTCTATATCATCAAGAAAAATTCTAACTACATCAATATTGTCCTAAGTTCGCCACTAGGATGGAGGCATGCCGCACAAACATCTACACGATGCGCTAGTGTCTAAGGCTGAACACCTTCCGACAATAGCATGCGAGAGGGACTCTAAGATGGTTGGAGGTCACTCATGCACTGTCAAGATGACAATGTTCCAACCATACACCTCCACATGTGGCTAGATGCTTGTGCTGCTTGGGGATGACAAAAATCTAAAAACATACAACAAAATGACTAGTTGGGTAAACAAAGATGTACCTCATTAGGCTAGTCACTCGTCGCCATCGTTGTGCAGCACTGCTTGATCCTCGAGGCCACATACTCTCATTTTCAAGGCATTTTGTTGACTCTTCTCTCACAAAATTCAACAAGATCCTCATCATGAATAGTTAAAATGACTCTTCTATGGGCCCACCTAGGCATATATAGGTCATTTTTGCCCATTTTTTGGGGAAAAAATGTTCCTTCCATCCTTCCTATTTTCACCCCACATAGGTGGGGGAAAAATAGGAGGGGGCATACATTCACCTCTTCATCATATTTTTCTTCTAATCCATTGAATTTTTTTAAGCATTCTTCTCATTGTGGTAGCTTCTTCCGATATTCGAAACTGACCTAAATTTGAGTTTTGTAGAATGAAACTTTGCGTTAGATGTAGTTTTTCGTCGAGTTTGTAAACTGGGGGAATTTCCAATATCCACTTGCTCGACCTTTGCGACCTCTACAATATCCTTTTGCACGTAAATCTATACAATTTTTAAATTTTTGAACTTACACCAATTTTTTCTTTTCTATTTTAGTGTTGCTGATTTTTCTTCAAAAATTCAACTCACTAAAGTGTGGGAAAAATGTAGAGTCATAAAATTGCACCCCATGGAAATTTCACACTTGCGCATTTAGCTCATTGCATTTATGGCACCTCGTCGCATTTATGACAAAAACCTTATGAGTTAAAATTTCATGATTTTGACTCCATAAGGGACAATGACAAAGCATTAGCAGTTTACCACCTTATTTCGTGTAAAGTTTTGAGTTGGATGCCTATGTGATGTGCAGATGTCTACATGAAATGTAAGTGTACCTAAAATTTTCAAGTTCAAATAAGGGAATCTCATGAACTTTGCCTATGACACGCGTCATTGTGATAGAATCATGAGTGTAACGGCTCTTCTTGCCCATGCAACATGTCAAAACTCTATTTTTCATCCTCATTCTCATTCATTTAGACTTCCTTGTATTCTCTCTTGCTCTCTTTCTCTATTCTCTCCTACATCTCTTCTCCATAACAAAGCTCTACCAAATTCATGTCTCATCAACAACCAAGGCTCTCTTGCAAGCATTCAACATCTATTATATCAAGCCAAGAGGGAACCACATACTACTAGTAACACTCTCTTGTTGCTTTGTCTTGTCTATTTGCAAACACATACTTGCCTTGTCTATTTTATTCATGATAGGGGTCCTCCTCCACAATGGGGCTTGTTTCTATCACATGTCTCATCTATTACATTTTGTGTCTTGTCTATTTTCTATATATTTGGCTATATGTGGAGGTGGAAATGCCAAAGTGGGGAATTGAATAAGGCAAGCCCCAAAATAGCCCCAACATTTTTCCCCATCCTTGTTGTGTGCAGGTTTTTGGATTCAAAGATTTGGGTACTTATAGATTTCAGGTTTTTAGCTTCTGGTTTGACAAGGATGACATCTCAGTGTGCAGACGTCCCTGCAATGTGTTGTCATCCATTGATCATGACTCTGTCCTTTTGTGGACTGAATCTGTAAGTCTTCGTCTTTCTGCCTTTGTATTTTGTACTTTGTGATTATTCACGTGATTCTATTAACTTGCAGTTTTCCTTTTCTAGCTTAATATTTCATTTGATAAGTTATTGCAATCTTTCTCTACTTTATAATTTATCACTTAAGTTTGTACTTTGAGGTAATTGAGGGCTATTCGCTCCCTGTAGACTCTTCTTGTCCTAGATACTCAGGAGTAGTGAACCCCCTCCTTTACAATTTCTAATATATAATTTTTATTGCTTCTCTTATATAGAAGGGTCTTCAGTGTTGTAGAAAATTCTCTTTTAAGTCCTTTTAGGGACTTCAATATGGCATAAGAGCTTCAAATATATAGGCCCACTCTTAATTTTAGGAAATCTTGCCAATATTTTTCATTAGGTGCATATTGGTCTATATCTAACCTCATGATTGATTCTAGAAGGCCCAAATATCTATGGATTATCTAAAGTCAATAGGGTTCTATGGTAATTATTAAAGGATGGGTTTTTATCCCTCTACATCATTGTATGTTTCATAGTATCTTTACACAAGTGATGGTGTGATCAAAATATTCATGGGTTAGATCAAAGTGTCTTTACTAATCATTAGCTAATTAGAGTTATATAGCTTTAAGGGTTAAATTTATAATTTTTTAATTGAAAGAAACTATGTATAGCATGGGAATCGTAGGCTTAGGCCCTTGTCCACACCAAAGATTCATAGCTTTTTTGTAGGGTTGACTTTTGCAAATGTCAAAGTACTACAAATCTATAAGCTTTTTTTACTACCAAATTACTTCATGATAGTGTTTGTTGTCAAAAAAGACTATTGGGCCCTTTTGTCACTTAAGCACTTAAACTCTACTTTGATAGGATCTCCACCTAACACACACTCTACCCAAGTCATGTAACCATAACATCTCTTTGGAATTATTACTATATTATCTCCTATATCTTAGTTGGTTTCATTAGAAATCACTACCTCACCAAGATTCTACCACTTGCACGTCACTTAACCTAGAGTTATACTCCTACATATAGACCCAAAGGCCATTTTCTTCAACAAGTCATATATTTCACTTAAGGAGTCACATTTTTTACTTCTCATAGGTGTTATTACACTCTCTTCATCCTCTTTGCAATGGTCCACCTATTGGGTCTCAAAAACATTGCTACATTTCCTAGAGAAAAATCTCACTCACAAGGCCAAGGTTGTTAGATGTCATTCAAGCGAAATTAGCTCATCAACAAACTATGAAGGGTTAATGGCCAACTCTACAAGAGTGTGTTATATTTTCTACACTTTGAGCCCAACTTAAACTTAGGAGGATGTTCCTAGGAGTATACCTTAACATGTATTGAAGTCAAACAAAATAGATAATAATGAAACAAGGACAACCAAACCCAACTTGTTGTCTTAGCCCTAAAGACTACCACTAGACTAAGAATAAATGGTGACATATAACCCCTATATATATAATATGATTGTGTATGCATGAACCGCATAAAATATATCTATTGAATGTTTATTTGAGAGTGATTACCTAGTTATATCGATAGTCATGGTTGCACAGGAAGGACCACCTTAACCAAACTACCGATTAAAAAATTTATTTGAGATGTGATATTGGAGTATGGTCCTAGACTAGTGCCTATCTATTGGGAAACAAAGTCATAGAATTGAGAAAATAACAAATAGGGAAAGAAGAACACAAATTTATGCATTTGCATACACCAATGAATATGAAACCTTGCTACAAAGCATACTTAGTAATCCAAACACAACTGCATATATTCATACATAAAGTGATAAAGATCATAACAACCCTTGTAATATTTTCAAAATTCTATCATATTCATCTAACTCAACATTACATTCATGTCAGCAAGTGTGACAAGGGAAAATCCTTAGCTATGACTAAAAAACCCTCCTAAATACATACAAAGTGTCATGGAGACATTTTGCAACACAAAATCCCATTACAATTACTAGTTTTCTTTAATTTTACAAATAAAATGTATTGTGGAGTTAATAGATGCCCTGCAACTTTATTTGGCATTTGATGAATCACATTGTCACCAATCTACCTAAAAAATGATAAAAAATTATTCATCTAACAACAATAGGGCATAACCCTAATCACTACACACTTAGTAGTTCGAAATAGATAGCTGAGGATAAATCACACCCAAAATGGATGTTATAGATCAATGGAGAAAATTTGGAATCAATTTTGGTAGTTGGGCGACATGACATCATGAATGTGGGTAGGTGGAGAGGGTGGAAGATGAGTCACACAACCTTTTCCACTATTAATTCACCCTTTGCATAAATCCAAGCCCTATTCGGATGTTAAAATTGCCTCGTGTAGAGAATCAAAACCCATTCAGATGCACCCAAATACCACAAAAAATCCTATAAAAAATAACACTCACTTCAACCTTCTCTGGCTCATGCATAATCTGAGCTCGAACATGATATGCGAAAATCTATCTTGCATCTGGATCAAGCAGGGAAACCATCAACATCAAGATCTATCTTGATGCCCTCAAAACCCCTACAACATATAGAGGCCCTCGAAAACTCTGTAGGACTAAGACTTGTGGAAAAAAGTCTCCAACTAGATCTATAGAAAAATGTCAGCTAAGTAAACCATGCGAAAAGACCAAGTGAACCTACCAACCACATCAAAAATATGGTTCGAAAGAAAAGTTCCACTAATGAAATCAATAAGGTGGGATTATGTCAACATGGTGGGATGATGTCGACATGATGTCATCAAGGTAGGGATGTGAGAAAATGGGATGGAACAAGTTTGTGGACAAAGGCATCTGAACTAGATGAAGAACTTTATGAGTGGAATTTTAGATGAATGGAAAAAAGTACTGTAGAAATGTAAAATTGACCTAACACTTATCACACATACTAAACGATATTTTTGCATCATCGACATCATTATCATCTATCACTGCATTTCACATCAAAAGCCTCAAAAACCCCAATTTCCCCTATTAATTGAATAATACAACATTATTTAATTTATTCACCTTTTCACCATTTTTGACAAATTAAATAAATTCTATTTATTTAATAAAGTCCTAAAACCCTATTTCTGTTATTAATTAAATAAAACAACATTATCTAATTGATTCACGTTTCATCAATTTTGACCAATTAAATAAATTACATTTATTTAATAAAGTCCTAATCTAACGTTATTCATCCTAATTAGTTAAATAACACCAATTATTTAATTACGTCACTAAATAACTTTATTCCCCTAAATCAATTGAATTATTAAATCATAATAATTTAATTAAATCACTTTCCCTCCAAATTTGAATAATGTGAATAAACTATTCAAATCATCATAAAAAATCAAATCAAACTAATGCAACTTTGTTTGCAAAAGTTAAACTTGATTTGCACGTTCAACTCCAAAAAGAATTGATTAATTAAACTAATTAATTAATTAATCATTCTCAACCACTTTCTTGATTGAGTAGAATACGATGCCCTGATTTCTCAATCTATTACTGATTGATCAATCTATTTCTGACTGATCAATCTATTTCCCAATCCCACAGATTATTCAATCACAATAATCATGTAATCTATTTTGCACAGATTATTCATGTCTATTTCCTCTCAACATCTTTTGATCGTTGATCAAGACATTCTACTACGCGATCCTGATCGTCCATTTCAAATCAAAAATTCTATATAACAAACCTCTTTCCTCACAAAAAGGATTGAAAAATCAACCTATCTTGCACAACGAAGTACTGTCGAGATCATAACCAACAATGACAATGCTTCAACACATCTCTTTGATTGACACATGTATCATTCTTCAAAGCTTCTCACACACAACAATGGAGGCTGCACAATGATATGAACAACCCAACATCTTGCGAATATACTCCAACACAGGATGGTAATATTGTATTGTTTTGAGTTCATGTTTATTGTCTTCTTTCAATAACGTTCTTGAATTCATTAGCTTTATAGTTTCATTTCGTGAGTGAAGAAATATATCTAGATTCTTGTTTTGATTAGATTAGTTTCTACTTCATTGCAATTATCTTGTTTACACTCCAAGATTTTTCCCCTCACACATTCTGGCACACCTAGTGGGACCATGGTCCTCAACACTTACGATTTCATGAGCTAATTTTGAAGTTACAAGTCCTAGAAGCACTCTAGAAAAATCTTCACGCACAGGTTCTAGAAAATTTTTGCACTTGATTTCACGGTTTTGGCACACTTGACTCTATTTCCAGTGCACTTGACATTGTTTTTTGCACTTTTGACATTTCCTTGTGCTTTTGTTTTATGACAAAGGGTGCTTTTAATTTTTTTAACGCCTTTTCCTTCTGACATAGGCTGCACTTGACTGTTTTCTCTTGCTTTTGCTCTGTCAGGCTTTTTTCCAAAAGCTTAATGTTAAATTTTAATTTTTGACATTAACGATCGTTCAATTTGGGTGTTGGATAGGTACTAATGTTGTTTTTGCAGGATTTGCAAAAGCATAACTAATTTTTATCCACAAATGATTAACGCTTTTGTTGTAGAGAAGATGAACAATCAAAGAAGCTTTTGTTTTCAAAGCTTTGTAAAGTTAGAAACTTTCAATTTGGTGCATAAAAAGAACCCCACAAATGAAGACTTTAGTTTTTGGTACTCTAAAAATGAACCCTTTCAAAGCTTTCTAGATTAGAAAATGCTTCAATTTGGTGAATAAAAAGAACCCCACAAACAAACACTTCAGTTTTTGGTGCTCTAAAAATGAACCCTTTCAAGGCTTTGTAGATTAAAAAATGCTTCAATTTGGTGCATAAAAAGAACCCCACAAACAAACACTTTAGTTTGTGGTGCTCTAAAAAATGAACCCGTTCAAAGCTTTCTAGATTAGAAAATGCTTCAATTTGGTGCATTAAAAAAAAGAACACAAACAAACAATTCAATTGGTGCTCTAAAAATGTTTGTAAGCTTTCAAATTGATACTTGGAATGTTTGATTTTCTTTGTGTTGACAAAATGATTTCCTTTTTGTTGACGCACACTCAAATTCATTTTGTTGACCAAGTAAGACCAAGATCTAGAAAACACTCAGTTTTGGGCTTAAAAATGAACAAATCAATTTTTGTCTTGCACCTTTGCTATATTATTGATTGATATCTAGAATACTTCACGTTGGTGCAATTAAAAAATGGAAATTGTTATGCTTTTCACAAATTATTTTGGGGATAGCACTACTCGAGGCACTTAAAAAGAATCCAACTGCAATGAATTGTATTATGTGTATTCTGTGCTTGGAAAACTAGGTGACTATCCTCTCCCCTCATGCCTTTTTGGCGATCTTGGGTGACGAAAACCATCTTGAGTTTTAAACTTTTTTCAAAGCATACCTTTAGAGGTCCTACCTTTTGAGACACATCTTGCGCTAGAGAACTCAAAGGTGACCCAAGTGGTACTCTATTTTGGTCCGCTATATAAATTATTGTGTGTGTGAGGAAAGTTCTCACCCACCGGGTGATACTATTTTATACCGACAAATGTCTCCCCTAGTATCCGTGTGATATGTTAAAACCTGAAAGGGTTGGGAGGCCTCTTAATTGAGTGAATCACCACATGTATAGACATCCAAAACTAATAATCCCAAAACATTACTAAGAGCCAAATGTTTGTAGAAGCTACCCCTTTTATCTAAACCATACTCTGAAGTGGTGCATCGAAATTTACTTCCAAGACGTTACTTACCAAGTCCGACTTATGGTTGAGCATGCAAAGCCTCTCCATTCGTTGCATGTAAAATCATCCCTTCAAGGCATGAGGTAATCCCACTTAGGAAGAAGTGCGTATCCCTAGGGTGTACTTTATTTTTCGTGAAAAATTGCCAAATCTGTTGAAAACATGAAACACTGTGCTTGAATTTAAAATGAACATATCAAGACAAACACTAAACATGATGGTTGAATAAAAAATGCTTTGACTTAGTGTATGATTTTAAAAGAATCCCTATATTTTCACTCCTTCAGGATCTCCTTAAAGTTTTTCGAATATTCAAGCTTTAATTTTAGGCTACATTAATTCAAAGTAAACATTGGAAACTATGGCTTGGGTATTGTGATTTCACAACTTAAATCCATAGACATACAGGTCACACAAGTACATGCTTTTTGAGTCAGTCAAATTTTTTGTATCACTTGCCACATCTAGAAACAGATCAAGACATCCAAAAAACTACAAAAAAAACATCAACGGTGCTGCCAAACACTAAAATTCGAAGAAAAATTTGAACAGAGGCTGCTTCTACTACTGTTTCTAGTGCATTTGACCAAGACCTGGTCGCACTTGTTAGAAAAAGCTCACTTTTTCTCTCTATCCCATAAATTCCACTGATGAAAAACTATTGCATTTGACAAATTCAGCGCATAATTTGCTAGAAAACTGGCCGCACTTGACATTTTTCTGCCACACTTGCCAAACAATTTCCAGCCACTTGCCAGAAATATGCTCGCACTTGCCAAAATAGCTCACTTTTGATTGAGTAATTCACCACATTGGACAAAAACATATAGAGGTTTCACTTAACATATATGCTCGTACTTGCTTCTCAAAATCTAGTGCACTTGACAAATTTTAGGCCATAGTTGATAAAATTAGCTACTCTTGCTCACAATTTATCACTTTTGCTCAAAAACCCATTGCTTCTACTCTATCCTGCTGAAAATCAAAAAGACAATCTAAAGCTGCTTACAGGATCCTTGTTAGAACAAAACGGTAGGAAACCCAAATACATCATATAGTCCTTCATCCACTCTCAACATTTCATCCTACTTTTGGAAATCAAAATCAAAACAAACAAACCTGGATTATTCCCTCGCCCACACTACTAAGATATCAACAGTTACTTGAACCTCAAGGTTAGTTCAAGTAAGCTTTTCCGCAACATATCCTCTAGAAGAATTGAGATGTCAATCCAGGCCTTTCAACATTTTGAGTTCCAAGAATAGTGTCACCTCAAAACAACACTCAAACCTTAGGTCTTTAGCTTCATAGCAACCATATCAAAACATCCACACGTTCACCTTATGACCATTTGGCAACTAGGTGCTCCAGTTCAACAACCAAACCTTACAGCACCAATCCTACAACCAAGTATCACACACATTGAAGGTGAACAAACTGATATCATTAGCAATTTAAGGACCTTCATAGTTGAGAAGAAAGAAACACCAAACCAGTGGAGAAACACAACAAACATACTAGATAAAGAGGAAGAGAAAGCAAACCCAACAGCCGGAAGACCCATGTTACCACCTCCTACATGGCAATAGGTACCCATCTTTCATGATCTCTGGAAATAGCAAAATCCTTAAACAAAATTCTATATTCTGCCTTTTAAAGAGGCACCATAGCTCAAGGTATATCAAGAGATGCGCCTTAAATACTTACCGCAACTAAGAAACCTTGGTATATCCAATTTGGGACTATATTTCCACCTCCCACATTGCAATAGACACCACTTTTCATGATCTCCAGCAAGAGAAAAATCCTTAAACATAAATCCATATTCCAACTTTCAAAGAACCGTCCTAGTCTAAAGTCTGCCAAAGGGAACATCTTGAGAACTTACCGCACTCATGACAATCGACTAAGACAATTCTATTTAAGCTTTTCAATGGGCCAACCAGACTTGAATACTCAATAGAAAATCCACAAAAACAAAAGGCAATTTCATTTTCCTTAAAACAAAAAATACAAAAAAAAAACACATTCTTTTTCCATAGCTAGACGTCACAAAAACATTCACAAAGGCTTGAAAATTCTTTATAACAACTACGAGATCATAACATAGAAAGAACATGGAAGCAAACAAAATCAACACTAGCATACCACCAACAAACACCACGAACGATGAAGGTGGCCCATGGGGCTATAAACAAAGTAACCTTGAAACACCTCAAAAGAGACCCACGTACCAAGACACATTTAGTGAGGAAGGGATAAACCGAAAACGACAAGAAGTGATGGAACAATCCAACTGGGACCCCAAAGGAGTGGTCATAGAAGAGGTGGATACATAGGAGGAAATAAATGATGAACTGTTTCAACATTCCAACAACCCCAAGGTTCTCAAACTGATGGACAAATTATTGAAAAAGGACCCGAATTCTTACTTCTTCAAGTTAGCACAAAGTGGTGCTAAATTACTAGTAGACTTTAACGTGGAAGCTCTCAAAGATCCTAACCTTATTCCCTTAGGGGATAACTCAATTGTGAGACAAATATTTGAACCCAAAAAAATTCCAAACATGCCACCCATATTCTCACAAAATAATGGTCAACCAATGGAAAAATCATATAGAAAACCAACTCAAATCTAACAAGAGGCAATGGCCCAACAATATCAAGGAGGTCCATCCCAATACGTACCACAAAGTGAAAATCCTCCACCAGGACAATACATACCTCAAAACACTTTGTATGTCCACCCTTCTAAAAACATGCAGTAACATCAACAAGGTGGACCACAGGGTCCCCTTTGCAATCAACATCACCATCAACAAGGTGGACCACAGGGTCCCCTTCCCAATCAAAAACACCATCAACAAGATGGACCGCATGGTCCCCTTCCCAATCAGCAGTACCATCAACAAGGTGGACCACAGGGTCCCCTTCCAAATCAATACCATCAACAAGGCTGGCCATAGGGTCCCCTTCCATATCAGTACCAACAACAAGGTGTGCAACAGGGTACCCTTCTAAGCTCTTCCCATCAAAAAGGTAACCCGCCAACGCATCGTAGGGGAAACCTTCAGTATAGTTTTCCCCAAAAACAAGGTGTGCCACATGGTACCCTTCCTAGTTCCTCCCTCAACAAGGTAACCCAACAATGCACCATCAAGGAAACTTTCAGTATAGTTCGCCCCAACAACAAGGTGTGCCACATGGTATCCTTCCTAGTTCATCCCCTCAACAAGGTAACCTTCCAATGCACCATCAGGGAAACCTTAAGTATAGTTCACCCCAACAACAAGGTGTGCTACATGGTACCCTTCCTAGTTTGTCACATCAACAAGGTAACCCACCAACGCACCATCAGGAAAAACCTTCAATATAGCTCTTCCCATCAACAAGGTAACCCATGAATGCACCATCAGGGAAACCTTTAGTATAGTCTACCCCAACAAGGTGTCCCATTAACACATCATCTAGGGAACCTTCAAAACATTGCATCCCAACAACAAGGTGTGCTGTATGGTACACTTCCCAATTCATCCTACCAACAAGGTGTCCCGCTAATGCATCAATAGGGTAACCTTTAGTATAATTCATCCCAACAACAAGGAGCTAACCCTCCTTACTTATGTTCAACAAGGAGCTAACCCTCATTACAATTAATAAGGACCTAACCTAACCCACCCTATGCTCAAAAAAATTGCCAAAGTTCAATACCCTATTCTATCCAACTTATGACCAAACAAACATTGTGGGACAACAAGGCCATTACACACAAGACTTGCAAAAAAATATACCAAAGACTAAGATGGAACTACAACTAGAGGCAATGAATCGTAGAACACCAGACATGTAGGTAGGGAAAACAAAGAATACCTATACCCTTTAGGAAATATGTATGTTCCTGTTTGATCGTTCCATCACTATTCTACCCTTCCCAAAAAACTTTGAAATACCCAAGTTCAAAAAGTATAAAGGAAGAGGAGATCTAGTAGAGCACGTAGGGGATTTTTCAGTATCATGTATGGAAGTACAAACAATGACTCTTACCTCATGAGGATCTTTCCACATAGCCTTATAGGTCATGCTATGGAGTGGTTTTCCCATCTGTCATTGAGAATTAAAACCTTTGACGAACTATCTAGCAAATTCATAAGCCACTTCTCATTCAACATAGAGAAAGATGTCACCATCACATATTTATCCAAAATTAAACAAAGTCAAGGAGATTCCTTTACCTCCTACCTACACAAATGGAGGAACAAGGCTAGTCAATGCAAATGGCCCATTCCCGACAAGGAATTGGTAGATATCTTTGTCTCAAATGTCCTACCAATATCAACTACCAACTCACTATGTTATGTCCTGCAAACTTTGAAGAAACTATTGAAAAAGGATTACATATTGAGAGAGCCCTCATAGCAAGGGGAGTCATTAAATTGAATAGCCTGAAAGACAATCCCTCTAGTTCAAATGATAAACCTAAGATCTAGGCAAAGAATAAGAACGTTAAAAACAATGGAGTAGTTGATGCTAGAGCACTATGGAACACACAAAGCACACCTCAAAACAAACCAAATATAGCACAAACAAGCTATGTTCCAAATAGTACATAAAATAACCAACTTATCCCAATAAAAATCAGGCAGTCAAGCAACAAACAAATCAAGGAGGGGAACAGAGGTAATACGATCAACCAAGGAGGTAGTTCATGGTACTAGGAGAGTCACTTGAGACAGTCATGCGTAAGCTAGTACAAAAAAACCTCATCAAGCTTAATGATCACCCAAACTATGAGGACCCTAGTTTCAAAACACCATGGTATAATGAAGACTTGTGTAAATTCCACAAAATCAAAGGACACACAACAAACAATTGCATGAGACTCAAGCACCTCATCCAAGACTTGATAGACAAAGGAGAAGTGGATGTTGAACATCGTCCCATAAATAAGGGCCTTCAAATATACGCAAACCCAATCCCAAACCACACTAAAAGGAATGACAAAGGAAAGGACCAAGATTACCACAATGCTGACTACACGTATGGTGACACAATTTTAGAAACCCTCTCACAAGCTAATGACAATAGGGAAAATGTAGTGACTATATGAGGTGAAGAAAAAAAATGTAACGTAAGTACCCTTCAAGGGAGAGTTACAATATAGGGAGCCCCTCATAAACCCATGGCTAAGTCATAAAATGACTACAATATTGTGGAATAGCTAAAGAAAACTCATGCCTTAATCTCAATCCTAGAACTGCTAAAACTATCACCCGCACATAGGGAGATATTGGAAAAAGAATTGGAAGCATTGGTCCCTAACGACCTCGATCCTTATCAATTCTAAGCTATGTTTGGAAAAATCATGGCCAACAATCATTTAGTATTTTTCGAGAAAGATCTTCCACAAAGCACATTCCACAACCAAGCTCTCTACATAGAGGTTTGTGTTCACAAAACCATGGTTAAGCGAGTGTTGATAGATAATGGTGCGGTATAAACATTTGTACCCAAAAATTTTTCAAATAGTTGGGGTATTTTAATGATGTGATAGAAAAAGGAAAGAGCATTATTATAAGGGCCTATGATGACCTTGAAATAAATTCAAAAGGGACAATCAGGCTACTAGTGTAGATAGGACTAGCCATCACATAAACCACATGTCAAGTACTTGACCTTGAGTTGTCGTATAACCTCCTCCTAGGATTTCCTTGGATCCATGCATTACAAGCAATACCATCAACCTTTCACCAATGCCTAAAGTTTCCACATGAAGGAAAAGAGGTGATATTATACACTGATCCTGAACCCTTCCATTTTTGTGCAAAGTTGGAAAAGTATAATAAAATCCAATGCATACCTAGCAACGACATATCCTTCCATTCATTCTCATATGTTGACCCTTCCATTCTACCATCGACCTCAACTAAGACCACATCAAGTGAGCAACCGAAAATGGAAACCAAGGTTCAAGTACTGGACAAGGGTAATGGAAACTACCACTTCAACCAAGCATTCTGCAACGGCATGCTTCCACCAACACCCAAAGTCTATGGAGGTCTAGAAGAGATCAAGCATGCTCAGATAGTGCAAATGATAACCAAAGCCACGATTTTCACCAAGTGGGGGGATATGAAGGATGAAGAGATATTCAAAGAGGACTTCTTACCCATGATTTACAAGGAGGACCAAAAAGAACTAGACAAGCTACAACCCATTCTAATTGATCCTAACAGTAGAGGTTATTAATTAGATGAACAAATGAGATATCAAGGAATTGGTGGCATTGGACTACACCAACAAGGCTGATGGGAGCCTATCATAGTGGAACAAAGAAGGAAAAATATGGGACTAGGTTATGAGCCAAAAGAAGTGGTTACTCCAAAAACTAAACTAACCTCTTTTAAGAAACAAGAAACTTCTACTAGTGTTAAGGCACTAGATATCTACCATATCATGGACAAAAATTTACTCATCGAAAACTTATTTGACAACTTTAACATTGATAGGTTTCCTCTCCAGTTTATCAAAACCATTCCCAATGTATATTATTATTCCAGAATGGACTCTAACGAATATGAATGGGATTCTCCTTCCTTTATCACTGGATATGGTTCCCCCACTTCTAGTAATGATGACCTAGACACCCAATGGGAAAAAGATACTAGAGCCATACTAACCATTTTGGAAACCTCTGTAAGCTTTGCAAATAATGATGATAGCCTACCACTTTGCTACCCACAATTGATAGATTGGGACCAACAACAACATACACCTATTTTAGATCAATTCCAAAATGATGAGGCAATCACAGTGTGCATGGGACTTTGAACATACATACCAACAGGAGATCACAAAGTAAGGTTCGTCATGGAACTTGAACATGATGCATACTTCAGTGGAGAGATTAAATCTTCTAGTCACAAAAAATGAAAGAGAAAACATAAAAATAAAAATGCCATCCCCTAGAGAAGACCACAATGTGGCTCTATCAGATCTTGAAAAGAAGATAATAAAGGACACATTTGAAGGTGAAAACCTCCCCGAGGCACCCAAGGATGGAGGATTCAATCTCCCCATATCGGAATATCAAGAAAAATCAATGCTCCTAGTAGAAGAAAAGTCCATAAATGTTGGCACAACAGAGGACCCAAAGATAACATACCATGAAGCGTCACTTGATCTTGAAGAGAAAGCAAACTTCACAACATTCATCAATGATAGGAAAGTAAACTCTGAATGGACCTATGCAAATATGCCTGGACTAGATCTAGCACTAGTGGTACATCATTTAATTGTCTCCCCTGGAGCAAAGCCTATCAAGACAAAACTTGGGAAAATGCATCCTTAGAGAGAATTATTGGGAAAGGTATAACTAAATAAGTTACTATGTGTGGGTTTCATTAGACCCATTGACTATCCAAAATGGATATCAAATCTATTACTGGTGTCAAAACCTACTGGGGGCATAAGGATCTACACAAACTTCAAAGACCTGAACAAGCCTACCCAAAAGATGACTTCCCCCTTCCAAGTATTGAAATGATTGTGGATCTAACCATAGGGCATGAGATGTTATCCTTAATGGATGGTTTCTCTATATATAACTAGATAAAAATCTCTCAAGATGATAAACACAAAATAACATTTGCTTGTGCTTGGGGGACCTTCTATTGGAATGTAATGCCATTTGGTCTAAAGAATGTAGGAGCAACATATCAAAGAGTAATGACAACCATCTTCCATGATATGCTACATACAATCATGGAAGACTATGTGGACAAAATTCTAGCAAATTCAGTCAAAAGGGAAGATCACTTGACCAATCTTGCAAAGGTATTTGATCAGCTTGAACAATATAATTTGAGACTCAACCCTAAGAAATGTGTGTTTGGAGTAACATATGAAAAGTAATTAGTGTACATAGTGTCAAGAAGGGGGATTGAGGTGGATCCTAAAAAAGTAAAAGCTATACTAGAGATGCCTCCACCAAAGACATTAAAGCAACTGAGGAGTTTACGATGGAAGTTGCAATCCATCAGGCGATTTATTGCACAACTGGCAGATAAATGTCACCCTTTCACTCATCTCCTACACAAGGACATCACCTTCAAGTGGGATGGGAGATGTGACCAAGCATTCCAGCAAGTCAAAGAGTACCTAATCACTCCTCCTATACTCATGCCCCCATTCCATAAAAGGAAGTGGTACTCTATGTATCTACCACACAAGTAGCATTGGGAGCTCTCCTAGCCTAGCTAGATGATGATAACAAAGAAAGAGCGATCTATTACATCAGCCGAACATTGGTGGGCTACGGATTGAACTACTCACCCATAGAAAGAGTGTGTGTCTCAGTCGTATTTGCGACACAAAAGCTAAGACACTACATCTTAAACAGGAAGGTAAAGTTGATTTCAAAATAGACCAACTAAAGTACCTACTAGCAAAAGTAGCTCTAATAGGTCGAATTGCAAAATGGGTGATGATTCCAAGTGAATTTGATATAGAATATGTGGATAGAAGAGCCATCAAGGGACAAATCATAGTAGACCAATTGGTCGAAGCACCCATAGATGATCACAACCCTCTCACAGTGGAATTTCCAGATGAAAGTATCCTGATGACAGTACATATAGACCATTGGACTCTATACTTTGATAGATCCCACACTCAATGATGATCCTCATTTTTGGTCCAATTTTGGGTAGAATATATAGTTTATTTGTTGGAAGTTGTCATAGAATTTGATGTTAAATGTTGATATTTTCATAATGTTTTCCTCAAACCATATACATTGGGCTTAATCCTATCTCTGCAAGTTTTAATGACCTTGGCATATTATGAGGATTATTTGTATTGATTTTGCATGTGGTTAATGAATGTTCCTTAAGGTGGTTCTAGATTTGTAGTTATTGTGTGTACTGATATTTCCATGCAGATTTAGTTCGAGGATGCTAAGTTGAGGAAGACACCACAAGCTAGGCATGCACCATAATGTCTAGCAAAGGAATCACTCAAGGTCAAAGGAGGTCGACGGCAAAATATTCCTCATGCAACCAAATGTAACCGCCTTGTAGTGGACTTTAACGATTGAGCAGACACGGGCGTTATTGTTGTGCTAAATCTATGTTTGGACCTGCATGTCTGACCAGATTCCATGCACGCGTAACCGTCGCCACTCTACTTTCTTTGTTTTCCTTAAATGGCGTCCTCCCAGTCGTGGAGTTGACTACCTTGTTTAGCTAATAGTATAAATAAAGATCCGATGCTCCTTCCTCAAGAAGTTGCACAATTTTATATTGTACTTGCACTCTCAAGTTTCCAGTAATACAGATACATTACTCTTTTGTACTCATGATTTATAGTGAATAAAATAATGTTCTGAGTTCGAGCATTTGAGTTCTCATTAGTTTTAGAGGATACTTATCCAAGGGGGCACACTTGGTGAGTAATATGTCTTCTTAGTTTAGTATTAGTTTAGTATTACTTGTTGTTTAGTAATTAGTTAAAAATCTGGCACTGACTATTCCTGTGGCCACTAGAATTCCATTTTGTGACTATTCCTGCAGCCAAAGCAGACAGAGTAGTGCCCTGTTTGTTGCTCATATTTTCATTCTTGTTATGCATTTTAGTTTGATGTAGTTGTTGATTGATGATTGGTATTTATGGTATTCCCTTCTAAGAAATTTACTTTTAGTATTGTGAGTTCCTTAGCTGTAGAATGAAATGGCTATTTTGAGTTCCTAGTGCACATACTGTGTTGACCCATTTCAAGTTCATGTTCCTGGGTTGACAAGTTAAAAGCACCTTCATGATGATTGAAATAGAAATTCAGGTTAGATGTCTAATCTTTGAATCATGGATGTAAGGGCTTAGTTATTAAATCATTGTTGGAGGCCAACATTTTTGGTGTTGTTGCCAAGGATGGTGTCAAACTAGGGAGTCTTTTAAAGTCATTGGTAGTTTTTCTTGTTGTAGTGTTTCTAGAAGTTGTTCTTAGTATATCCTCATTTAGGAAGTAATGGCCCCCCTTATTCTTTACCAATTCTTTGTGTGAGTTTGCTAATAGTGAGTGATACCGCATGCATAGAGGAAGGAGAAGGGATGCTTATGGGAGATTCCTTCCTAACAATCCTAATCCATTCCAACTAGTTGAATATCAGAACCTACCAAGAGAAGAAAAAGAAGAAGATCCACACCCCTTTGTTGATGCATTTCCTGATCTGATTAGCTCTGAAGTCTCCTCTGAAGATCAAAATCAGCTTGAGAACCCCTTTGCTTTGGAACTACATCAAGCATGCATGGGTGATGCAAATAGGAACAAAACTAACCAACTAGCTTTTCCTTTCCCCATTTCCCATCAGAATGAAGTTGACAACATCAAGAAAATTCTTGCCTCAACACTCCCCAAGTTTTATGGAATTGTCACAAAAGATTTTGATACCTTTTTATTTGAGTTTGACACACTTTGCAGGAGTTATGATTATACTATTGATGCCCACAGGCTTAAGCTATTTCCTACCACTCTAAAAGAGGCTGCATTAAGATGGTTCATGAGCCTAGGCAGAGATATTGTGGAAACTCGGGAAGACATGAAGACAATTCCTTGATAAATACAAGGAATATTGCATGGGAAACGACATGAGAGGAGGTGACATTTTTAGGATGCAATAAAAGGAAGATGAGAGCCTAGAAGATTATATTGCAAGGTTTATGTTTTTCCTACAAGAATATCCACACCATACACTTAATGAAGACTCACAAAAGTTTCTTTTCCTGAGAGGAATCAATGATAGTTGCACTGATGCCTTGGACCTCATGGGAGGAGGAGATATCTCCCAAGTTCCTTGGGAAGATATCAAGAAAATATGCCAGAGCTACTCTAGGGAAGCTTCAAAGAAAGGGAGAGCTCACCAATCTTCCATGGGTAAGTCAACTACCAATGGAGTTTCAAGAATGGATATTACTCATTTGTTGGGAGACTTCAAGCAAGACACTATAAATAATCTAGCTACTCAGCTAGATACACTTCAGGTCAAGAAGAAGCAAGAGGAGGAAGAGGCAATGTTGACAGTGTATTACCCCCACTACAGACAAAAGAAGAGGGACTATAGATGCAAGATGGTAGCTAATATTGAAAGCAAGCAGATTCCACCTAATTTCAAGCCAATCCAGATTGAAGAAGACCAAGTCTACTATGTTGTACAAAGGAAGCCTTGGGCTCCAAGACAAGGCATGCCACCAGATCCACTATCTTATGTTGGGCCATATTTTAGTTTCTATTCGTCTGGTAATCAATGGCATCCTCCATATCCATCCAACTATGGGGGATATCCACCATAGCCTTGGATTAACCCTCCAAATGCTTGGACCAATCATCAAAACTCTCCACCCCAGTGGCAACAACCTCAGGGGAATTGGCAGCAATTTCAAGGGCATTGGCAGCCACCTCCAAGAAATTGGAAACAAACAAATCAATGGAGAGGAGGACAATAATAGCGTACCCAAACAACTAGTTACATGCAACCATCTTCTCAGCCCCAACAATCTATTATAATGCCTCCACCTGCTAATCCAAGCTCAAATGCACCTAAACCCATTCAGCTACCAGCTCAGCCCACACCCAATCCAAATAACAAAGCACAACAGCAGCCTACATACTCTGTTGATTCAAATCAATTCCCAGCATATGTTGTGAGTGTAAGTGACATACACTTGCATTCAAGAACTACTCTACCAGCCCCTTCCAATCCCATTATCACTGAGCTCCATATGGAAGAGGAAGAGGAACCTCTGAATGATCTCATTCAACGAAGTGTACCTAAAAATATTGAACTAGTCCAAGTCAAGTAGACTGAACCATAATCACCATTTCCTCAGAGATTGGAAGTTGCCAAGAAGAAGGAAGAAAATGAGGATAGAACTTTTGATATCTTGGATGAACTGAAGCATATATGTGTCTAGATACCTCTATTTCAGGCCATAAAAGATGTTTCAATCTACGACAAGGCAATCAAGGAAGCATGCTTCAAGAAGCCAGGTAGGAAAATGAAAGACCCAACTACAGTTCATGTGGTGGGACAACTAGCTGACATCATGCTGGGAAAAGTGATTATCCCCAAGTATAATGACCCAGGTAGTCCTGTGGTAGCAGTTGTTATAAACGAGGTCCAAGTAAAGAATGCTCTGATTGATTTAGGGGCAACAATAAATGTAATGACCAAAGACATCCTGCAACAACTAAAAATTGCAAGCATGAGATCTATTCCTATTGTCCTGTAGCTTGTTGATAGCTCTATTGTTAAGCCTGATGGTGTAGTGGAGGATCTTGTGGTAGTTTTAGACTCTTGGGAGTACCCAACAGACTTTATGATTCTTTCTCCTAAAGCTACATTAGGTGGGTATCCCATTATTCTTGGAAGGCCTTGGTTAGCAACTGCAGATGCATACATTGGATGTCAGTTAGATGACATGACCATTTCAGATGGGAAGAGCACTAAATTTTTTTTTCTTTATCCACCTGCTCAGCCATCTCTTGATGAAGATAATCCCGTATGGCCACATGTTGGTGAAGAGGTTGAGGAAGTTAATTCTATGGCACAACTTATGATGCTAGGCAGAGGCTCTTTCATGCAGCTCCAAGATGAGGATGAAGTATTGGCTAACATCATTCAGAACCATTGTGAAGTGGAGGAAGCATCATCTTCTCATTATGCTACTCTAGTCAAGACACTTATGCCTGCTCTTCCTGCAACCACTATTCCTGCAAACATTTTTCTTGTAGCCACTCTTCTTGCAAAAATACTTCCTGCAACAACATGTATGTCCCATACATTGCTTCCATATGAACTAAAGGTACCATGTGTTAATGAAGCAACCATGATAGAGTTAACTACACAAGTATAGGTTTCAGAAGGAAAATATCTGAATGTTAACAGTAAATTAAGTGAAGAACAACAATTGTTATTGGAAAACTTATTAAGGACCCATCAACATGCATTTGTGTGGGATTGTCATGATATGAAGGGATTGGACCCTAAAATTTGTACACAAAGAACTTACATCAGAGATGATT
This sequence comes from Sequoia sempervirens, assembly GCA_007258455.2. Taxonomy (NCBI): domain Eukaryota; kingdom Viridiplantae; phylum Streptophyta; class Pinopsida; order Cupressales; family Cupressaceae; genus Sequoia; species Sequoia sempervirens. Next base: position 229,605 of record VDFB02321274.1, read on the forward strand.
GCACCCCAGTAAGATAGCCACAAATAAGAATTAACACCGCACTAAGAGAAGTTGTAAAAGGAGAACTGCAGAAATTAGTAGATGTAGGATTTATCTACCCCATTTCAGATAGTCAGTGGGTGTCTCTATTAGTGATTTTGCCCAGGAAAGGAGGGAAATGGAGAGTTTGTGTTAATTATAGGGAACTTAATGCTACCACCAAGAAGGACCACTTTCCCTTACCCTTCATTGATCAAGTTTTGGACACACTTGCAGGAAAGCAATACTTTTCTTTTCTAGATGGATTCAACAGCTACAATGAGATCCAAATTGCACTAGAGGACTAGGAGAAGACCACATTTAACTATCTACCTATCCATGGGGGACCTATTCCTATTCGGTACTCCCATTTGGCTTATGCAATGCACCTGTAACTTTTCATAGGGTAGTCATTAGCATATTCTCAGACATTTCTCATGATTGCATGGAAATTTATATGGATGACTTTACCACTTATGGTGTTGATTTTTATCAAGCATGGGAAAATCTGAGGAAAGTCCTACAGAGATGTGAAGACCAAAACTTGTCCTTAAACAATGAAAATTTCTTCATGATGATGCAAGAAGGTGTAGTTCTTGGCCACTACATCTCCCACAAGGGAATTCAAGTAGATCCTGCAAAGATTGAGGTAATCACAAATCTTCCCACACTTGCAAAACATAAGGATGTTAGAAGTTTCTTGGATCATGCAAGATATTATAGGCATTTCATCAAGGATTTTAGCAAGGTAGCAGCACCATTGTATATTCTTCTCACTAAAGATGTTGAATTTCAGTGGACTGAAGCTTGTGACAAGGCATTTTCTAACTTGAAGGCAGCTTTGACTCATGCTCCTGTACTGAAAGGACCTAATTGGGAACTTCCTTTCCACATCCATACTGATGCATCAAATTATGCCATAGGAACAGTCTTAGGACATAAAGAATGAGTTGTTGAAAATTCCATTTACTTTGTCAGCAAAAATTTACAAGGAGCTGAATTCAATTATACAGTGACAGAGAAAGAAATGCTGACAGTAATCTATGCACTGAACAAATTCAGACATTACATAATAGGCTACCAAATCTTTATGCACACTGATCATGCAACCATTAGATATCTCATGAATAAACCTTTGATCATAGGTAGGTTGGCAAGATGGTTATTGTTGATGCAGGAGTTTGATATAACCATTGTGGATAAGCCAGGGAAGGCCAATGTTGTTGCAGATTTTCTTTCAAGGCTGACTACATCATAAGACAATCATCTTATAGATGACTCTTTCCCTGATGAGTATCTATTCTCCCTCAATATACAAACACTTTGGTATGTTGACATAGCCAATTATTTGGTCGCAGGTAGAGTTCCTTCTCACTTCTCTCCAAAAGAGAAAATGACACTCATTAAAAAATATTTTCCTTTCTCTTGGATTGTTGGATGTTTGTTTTATACTGGACCAGACCATGTCATGAGGAGATGTGTGAGAGACGATGAGACATATGACATTTTTCATGCATGTCACAACGAACCATGTGGAGGAAAATTTTCAGCCAAGAGGACAACAATGAAGATTTTGAACACATGATATTACTGGCCAACACTCCACACGGATGTAGGAAGGTATACCAAAAAATATGATAGATGTCAAAGAATGGGCAAACCAGCTAGATCTGATGAGATGCCACTTTTCCCTCAGGTAGTAATCAATCCCTTTGACAAGTTGGGATTGGATTTTGTGGGACCCATTGACCCTCCATCAAATGGCAAGTCTTATATATTGGTATGCACTTATTATGTGACAAAGTGGGTAGAAGTTAAGGCCATCAAGTATGCAAGAGATAAAAAGGTTGCAAAATTTCTTCATGAGAAGATTTTCACAAGATATGGAGTCCCAAGAGAAATAGTGACTGATCAAGGGGCTCAATTCACATCAACCCTTGTTGCAACACTAGTTAATGAGTACAACATAAGGCACAGGAAGTCTACTCCTTATCACCCCCAGGCTAATGGCCAAGTTGAGGTGACCAACAGAGAAATTGAAGCCATTCTAACCAAAATGGTAGCTATTAATAGAAAGGATTGGGAAAATAGATTACCAGAAGTTGTTTGGGCTTATAGGACAACCTGGAAAACAACTGCATGCTTCACTCCATTTGAGTTATTGTATGGAAAGACAACTATGATGCCCATTGAATTTGAATATAAGACTCTGCAGACTACAATAGATTTGGGGATGGATATTTTTGAGGCACAAAGAGAAAGAATCATGCAGCTAAATGCTTTGGATGAGATAAGAAGAGAAACCCTGCATCACACAGAGGTAGTGCAAAATCAAAGAATCAAGTGGCATGACAAATTTATCAAGGATAAGAAATTCCAACCAGGAGATTGGGCCCTGCTTTATGACTCAAGATATCAAGACAATGCAGGAAAATTGCAGACAAGGTGGCTAGGACCATATGAAGTCACTGAGGTCTTCCCTAATGGAGTTGTTTAGCTTACTACCATTGACCCTGTTAGATTCAAGTTACTTGTCAATGGTCATCGCCTCAGATTATATCACAAGCCAGCTTCCAAAGAAGAGTTCATACAACAATTCACCCAGCATTCAACACCTAAGCTTCTTGCAGCTGAAGGAAGTAGACCTAGTGTCCCTCCTTCTGGCTAATTAAGGTACGTACATGTCATAATAAAGACTTCTACTCTTGTGGAAGTCTATTTCTTCACCCATCCACCCATTCACCCATCCATCACCACCTTTCTCTCTCTTCCATCACTTCATTCCACCTCACCTCATTCCACTTCATCTTCATTAATTGCTCAATTTATTCCCTAAAAGGTGAGCGATACTTTCTCCACAATCTTTGTAACGAATCCTCCACACATTCAGGTATGTGCACATTAATTTCTTTCTTTTAATAATCTTTTAAGTGCATTCATTTAATCAGTGTACGTTAGCATAGACGTTCACATAACATGTCATTACTCCTTGTCAAATCACCACTCCCATATCGCATGTGTGGACACATGTCCAAATTTAGGTTGGCGGGGAAAGAAAAATATGCAAATATATTTCCCATGTGTTAATTTATGCTAGGCTACGTCAGAAAATTTAAAATGAGTCAATTTGAAATTTGAGTGAGAGAATGACTTGCATGTGTGAAGTGAAATTAATTGCAGCAAGAAGTCCTGCAACAATAGCCATAACTAGAGCAGGAGTTCCTGCAGCCACAACAAAAACAAGAACGAGAGCCCCTGTAGCAAGAAGTGGAAGAAGAAACAGTACCCCTGCAACCAGAAACAACTGGACAACCTGAGTGCATGCAGATAGTGCTATATGAGGAGCCACCATCGACAAAAAGAATGGTAGGAATTCATAATCCTCCTGATTTTACAGTACATACAACAATTTTGAATTTATGGAAAGAAATACAAAGGAGGGAGGAATAATGGAAAAAGGAAAAATAAAAATTGAAGAAGGAAATTCAAAAGAGGGATGAGGAGGTTGAAGATAAGGATGCATAACTTGCCACCCTGAAGCAGAGGGTGAATGATATGACAACCTTAGTACCATAGATTTTGGAATGTAGGACCCCTCCAAGGGTCTATGCTCTGCACCTAAAAGAGAAATATCTCTCTTTTAAGCTGTCAAGAATTGCCTCAGGTTTGAATCCTTCTATTGACACTCCTAATGAAAATTTTCAATGCTTATAGGATTGCCTCACCTGAAATGAAGAATTTTCTATGTGAGTTTTATTTGCATAATTATGTTGTAACTCAAGACCATGATTGGAATCCACTGTTGTATGTTGGGGATGTCTAATTCAGGTTGTTTATGTCTTGGGTGAAAAATGAGATTAGTTGGGGACAACAACATGGGGCTTATAAGTAATTGGAGTCTAACGTCCCTCTGCCCATTAGGGCTGAAGCAAGCAACCCAAGGGATATTTACAGAGAATGACACAAAATGCTTCTCAGAACTAGTTATGGCAACATGATTATGCCTTAGATTGAGGCAGTTTACAATGAGTATGAGGTAAAGATAGCAGCAAAGGAGGAAACTATGAGAATATGTATATCACAAAGATGGAATAGCCTAACTAATGACCTGAAATAGGTTGAACCTCATTCCATCCAAAATTATGTTGTAGCACTAAAAAGGATTGATAGGTATATTCAGATTGGGAGAATGAAGGGGCGATTTTGGCTTCCCCTAACCTTCCATCCACCCATTCTCATGTGGCTTGTGCCTTCAAATTCTACCAATATAAAATTGTTGCAGAAAAATAGAGATGGAACAGATTTGACAGATTAGGAGGATTTTATTGGGATCCTCATTCATGCACAACAACCACTGATGTTGGACAACTATCAGTTGCAAATTTCAAAGCTTTGACCAAGTAGAAGAACAACCCTTCCCCTGCTGGAGGACCAGCAAAACATTAGGTTGGGGGGAGTGATGAGCCTAGTTTTTGGTCCAATTTTGGGTAGAATTTATAGTTTATTTGTTGGCAGTTGTCATGGACTTTGATGTTAAATGTTGATATTTTCATAATGTTTCCCTCAAACCATAGACATTGGGCTTAATCCTATCTTTGCAAGTTTTAATGACCTTGGCATATTATGTGGATTATCTGTATTGATTTTGCATGTGGTTAATGAATGTTCCTTAAGGTGGTTATAGATGTGCAGTTATTGTGCGTACTGACATTGCCATACAAATTTAATTCGAGGATGCTAAGTTGAGGAAGACACCGCTAGCTAGGCATGCACCATAACATCCAGCAAAGGAATCACTCAAGGTCAAAGGAGGTCGACAACAGAAGATTCCTCATGCAACCAAATGTAACCGCCGTGTAGTGGACTTTAATGATTGAGCAGACATGGGCGTTATTGTTGTGCTAAATCTATGTTTGGACTTGTATGTCTGACCAGATTCCATGCACGCATAACTGCCACCACTTCACTTTCTTTGTTTTCCCTAAATGGCATCCTCCCAGTCATGGAGTTGATTGCCTTGTTTAGCTGATAATATAAATAAATATTCGACGCTCCTTCCTCAGGAGGTTGCACAATTTGATATTGTACTTGCATTGTCAAGTTTTCAGTAATACATATACATTACTCTTTTGTACTCATGATTTATAGTGAATAATATAAAGTTCTAAGTTCGAGCATCTAGGTTCTCATTAGTTTTAGAGGATACTTATCCAAGGGGGCCCACTTGGCGAGTAATCCGTCTTCTTAGTTTAGTATTACTTTTTGTTTAGTAATTAGTTAGAAATATGGCACCGACTATTCCTACAGCCAAAGCAGACAGAGTAGTGCCCTGTTTGTTGCTCAAATTTTCATTCTTGTTATGCATTTTATTTTGATGTAGTTGTTGATTGATGATTGGTATTTATGGTATTCCCTTCTAAGCAATTTACTTTCAGTATTATGAGTTCCTTAGCTATAGAATGAAATGGCTAATTTGAGTTCCTAGTGCACATACTGTGTTGACCCATTTCAAGTTCACATCCCTGGGTTGACAAGTTAAATGCACCTTCATGATGATTGAAATAGAAATTTTGGTTAGATTTATAATCTTTGAATCATGGTTGTAAGGGCTTAGTTATTAAATCATTATCAGAGGCCAACACTCAACATGGCTTTGGATCAGGTATTCTATTTCTCACACCACAGACAAATAGTATACCCAAGGCATACAAGATCGCTTTCCCATGCACAAACAATATCTCAGAGTATGAAGGTTTAATCACAGGGCTCAAAATGGCTATTGAATGGAGAATAAAAGAGCTACATGTCTTCAGAGACTCAACTAGTGATTAGATAGGTGAATGATGAGTACCAGACCAAAGACGACAAGTGGATGCCATATAAAATGATGGTGGATAGCTTCAAGGAATATTTTGTGATAATAACCTTTGAAAAAATTCCTTAAATCAACAACAGTGCTATCGATGCAATGGCAACAATAGGCTCACTTCTCGACATTCCACATAATGTTCCTAAGTATGAGTTCCTCATGGAACAAATGCTTGTACTTGCATTCCACATCTCAGAATCAGAACTGGTATGTGTTGTTGTTGGTCCTAACTCCCCATGGTACCAAGATACTTTCGACTACATCCAACATGGTATCATACCACTTGACCTAACGACCACTCAAAAGAAAACCTTCACCCATAGAACTTCTCGCTTTACAATCCTAAGAGATACCCTATACCACCGTAGTCTAGATGGTATGTTACTCTGGTGTCTCAATGTAGAAGAAGCACAAACGACCTTACAAGAGGTACATGAAGGTGTTTGCGGGTCCTACTCTAGTGGACCTAACCTAGTCCAAAAACTGCTCACAATGGGGTATTATTGGCCCTCCATGGAACATGAATGCGTTCAATATTCTAGAAAGTGCCATCAATGCTAGCAGCATAGTGACCTTGTTCATGTACCAACTCAAGAGTTGAGACCCATCACAACACCATGGCCTTTCTCGCAATGGGGATTAGACCTGGTAGGTAAGATTTCACCAGCTTCATCTAACGGGCACAAGTTTATTATCACAACAACAAAGTATTTCACTAAATGGATAGAGGAAATTCCATTGACCTACATCACTGGAAAACATATATCAATTTATTCATTATGAATTGTCTGATTTGTAGGTATGGAATTCCCCAAACGATCATAATGGACAAGGGAACCCCATTGAAAAATCAAGACGTCCAAGAATTTTCTCCCATTTTTCTATCCAACATAGATTCTCCACACTCTATTACCCCCAAGGAAATGGTCAGGCTAAAGCATCTAATAAAACCATACTGAAAATACTAAAAAAGACTGCTAATGAAGTCGACTATGATTGACATTTGTAGCTAAACCAAACCCTATGGGCTTATCAAACCAACATCCAAATTCCTACAAGTGTCACACCATTTTTCTTGGTCTATGGATCAGAGATTGTCTTACCTATCGAGGTTGAAATCCATTCATTGTGAATCTCATTAAAAGGAATGGTCAACAATGAAGAATATTGAGTATCCAAGTTAAATAAATTGGAGCTCCTAGATGAAAGGCGTTTGAGCGCGTTTAACCATCTTCAAGTTTATCAAAATTAGCTCAAACAAAGCTATGAAAAAAAGATCAAGGACCAAAAATTTCAAGTTGGGGACCTAGTGCTCAAAGAGAACTAGAAGGTACAACTGAATCAGGATGGAAAAGGAAAATTTGAACCCAACTAGTTAGGCCCATTTATCATCACAACAAGCTATGGTTCTAGGGCTTATCAATTGGCTACTCCTGAAGGAGAACCCTTAGTTGAACTGTTGAATAGCAGCCATCTCAAGAAGTTCTAAACATAAATCACATTAGAATACCCGAGGAAAAATGGTAAAAATCCAAAAAAAATATGAAAGATAAAAAATACCAAAAAATCAAAAAGAAAGAAAAATAGTAAAGAGAAATAAAACGTTCTTTGAGTGAAAAAAACTTTGTGACGGTCCTAGAATAGGTACCGTAGTGAAAACTTGGCAAACAGGTGCTATGTTTGAATAAGGTTCACATCATTATCTATCGACACTATCCAAAGCATTCACCCATCCATTTCATAATAAAACATGTATCCACCATGGCTTGTAGTATACTAATTGAGGAAAGTAGTCTTATCTCCAATTGGGGGAAACTTCCCGAAGTTGGTTGTGGATTAGATCCTTGTGTATCCCATCATGGTTGAAAAACAACAAAATCAAAAACATCCAAAAAACAACAAAAATAAAAAACATCTAAAAAACAACAAAAATCAAAAACATTTGAAAAACAACATAAATCAAAAACATTTGAAAAACATAAAAAATGAAACAACATCATTGGATTATTCCTTCACTCAAACAGTCTAAGATATCAATATTTTCTTGAACCTCACAGCTAGTTCAAGTAAATTTCCCACAACATATCCTCTAGAAACAAAAGTGGAATATTAATCCAAGTTAAAAATGTTGTTTAAAATCCTAAAAACAAGTTTAGGCTTTGAGTCAATGGGTCAAACTACGTGGTCTCTGCATGTACAACTTAGGAAAGGCTTATTAGCCCGTAAGGCCTTAGGTCAATCCCCTTATATTTCTATCATGCTTTTGTTCAACTTAGTAAAAAAATTCAAAATCCAAAAGTATTCACAAAATACAAAATCCAAAAACATTCACAAAACAAAAAAATCAAAAACATTCAAACCAAGTGAGCTATGAGCCTCTGTGTGTACAACATGGGAAAGGCTTATCTTTGATGATCCCCCAAGGCCCTAGGTTAGTCCCCTGAAAAACAACAAAAATAACATCATAAAACATAGAAAATCAAAAAGACATGCTTTTTCATCACAATCCGCAATAAACTTTTCACCCATAATAAACAAATTGTTGCACTCACCCTTTTGACAAAAAACAAACAAACAAACAGAGAAAACATCAACAGTTATAAATTTCAAACAATTACAAAGATTTGATCGCAAAACAAATGGAAACAATGCCAAAGTATCAACTACCTATCCTTTTGACAATTCACGAACAACATCTTGAGATATGCCTTAACGGATCCATTCCTATGATAGACATGATCAACAATGGATAATAGCCTAAAACCTTGAAACATATATGGCAAGTGATATTGTAACTTTTTTTTTAATTTTTATAGTCTTATTTTATGATTTATTTTATGGAATCATTCCCAGGATCTCTCGAGGATGTCCATAAGGATTTAGAGAAGAAGGAACAGGGGCAATTGAGCGTCACTTCAGTTTGTTGTTTGTAAGATGTTTTTGTAATACTACCATGACGAATACTTGCTTTATTGAGTGTATGGAAGTTGTGTTGAAACAATTCATGAAGCAGTTACATGTTAGGTATTCTATACCTCTTCGTGTAAATGGTCCAAAAAGTTTTAACACAACCCAACTATATGCTTTAAACAAATTTTTGTATGTCTGGTATGAGCAAGAATATTCTTTGTATGTTGAGTCAAGGTACATGCAATGGATACAAAGTCACCTTGGTTATTAATACCCTGGTGCATCGTATCGGTTTGCTACATCAAATAGGATTGTTCAAAATGCGAAGCCTCCAAGCAAAGCGAAAGCAACTCATCGGTACTAACAACATCAAATTTCTATCCATCATCAAATATTTCTTCTAACTAACATTTATCCTACATCACAATATCATTAGTACCATATCCATCCTGCATTTACAAATGTCGTCAAATATGATAATAAAGCAATCAAAACATCATGTATAATATATAAGGCATACACCCATCATATATCAACATCATATAAACATCATATATCAAATTGATATATTGATCATCCATAATAAAACATCATATGAAATAATATATGATCCATCCATCCACATCATATGCATACATAAAAAAAGTACAAAAACATATATAAACATACATCGTCATACATCATCATGCATCCTCATCCATGATCATCACATAAAGAGAGCTGAATCAAAGAAGGTATATCTCATATATATCATCATAAAAAATGGGAATGTCATGATACATCATCACTAAAACAAGTGTGATAGGATAATACAAATAATACATATACGCGAGGCCTCGATTGGGCCGATGAATGTATATACAAAATCATGTCTACAATATAAATTCTTTGAACAATAAACATCATAAAGATCAAAAACAAAATGCCACTGCCCGACAGGAAGAAGAGGACTCTATAGACTAGGCTGCGGACCACCATCTGGATCTGGTTGTCTAACAAACTACCCACCTGACTCAACACCACCACCCACAACACTAGGCTCTCTGAATGTCGGTCGTCACTATGCTCGAGGAATAAAAGCATCATATAAAGTTTGATAATATGTAGCCCTCTGTAATAACTGATCCCGCTCAGCATGAAGACTATCACGCTCTATCTTTAGGTTATCCATCTTTATGGTGACAACCTATAAATGTGTCTTGACAACAAGATGGTGACCAATCTTTGTATCTCGCTTTGCTTTGAAACCATCTCGCTCCTGCCGAGTAGTGTCTCTCTCTACTATCACTGTGGAAATTTGTGCCTCTGCGGCCTATTGCTACCCTATCTCTGCAGCTAGCTAAGCACCTCCATCCCTAGGTGGTGGAGGTTGACCTAGAACCTATCCTTGACCTTGCATTTGGTCACCCTGTGCACCATCCTATCGGGCCCTATCAAGTTGCTCTGCTAGAATCTCAAGACGCTATCTCTCTCCACGCCGACCTATGATTCCTGCTCTACCTATTGTGGGATTACTACCAGGATCTGTGAATCTCAAGGGAACACGTTGTGCCCACCACTAATCAAAATTGCGAGTGGTACCTGGATCCGCTAAACCCACTGGCCAACTCCATCCGACTGGGGCAAGAGCTTTGAATGCAACAATAGCAACATCTCGGTCAGCCTGTAGACCCCATACTCAGACCTCTTAGGTGGTCCAACCAAACCAAGCCTCATAGGTGTTTGGAAAGTGGCCCTGTCTCTCTCCAAACTACCTACATACCCTGTCAGGAAGATACCTCTCCAAAAGAGAGTGAGTGCGACCAATAAACCATCTAGTCTATTGGAAGTATACTAGTTGCTCCTGATCCTCAGGCCAAGCCTCACAACCCATATATGGTCTCCATATAAATCCTGACATATCATCAAATACACAATGTCGATACGAAATCTCCCTAAGCAAGGTATAATGTAGAAAATCTCCATAGTGATAAGAGTATGGATCACCAACAGTACGATCTTGTATACCATCAGGCTGAACAACTGCGATGTGCTCCTAGGACCATACGTGCAAAAGAGAGACACTTGCAGAAATAGATTTCCCACCTTGATATGCAACCTCATGCATATCTTTGTATAGGTGGGTGAGGAGACATGAACCCCATGCATATCTAGTCCCATACTCAAACTTCTCCTCGATACATATACCCCATCCCACAGGGAACTGACAACCTCTCCTATCAGGAACAACCAGCCCAAAACCAAACCACAAAGAACAAGGGAAATAGGATCGACACTACCAATAAAATTAGATAAATCTATCTTGAACTAAGGAACCTCCAAATGTCTCACACCAAGCACACACCACATAGCATGTGTACCCCGTCAAACATGATATGTAATGATCTCTCCATGGATGGGTATGCAGAGGATTCTCCACACATCCTCGAGAGTAATAGCAGCCTTACTTGTAGGTAAATGGAATGAAGAAGTCTCTGAATGTCACCGCTCCATGAGCACGGTCATCATCGCAGTGTGACATCAGATGGGAACCATATAACAAATGTGATGTAGCCTGATTGCATCTAGAAAATCTCGCTCCAATACATCGAAACCAACAATCAAATCGAATAGATCTCAAGACCGTTGCTCCCTTGACTGCAATGGTTTAAGGACCACCTACAATCATTCAACCCACAATGTTAAGGATTCGCTCTGAAAATGCAAAACAACCTAAACTGATAAACAAGTTGACTTAATGTTACAAAAAGTCAAAGGTGAAAGTTTTCTATCAAAAGCGATGATTTTTTTTTTAAAAGCATGAGAATAAGGTAAAAGCAATGAATTCATTGTTAGAAGTGATGAAAAACTTCAAGAGTGAAGAAATCAAAATCAATTTTTTTGTCAATAGCGCAAATATAACACAAAATTGCAGAAAACAAAGCATGGAAATCAAAAGCAAAAATTTAAAGCAAAGGCGAAATGCAAAGCATGAAATTAAGTCAAAGGCACAAAATGAAATCAAGTATGCAAAGTTAAGTCAAAAGCGAACATTTAGCAGAAGAAAAAGTGTTAAAACTGATGCAAAGGCGGAAGATTTCTAAATCTTGCGCACTTGACTAAGTTGACTTTGTGCATTAATTACGGGAACACGAAAAGATGAAAACAAGAATCAAGATTGTACATCGGGGCCCCGACGCTTGCAGGCCATCCATACTCTCGAACCGCATCCACGTGATGTGGGACTCCTCGAATCAACACCATAGCTCCTCGATAATTGACAAAACAAGAAATTCAGAGGCAAGAATTCTCTATAGGCTCAAAGTGCAAATGAGGTAATTAGAACTATAATCACTTATTTTAACCATCAAAAACCCTAATTTTTACCTAGGAAAACCTAATCTTACTAAGGGAACCTTCCTATGTCCAAATTAGAAGCTCCCAGGAACATTTGAACGAGCAACGAAAGACCTATAGACTTAATTTTTCATCCTCTAGACATCAAAACTGAAATAGAACAGTGTCGTGAGCCTGACCTCAAAAACAAAAATTTTCAGCCAACCTCTCAAAGGGGCAGCCTAGAGTCCTACCATCATTCCAATAACCGTCGGGGCATAGTGGGGCATAGAATTTTGTTCAAAAGTTGGTTTTAACATCGAATCTTTAAAACAAAGCAACCTGTACTTTGTATCAAAGAGGGGAAAAATGTAGACATGTAAAATTCACCTAACACTTATCACACATACTAAACAACATTTTCGCATCATCGGCATCATTATCATCTATCATTGCATTTCACATCAAAAGCCTAAAAACCCTAATTTCCCTTATTAATTGAATAATATAACATTGTTTAATTAATTCAAAATTTCACCATTTTTGACTAATTAAATAAATTCCATTTATTTAATAAAGTTCTAAAATCCTATTTCTACTATTAATTAAATAAAACGATATTATCTAATTAATTCACGTTTCATCAATTTTGACCAATTAAATAATTTACATTTATTTAATAAAGTCCTAATCTAACGTTATTCATTTTAATTAGTTAAATAACACTAATTATTTAATTATGTTGCTAAATCACTTTATTCCCCTAGATCGATTGAATTATTAAATCATAATAATTTAATTAAATCACTTTCCCTCCAAATTTGAATAATTTGAATAAACTATTCAAATCATCATCAAAAATCAAATCAAACTAATGCAACTTTGTTTGCAAAATTCAAATTTGATTTGCACGTTCAACTCCAAAAATAATTGATTAATTAAATCAATTAATTAATCATTCTCAACCACTTTCCTAATTATGATCCCCTGATTTCTCAATCTATTTCTAACTGATCAATCTATTTCCCAATCGCACAAATTATTCAATCTATTTCTTCAATCACAATAATCATGCAATCTATTTTGCACAGATTATTCATGTCTATTTCCTCTCAACATCTTTCGACCATCGATCAAAACATTCTACTACACGATCTTGATCGTCCATTTCAAATCACAAATTCTATATAACAAACCTCTTTCCTCACAAAAAAGGATTGAAGAATCAACCTATCTTGCACAACGAAGTACTGTCGAGATCATAACCAATATTGAGAACGCTTCAACACATCTCTTCGATCAACACATACATCGTTCTTGAAAGCTTCTCGCACACAACAATGGAGACTTCACAGTGATATGAACAACCCAACATCTTGTGAATATACTCTAACACACGATGGTAAGATTGTATTATTTTGAGTTCATGTTTATTGTTTTCTTTCAATAACGTTCTTGAATTCATTACCTTTATAGTTTCATTTCATGAGTGAAGGAATAGATCTAGATTCTTTTTTTTATTAGATTAGTTTCTATTTCATTGAAATTATCTTATTTACGCTCCCAGATTTTCCCCCTCACACAAGTACGCAAAAGGAAGATGATGCCATTGGGAGTGGCAAGTGGGAAGATGGACTCCATCCACCCGCAAGGACTTTAATTAGCCAATTTTTGAGGTTAACTGTATTTGTAGGGAAAATATTGACAAGTGGAAATGAAATGGTTCACATAAAAATGCTCACAAAACTGGATGGGCACAACTTTCGTGTAAAGCAGAAAAAACTAAGTGAACTATATAAAAGCGGACCAAAAGGGGAGGTTCACTTAACTGATGGATTCATGCAAGACTAACACATAGCCATTTTGATTCTTTCTTCCTCTTGCATGGACCAAAAACCAAACTAAACTTTTGCAGGAAAAACTTATCGAACAAGACCTTATAGGGAAAATGACTCTATCTAACTGGAAGGAGAAATCTCGCAAATACAAAAAATTCACCCCTAGTGAATTTTTCAAAACTTCAAAAAGAAATTGGGCCTAAATTTTCATGCTTTTCCCAACTATGTTAAGAAATTTGGTAAAAGACCACCCATCACAGATATCTCAGATCAGTTATAAACTTGGGAAAATATTGGCTAAGGAACAAAGAGGGGAAAGGACTTAAGTCAAAAGGAAAATGTAGATTTAAGTCCTAACACCACCTATTTTTTTAGATTTTATTATAAGTGCACATAATTATTGTTTGAAGCACTTTTTTGCTCTTTTGTTTTAGAGGGCCTAACTTTTACCCATGAACTCAAAATTGGGCAAACTTATTTTTGAAATGAATTAGAAAATTGCAAGAAATTTGTTTATAACCTCCACTTTTTTTATTGGAAAGCATTTTTTCTAAATTTTGTAAAAAATATAGTGTGTTATAAATGGTCAAGTTAGGCTTTTCAGTTATACAAACTGCACTTTGGTGCCAATTATTATTTGTTGGGGGTTGCAATTTCATCTTTAATATATTTTGGGGCTACAAGGCATGATTTAAATGCCCAGTTTATTTTATCTCTTAATTTTGATTGTTGATCATGATAAAAAATAGGATTACAGTGTTGTAAAATTGCACCGCGTGGTAATTTCACACTCACGCATTTATCCCACTACATTTATGGTGCCTAACCACATTTATGAAAAAATCCTTATGAGTCAATTTCATGATTTCAACTCCATAAGGGACAATGACAAAGTTTTAGTAGTCCACCACCTCATTTCTTGTAAATTTTTGAGTTGGGAACCTACGTGATGTGTGGACATTTGCATGACACACAAGCGTTCTCGTACTTTTTGAGTTTAAATGAGGGAATCTCATGAACTTTTCCCATGACACATGTCATTGTGGTATAATCGCAAGTGTACCAATTTTTTCTGCCCATGCAGCCTCACAAGACTCCATTTTTCACTTCTATTCTCATTCATTCTCATCTCCTTGCAATTCATTCTCACTTCTTCTCACTCCAACTTGCTCTCTTTCTCTTTTCTCTTCTGCATATCTTCTCTATAACGAGCTCTGTTGAATTCACGTCTCATCAACAACCAAGGCTCTCTTGCAAGCATACAACTTTTCTATCAAGACAAGAGGGAGCCACAAGCTATTGGTAACACTCTCTTGTTACTTTGTCTTGTCTTATCTATCTACAAATATACTTGTCTTGTCTATTTTATTTGTGATGTGGGTTCTCCTCCATAGCGAGGTTTTTCTTTATCACACATCTTGTCTATTTTATTACATGTCTCATCAATTTTATATCTATTTAGTTGTCAGTGGAGGTGGAAACACCAAAATGGGGGTTTGACTAAGGCAATCCCTGAAACAACCCCAACACTTTTTTGCATCCTTGTTGTGTGCATGTTTCCAGACTTGAAGAGTTGGGTACTCACTATTTCTTGGTTTTTAGCTCCTAGTTTGATAGGGATGACAATGTGAGGTGTAGAAATCCACATAGCGTGCTAGCATCTATTGGCGATGACTCTGCCCTCTTGAGAGCATATTTTGTAAGTTTTCCTCTCTCTAATTTTGTAATCTCTTACCAAATTCTATTAATTTGTATTTTTCCCTTCATAGCTTAGTATTTCATTTAATTACATTTTGACATTCGATTTCATCTTGCATACCATCACTTAATCTTTGTACTTTGAGGTAATTGTGGGCTATTTTCTTGCTGCAGACTCTTCCTTGTTCTAGAGACTTGGGAGTAGCGAATCCCCTCCATTACATTTTGGTGAACCCAATGTGAAATTATCATGTCGGATATTTTTCTTCAAATTTTTAAAGCTTTTGATAATGTCTTTTCCAAAGAAGATTTTGATATGTTGAATGATGCCCTAGATGATTTCTTAGAGGCATCTCCTTCTATATGTAGATCTCTTGAACAAACTTCTTCATCACAACTACCTCCTTCTTCTTTGCAATTTGAAGAGTTCGTGAATGTAGTTGTAGTCTCTTTAGCTCCTCAAAAGCCTAAGGGACTCATCATTTATGTGACTTTGGTTAGCCCATCACGTAGAAGAATTCATTCTATTTGTGGGGTTCCAATCACTAATGACTCATCGAACCTTTACGCGATATTCTTGCAATAGACAACTTCTTCCTATAAAGTTGTACCTCATACCTACAACACTAGAAGAAATCAATAAAATTTGAATCAACTGACTTCTTTATCACCTTCTCAACCAAGTCTTCCTCTAACACATAAACCTACAACTAAATCACCTGGTGATTATGATGTTATCAAGCATACTTCAGTATGATCCTCATTACTGGAATGATGCTCTCTACGTAGATCCTCCTCCTTCTCAGGAGTTACAAATGCGTTATAGTCCTAGTTTCAACATTTTGTCTAAATACGGTTATGGAAAAAAAAGGTTGTGAGCATAATGAACAAGGTATTCAAGTCCCTATATAATATAACCCTCGTAAGTGTAAAATGGGGTTTGAATACTCTCACATGCAATCTAAATGGAATCCATGGTTGAATGTCAACATGATTTCTACTGAACCTCATTATCTTGAACTAATTCATCTTGAGTTGATTGTAAGGTAGACTCTAACAAAGTTCCTCTAGATGTCTTATCTTTAGAGGAAGTGTTGGAAGATTTATTAGGTGTCTACTCTCATCTACCTTCTTATCACCATAAACAACGATTCTCTTATCGCTTGAAAAAACAAGCATACTTTGGAGAATCCATTATGAGCATTGATGAGAAGGCTCCTTTGACTAATGTGGATAATTTAATTCCTATTTATCATCCTAAGCATCATAATACTCTCCTTAAAGGTGATACTGTTGATGTTTTCATGCATCCTAAGTCTTCTAAAAAGGTGATTAAGATTGGAAAGTGCCTTTCTTCAGAAGAATCTAAACAATATTCTAATCTATTACATGCTCATCCCAATATCTTTGTTTGGTAATACAAGGACATGTTGGGTATTGATGAGTCTGTGGTGGTTCATAATATCATTTTATGTCTCAATGTTAAGCCTATGAAACAAAAGATCTAAACGATGAATCCCAAGGTTGACTTATTAGTCAAGACTGAGATAGTGTAATGAGCCAACCAATTTTTTTTTGTTTTTGCAATGTTCAAGCAATCACAATAGTCACCCATTAAGGTTAGCCCAAAACCAAACTCTGCTAGAAAGTAACTCTACGCCAAGAATGCACACACAACTTAGGATGAGATTGGTGTTGACATATGGCACCGAGGGTCGTTAGAAGCAACTGAAAGAAATTCACTGCTGAAGGAAAGCTCAACACCAAGAATGTGCACTCCAAACCCAAGGTGGGTAAGGTGCTACCATATGGTGGAGGATCTATTGAAAATGATGCAATAATGAAAGGTAAAATCAACACCAAGCATGTGCACTCCAAACCCGAGGTGGGTAAGGTGCTACCATATAGCGGAGAATCTATTGAGAATGGTGCAATGCTAAAAGTAACTCAACACCAAGAATGTGCACCCAAGATCCAAGATGGGTGAGGTGCTAACATATGGTGTTGAGGATCCAAATGCAATACAATGAAGACTAAGCAAAGTCCAGTCTCTTCCACATCCATGGGAATTATAATGAAACTTAGCAAGAAATGAAAGTAGCTGACAGTACTACTATTCAGCCTTACAAAAAGATAGAACTCCTGCCAATATCAATGTATTTCAAGTGTCTCAATGTCGCAATTATTGAATATGTCTCTCCTATCATCAACTGACTCAAACCACACTAAATCCAACCCAAAAGGAAAACTTCTACAATCTAATTTTGATAGACTAGCAACCAAAAATGCACAAACCAACAACTAGACAACCCACTAAATGCTCATAACTACTCTGAATGACATGAGACCAAGTGCAATGAACTCCTAGGAAGATGGCAACCAATTTATGACCAAGAAATAGTTGGAACAACTACTCAATGAATTATCTAAACATTTTTCAGGCATGATGAAGTAGAATGGCCTCAAGAGGGGCGACTGCTGCAAAATAAAATCCAAATATGCATATTAAAATCTGAAACTCTCCAAAAAGAGGCACCCAAGGATGAAAATGAAAAATGAAAACTACCCAGAACAATATAAAATTTATTCAATGACTTATGAATAAAAACTACTTTCAGCTATGCATAACCAACAACTTCAAAAGACTCAAAAACTTCAGAAAACTCCATCTCAAGTGCTCAATTTGTTCTCAAGAGTCAAGAACATCCATAATCTTAACTAGTTGCTATCTTTCAAGCAAGAAGCTAAGCCAAGCTAGGAGGTGTGCATTCCTCGAAGCAACTCACTCACCATTTCGGCAACATAAGAATATATTTCTTCATGGATACAAAACAAACAGCCCAAGACTCTTATTTATAGCTTTTTTGTCTCCCAATTTCAAATTCCAATTCCCTCCAAGATGGATGCCTAATCCAAATTCACATTCACCTCACAATAATATCTCATTTTGCATTTCATTTCTCATTTCTCCAAGTCGTCCCACATCAAGAAAATAATATACTTTATCAAAATTGCTAATAAAGTATAAAGTGGCGTAAAAATATAATAAAGTGAAATACTTTATAAAAAATTGCCTTTTTAATAAAATTAACTTATCTCTCCAAGAAGGTGTCCTCCAAGCCTTAGCAAAATTATTTCACTTAAAATGTTATTTCCTTCAAATATCAAACTTTCCAAAATAATCACCTCAAAAGCTGGAGACCAACTGAATATACTGCCCTACTAGAAATAGCCATAATACCAAATTACTGAAATACTGCCAAAAATAGCACCAAGGATGTTGGAGACCAAACTACTCAAACTGACCTGCCAGATATAGCCACTAAACTGAACTACAAAAACCTTGCTAAAAATAGCACTACTAAAATAAAACTTACTAAAAATAGCACACTGCTAAAAATAGTAAGTTGTTCCAAACTCATTTTAACCACAATCTGAGCAACTGTCGTACTTACTAAAAATAGTAAGTCCAAAAAAGTCCTCCATTGCAGTTGCATGACACACCACTACAAAGCTCTCTGAAAACCCAGAAGGAATCCAGAATCCAAACTGCAAAACTCCAAAATGCAAGCCTCCAAAAGCAGTCAAGAATGCAAGTCAATAACCTGTCATGCATGTTACCTCATCATGAAGCTCTCCAAAAACCCAGAAAGCTTCACTAGACATGCGTTAGAAACTCTCGCATGCAAGACCTCAAAACCTCCTCAGAAGTGGAAACCCTAATTTTTATTTCAACTTAGCCTACAAGTTTCTGAAAATAGGCTAAATCCAAATGAAGAGTGTAGAGCTAAATTGGGAACATTATAGATAGAGAAGATTTTGAAAGTTGGCTTTATCTATCCGATTGAGCATTCACCTTGGATATCAAATATTTTCACTGTCAGCAAGCTTGATGCTCCTATTCATATTTGCATTGATTTTCATGATCTCAATAAGGCTTCTCTTAAAGATGATTTTGCGTTGCTTAATATTGATATGACTATAGACTTAACTGCATGCCATGCCTTATTGCTTCATGTATGGATTCTTGGGTTATAATTTGATTCGTATTAACCTAGAAGATCAGTATAAGATGGCCTTCACTACCCCTTGGGGTACCTTATGCTATGTAGTCATGCCATTTGGGTTAAAGAATGCTGGAGCAACTTACCAACGAGCGATGATTCTTATCTTCCATGATTTCATTCACAAGATTTTAGAAGATTATGTCGATGGAATTTTGGCTAAGTCTATGACTCGTCAAGATCACGTTGAGACTCTTTGTCTTATTTTTGAAAGGATTTAACTCTATAAAATGAGACTAAATCCTCTTAAGTGTATCTTTGGTTTAGATTCCAACAAGCTTTTAGGATTTAGTGTCTCTCATTATGGAATCGAAGTAGATACAAATAAGATTGATATAATTGTTAACATGTTTCATCCTAAAAAAATATCTCAACTACATAATTTGCAAGGGAAGATTTAGGAAATTTTTAGATTTGTATCTCAGTTGGTTGATCGCACCCTTCCCTTCACGGGTTTGTTGAAGAAAGATGTTCACTTTTAATGGGATGATGAGTGCAAAATTTTTTTTGAGTCAGTCAAGAGTTATTTGGACAATCCTTCTATCTTAATGCCGGTTGTGCAGGATAAACCCTTTTTGCTTTATATATTTGCATCATTTCATGCCTTAGTAGCTCTATTAGCTCAACATGATAATGATAGTAAAGAAAGAGCGATCTACTACATTATTTGTATTCTAGTTGATTACGAAAATCATTATTTTTCCATGGAGAAATAATGTCTCACTCTCATTTTTGTGACATAGAAGTTATGACATTATGAAATTATCTTCTTCATGTTGAAACCCATATTATTGTAAAAAGTGATCTTATTAAACATCACTTTACCAAAATTGATCTTTCGGGGAGGTTGGTGAAATGGGTAATGTTTCTCTCTGAGTTTTACATTAAGTTTGTGACTTAGAAAGCAATAAAAGGTCAAGTTGTTTATGATAAATTGGAAGAAGCTCCCTCATCTCACTCTTTCCCTAATATAGATTTATTTCCGAATGAAAATCTATTTGCAACAAACCATGAACCTGTATGGGAAATGTACTTCGATGGATCAAATCTTGTCAAGCTAGCTCTGAGGTAAGTGTTGTTTTAGTCTCACCCAAAGGCAAGCTAGTTCCCCTATCCTTTTGATTGGATTTAATTGCACTAACAACATCCCTTTAGTACAAATCCCTTATTGATAGCTTAAGTGCCACAATGGATTTAAACATTAAACATCTTTGCATTCATGGTGACTCTAAGCTTGTTGTAAATCAAATTATAGGAACCTATCAAGCCAAACAGAATAAGCTATCTCAGTATCAGGATTTTTCCTTATCCTTGCTTGATCATTTCTCCGCTTTCACAATAAATAGTATCCATAAGAAATAAAATTGGCATGCAGATGCAATGACAAGTTCAACCTCCCTTGTGTCTTCGAATGATGGTATAGAAGAATCCTACTTTGTGATTTACATTCTCTGCTCTGTTGTTGTCTTAGATAAACTTGAACCCAATGTTCTAGTGTGTGCTCACATAGACTCAAGGGAATGGTATTCTCACATTTATAATTATATGAAGACTGGAAATTTTCTTAGTGATGTGACTAAAAACGCTCGCACTTGAATACAAAAACTTTCAGTATGATATGTTATATTGTCTTATGTTCTTTATCAAAAATCTTATAAAGGGATATTTTTGACAAACAATGGAGTAGGACTCCTTTGCCTTTGTCAAAAAGTGTCCTCAATGTCAACAACATAGCAATCTCATTCGATCTCCTACTCAAGAGTTTCAAAATCAAACCTCTCCTTGGCCATTCACAAAATGGGGGTTGGATATTATTGGAAAAATATCACCTCCTTCTAAAGAACATATATTCCCACTACTTATTACTTTACAAAATGGATCAAAGCTATTTACTTCGATCCATAAATGCTGAAACAATCTATAGCTTTCTTCTAAACAATATCATTGCCCATTTTGAATTGCCTTCTACCCTTGTTTTTGACAATGGTACTTAATTTAAGAACAAAGCGATGAAGCAATTTGTTGAAAATTTTCATATTCAACATTGTTTCTCTACACCATATTATCCTTGGTCTAATGGCCAAGCTGAAATGTCTAATAAAAATCTTGAGTTGATTCTTCAAAAAAAGGTGAATAAACACGATAAAGATTGGCATACTCAATTGATGTACGCCTTGTGGGCCTATCACATGAGTGTTCATATTACTATTGGTATAACCTTGTGTATGGTGTCAAGGCTATCATGCATTTAAAGTTGGAAATTTTATTTTTGCAGGTTTCCCTTAATGGGTTGATTGATGCTAACACTTATCGTGTTAATCATTTGTATCAGCTTGATTTGCTCGATGGGTGTCGATTGCAAGCCCTCAAACATATCCAAGCTTATCAACAATTTGTTTCTAAACATTATAATCAAGGTTTTCTTTCTTGAACTTTTAGGGTAGGTGATCTCATTCTCTGTGAGAATCAAAGAAATGTAAATGCACCACCTGATCAAAAGGGGAAGTTCAACCCTAATTGGTTAGGTCCTTACATAATCATCTTCATATATGGTTCCAGTGCCTATGGACTATCATCTATGGATGGAATGCCTCTAAAAGAACCTATCAATGCAATGAATCTTCGTTGATACTAAGCATAGTGTCTATGTGGCATACACATGACACTCGTCCCTCAGGGATTCCAATTCACTATGCTCTGACATTCCTTCATTAACACATTATGTGCGTTGTGTTATGATGTGAACATTTGTATGTAATTAATTTCTTTAATTAGGAATTATATATACATGTGTTTTATTATGTTGTGTATCTATGCATTGTATTTGATTAATTATTTTGGTTAGGAAGTTAGATCATCATTGTATTTAATTAACATACATTCAATGTGTTTTTATTAGATCATGATAGCATCTAATCTAAACATACATCCATAAAAATAAATCCATCACATAGCCATACATGAAAGTAAAAGTACATATAAGAACACCATGATGTCACAAAAAATCTCATATAAATATATATATCAAAATTTCATGTACATGTCTCACACCACTGTATCAAAATGTGGTGATTGTATATTTGTATATGTATGTACATAAAAAATAATGCTATACATCAAAATAATATGATTCGATCTACAAAATATGGCATGCAAAATGGGCCTCTAGCCCTTGGGCGCATGGCTCCTTAAGCCTTTTGGTCTTGGTGGTGGTGGTGGAGGTGGATGTTGAATGAATGTGAGTGAGTGTGACAAACACAATTGTAACATAAACATGCTTCATTACCACAGTCCTTGGACCTCTCCTCGCAACTTGACCACCTCCTCTCATAGCTTGATGTCTCGCTCATGGGCTTCTCATAGATCCTCTTGAAGTTGTTGCACCCAAGGATTGACAACTAGCCTCATTGCCTCCACCTGCCTATCAAGGTCATCAAATCAATTTTGTAGGGTGTCACATGCCACTATGGCACACTCTACTTGTGTCATTGCCTAATCTCACTTGGCTAGTGTAGTGCAAAGCTCTACCAAGTGTTGATCCCATTGCTCGATCAACACTAAAAAGTCAACAACCCTCTAGATGGTCTCCATGTGTGCCTCCTTGTAAGTGGTCCTTAGCCACGCTACAAGATCAAAAAGGTAGGCATATCACACCATTGAAGTTGGATTGTAAGCATCTAGGACACTCCTCTAGATAGGCATGATCGAAGCCACCTTAGCAATGCATTACCCAACAAAGGCGATCCACTCTTGTGTGTTAATTGCAATCATATAGAAAGTGGACGCTATCAGTACTAGATCATATTAAAACATATGCATATATATGAGATAAACTAAAGTAAAAAGTACTAAAAGGAAATAACACACATCACATTAGTACCTAGATCCCCATCTTGCCAATGTGGATCAGGTCGGGGTGCAATGTGGGGTCTTATTTTCACCATTGTAGGAGGGATGACTGCTTAGCTCGAAGGTAGCGTCAATGAGATAGGGACCACTCATGGAGGTGATGACACCCTCTATCACCATCTTGACCTCTCTGTCACTCCACTTGTAGTCACCTTTCCCTCCTCACTATCATCGTCACCGTGATCCTTACCTCCTGGCCCCTGTGCACTGGTATGGCCCATGGGGGCATCCATTGAGAAAATCGATGTCATACCAGTCGTCGCCCACCACTATACAAAACCATGGGTGAGATCGACATCATTGGTAGGAAGAGCTAGAGGTTGGTTATCATTGTCTGACCCATCATCGCTAACCGTGACGTCCACTAGGCTTGGACGAGGATGATCCCTCACTTGTGTGGTGATCCCCACTGAACATGTGTAGGAGGCACTAGAGGGATGTTTTGTACTTTATCAAACTAGACCAAGCAACCCAATGCCAATAATATGAGATGATGATGTAATTTGATCACCCCACTAGGAACCGATTGGGCTACATGCATTGTAGTTGCCTCCTGTTTGTGGGCCAAATCCCAATCCTCTGATAAGTATGCCACCTAATGCATTGTACCCTCAAATAATCAAACTATAATCTCCAAAAAGAAAGCTCATTGTGTCTCCAATCATGTACCAATGGGTATGCATGGGCCATGGGTGTACCAAGTGTGATACCTCGAGGAAACTCGACTAGATGTGTGCATCTGATATATGCAAACACCCACACCTATAGAAGAGTGTAGACTGCGAGACTGTAATACTCATAATGTACATAGCACCTGAGGTCATGGTACAAGTGAGACAACATGCTCTGACCACAGGTAAGACATTATAGTGCTCCTCCATTGCCCAAATGTAATGGATGAGGCCCTCATGTAGGTGTGAGCCTCGCCCATCCATCACGATGCGAAGGGTGACTATAACAATCATGACTCTCTAAATGAGTGGAATTACCACTTGCTCCTACTTGAGCCATCACATATAGATGTGGCTCATAGTGTTTTTCAGGTCCACCCGCCCGACAGTACTGTTAGCCCTCTGCAATGTCATGTGACATCCTAGTCTCATCGTAGGTCGCCCACTGCCCTCGGATGGGGAGGCAAGCGATCTGATAAATGTTCTCCAACATGAAAATCATCTCATGCATTGATAGGTGGAAGCTACATATATTTGCATCCCAACGCTCCATGAGCACCATGAGCGCCATAAGCATCAATGTGTGATACTAGATCTTCGACATGGTGTAGACCCACCAAAGGCCTACTTGCCATAGTAGATCTTGGTCATCTGTGTGCATCTAGTTGTTGTGATCATGCAACAATGTCAATAGATGCTTGACTACATGCTCCCTAATCTCTAGCCACTCCTGCAATAGAAAAAGATTTCACATCAGTTCTATCTACATCATAAGAAAAAAAATTATATCTCTAACATCAAAATTATTCTAAGTTCGCCTTTGGGACAAAGGCACGTCACACTAACGCCTGAGGCCAAATACCTCCTCAACACCCATGCACATGCTAGAAAATAGCATGACAAGAGGACCCTGACGCGTTGTCTGGATGGAAGTGCGTTAGCTAGACACCTCCACACCAGCTAGACGCCTGTGCTGCTCAAGAAGACAAATCTAAAAATATGCACTAAAAAGACAAAGTTGGGTCATATTCCTTGTACCTCATTGATCTTGCCACCCTCAACTATTGTTGTGCGGAGCTTCTTGATCCTCAGGGCCATGTAATCTCATCTACGAGGCATTTTTTCGGCTTCTCTCTCACAAAAGTCAACAATCTCCTCACCGTGAATAGTGTAAATGACCCTTCTATGGGCCCACTCGGGTATATAGGTCATTTTGGCCCATTTTTCCTAGTGGAAGTGGTCCTTCCATCCTTCTTATTTTTACTCCACCTAGTTGGGGGAAAAAATAGGAGAGGGCATATATTCACCTCTTCATCATATTTTGCTTCCAAACCACTAAATTTTCTTAAGCATTCTTCTCGGTGTGGTAGCTTCTTTTGATTTTTGAAACTAACCTAAATTTGAGTTTTTCAAAATGAAACTTCACGTCTAGCGTTATAGTTTCTCGTTGAGCTAAAATTATGGGGGCATCATTAGTATTCACTTGTTTGGTACCTCTGCGGCCTCTACAATATCCTTTTTATACACAAATTCATAAAAATTTCAAATTTTTGACCTTGCATTAATGTCTTCTTTTCTACTTTAGTGTAGCTATTTTTTCTCCAAAAATTCAACTCACTAAAGTGGGGGAAAAATGTAGTGTTGTAAAATTGCACCTCATGGCAATATCACACTTGCACATTTAGCCCACTGCATTTATGGCACCCAACCGCATTTATGACAAAATCCTTATGAGTTAAAACTTCACGATTTCAACTCCATAAGGTCCAATGATGAAGTGATAGAAATATGCCACCTCATTTCTTGTAAATTTTTGAGTTGGATGCTTACATGACGTGTGGATGTCTGCACAACGTGTTGATGTTCGCATGACACATAAGCATCCCCATAATTTCCAAGTTTAAATGAGGGAATCTCGCAAACTCGGCCCATGACACACATTGTCGTGGCAGAATCACGAGTGTAACAACTCTTCCCACCCATACAACCTTACAAAACTCCATTTTTCACATCTATTCTCATTCATTCTCATCTCCTTGCAATTCATTCTCACTCCAACTTGATCTCTTTCTCTTTTCTCTTCTACACTTCTTCTCTGCAACAAAGCTCTACCGAATTCATGTCTTGTCAACAACCAAGGCTCTCTTGCAAGCATACAATGTCTCATCTATCAAGCCAAGAGGGAGCCACAAAATATTGATAACACTCTCTTTTTGATTTGCCTTGTCTTTTCTATTTACAAATATACTTGTCTTGTCTATTTTATTTGTGATGTGAGCTATCCTCCATAGTGGGCTTTGTATTTATCACACATCTCATCTATTTTATTACAAGTCTCATCTATTTTCTATCTATCTGGCTATCTGTGGAGGTGAAAACACCAAAATGGGGGTTTGACTGAGGCAAGCCCCAAAACAACCTCAACACTTTTCCTTGTCCTTGTTGTGTGCAAGTTTCTATACTCAAAGAGTTGGGTACTCATTGTTTCCTAGTTTTTAGCTCTTGGTTTGACAAGGACGATAGCCCAGGGTGCAAAAATATGTGCAACACGTTGGCTTTCTTTTTTCATGATTTTGTCCTCTCGGGAGCAAATTATATAAGTTTTCCTCTTTCTATTTTTGTAATATACATTTTGTATTCTCTTACCAGATTTTGTTAATTTGTAATTTTCCCTTCATAACTTAGTATTTCATTTAATTATATTTTTTCAATCTCTTTCATCTTGCATCCCATCACTTGAGCTTTGTACTTTGAGGTAATTGAGGGGTATTCGATCCCTATAGACTCTTCCTTTCCCTAGAGACTCGACAATAGTGAATCCCCTCCATTACAAGGACTATTGGGCTCCACACCCCACACAAATATCAAAAGTAAAAATAAAAAATGAGAAAACTAATGTACTATAAGGGACTTCACAAATGTTGAATGAAAAAACATGTCAATTCACAAAAGAGTTTGAATTTTTTTCTTATACAAATAAGTTATGTGAAGCCATGGGACTCATAGGATTGTATGTATTTGATAATTTTTTATTTCACATTGTAGCTCATGCAAAAAACCGAAGAAATAATGGGAAAAACTTGATGAATTTTGTGGTACCATTAATTAGTTTCATGTCTTGAAACTAGGGGCAAATTTGAAATCACAATCTCCAAATTATTTTCCTTCTATTTAGGGCATTCTTGTGAATTTCAAATTTATTTTTCTATAATTGAAAGGTTGTGGACATAATAAATTTCATAAGGAATAAATGTTCCTAATTTTTTTCTAAGTTGAAGGTCCCATTTTAGGTGTTTTCATCTACTTTATATTATATTGGGATGCCTTGGGGATTGATTTTATATTCCCATATTTGAGTTTTTTGTAAGTATTTTACTAGGGTGCTATCCAAGTTGATTTAGATGAGCACTCTTCCTAGTTCTAGGATTCAAGATTTGATAACTTAATATTCAAAAGTTAAAGGTAAGAATGAGAAGAATTTTAAGACATAATCTGATTCAATTAGTGAGCTTCCCTCCAAATAAAATTAGAAGAATGATAAGAATTTCATTCATTATTCTTCCAAGTTTGGCAATTATACCTCCAAAATGAAGAATATGACATGCAATCCTTCCTCTTTTTGTGGTAACCTTGGCCTCAATGAATCCATTTATTGGAAAAGATTAGAAACTATGAAGGAAGCCATGCAATGATACATGATTTATATCTCTAAGCCCTCTTCAGTAGGTAAAAAGAAAGCATTTTCTACATGATATTTGTAAGGATTATCATCACATGGTTGAATATTTGCTTTAGGTGCTTCACACCACATGCCACATTCACATGATCTAATTTGTTCACTTTTTGAAAATAATATTTCTTAGAAATTACAATGGAAAAAACTTCACAAATTCCTATTTTGGGATCAAGTATGATACAATTAACTAGTTCATGTGTCAATTATGTGCCCTTTGTTCAAAATATTTCTACTATTCTAGTTTTTCTATCATAATTTTAATTCTAGTGAGGAAAAGATAATCGAGTTTTCCCTCGTGGTTTGTGGTCATTCAAGATCTTTATAATATTGAGATGGTTTTGCTATAGGTTTTGTTGATCACATATCCCATTTGTATATGTTTGATGGTTTTGTGTCTTCTTTAGGATCATTTATTGTAGCAGATATATATTCTTTGAGTAGCCTATGGGATAAATTTTTTGGCCATTTAAATTACAACTATCTCTACCAATTAAACACAAAGATTTAATTATTGGTCTTCCTAGTATTTCATGCATTGAAGGAGTTTTCCAAGGTTCAGTATTTGGAAAACATCATCAGGATCCCTTTCCCAAGGATAAGGCCTCTTGTGCTAAGGCACCTCTATAGTTGGTTCATAGTCATCTCATGTCATTTCTAATTCCATCATTTTTAGCGGCTAGGTATATTGCACCTTTATTGATGACTTCTCATGACATGCATGGGTGTACTTTCTCAAGTACAAGAGTGATGATTTCACCACTTTGAAAAAAT
The DNA here is from genome assembly GCA_007258455.2 of Sequoia sempervirens. Taxonomy (NCBI): domain Eukaryota; kingdom Viridiplantae; phylum Streptophyta; class Pinopsida; order Cupressales; family Cupressaceae; genus Sequoia; species Sequoia sempervirens. Next base: position 258,404 of record VDFB02321274.1, read on the forward strand.
TCAAAGCATTTATGAAGTAGTCAAGACTTTATCTTTGGTAGATATGCATAGATAATGGGGGAATATGTGATCCAAGCATTTCAATATTTGTATAGTGAGCATGACATTCAACATAAAAAAAAAAAATCATTACACTCCTCAATAAAATGGTTTGGTTGAGATGAAGCAAATGATGTTATAGAATATGGATAATTGTATGATATAGTTTAGGTCCGTGACATGCACCTTTTGGGATAAAGCAATCAATTGTGCTATCTACATTGAACTACATGAGCCACAAGATGATGAATAATGACTCTTGAGGAGGCTTGGTCCCATGTTAAGACTAATGTTTCCTTCTTCAAAGTATTTGGTAATAAGGCTTGGGAATTTATTCTAGATGGTCTATGTAAGGAAATGCAAAAGAAGAGTCAACCCTTGATTTTTTCTAGATGTTGTGAAGGTGTGAAGATTACAATTTTTTTGATCTTGTCTTTAAGAATGTCTACTTTGAATGAGATGTTTAGTTTCATGAGAACTTCACATAGATGGATTTACCATCTCTTGCTTCTTCATTGCTACCTACTTCACCTTCTTCATCACCTAACAAAAATTTCTTCTTGGAACTAATTTAGATGATGGTATTAATCAACCACCTCTTGCTAAATATTATTTACCCTATTTGTCCCACACTACTCTTGAGAAGGTTAGACCTTTAGTTGGAAATCCCATAAGTTCTTGCCACATTCATTCATATAAAACATGTGTCAACATTTTGAGTCATACAAATTTAGATTATCCTTTGATGGTTGGGTGCAAGTGGGTGCATCACACCAAATATGTAGTAGATAGGTCTATCTATAAGTATAAGACATGTGCCTAAGGGGTTTTCTTAGGTTGAGGGAATTGATTATTTTGAGACCTTTGATCCTATTACAAAGATGGATTCTTTTCATCTTGTACTCTTGTTGCATCACTTGGATGGTCAATTTTGTAGATGGATGCAAAGATTATCTTCTTGCATAGTGACCTTCATGAGGAGATATACATGGATTTGGTTCAGGGATTTATGTATCACTCTTCACCTGTTTATGAATTTTTTTGTTCATTGTATGGTCTGAAACAGGCCCCTCAATCTTGGTACAAGAACATGGATATATTCTTACTTCTAGTTTTCCCATGCTACCATTTTGTGATAAAAATTTACACTCATAGATACATGGTGATAATATTTGAGTTCGTCTATTGTGAGTGGATGATTTGATTCTCACCAAAATTCCCGCCTCCATGATTTGAGGTGTCCAATAATTATTAAAGGAGTAATTATGAAAGATCTTAGACTTTTGTATTTCTTCCTTGGTTTTCCTAGGTTCTTCAAACTTTTGAGGGGATATTAAATTTTTAGTAGAAGCATGCTCTTGAATTGATTTAGATATTCAAAATTACTAATTGCAAGCCTATTCCTACACCATTTCAACTAGGTTTCGTATAGTCTACTAGTTGCAATTCACCCATAGTTGATGCTACAATGTATTGGTAGCTACTTGATAGTCATTTGCACTTGACACATAATTTTCTTAATATTTATTTATAGTTGGCCTTATCACTTATTTCTTTTAGAAGCCTCACAAGAGTCATTGGAAGGCAACCACATGTATCTTATGTTTATCCAAGACACATAGATCATATTGGAATTTTCTACACATGACGAACTTCTCAAATTATAGGCTTCATTAACTTGGATTGGGTTGGTGATGTTAATAGTCACAAGTCTAATTTTTGTTTTGTATTTTGTTTTGGTTCTAACTTGATTTTATGGTCTTTTGAGAAGTAGACAACTATTATATTATTATCTAATAAAGTTGAGTATCAAGATGTAATATTAGCTAGCTATAAGGTTCTTTGGTTTCAATAGTTGATGACTATGTTCATATTTCCTATTGATCATCCAACTACTCTTTGGAATGATAATGAAAGTGTCATTCACATTTCACACAACCTAGTGAAGTGTTAGAAGATTAAGCACATCAAGGTCCACATGAAATTCATGTTGTGTCGTGGAGACAAATCAAACTTAGATAAAATCTTCATATTATTTTATTAAATAATTTGCCGCACTTATATTTATGTTGCACTTGTATTTAAAAGGTGGTTACAAACAAATATTAAATGCTGGAAGTGACTAGTTACAGCTGGAAGTGATTATTTAATTATAAAGTTTATGGACAATTGAAAAAGCTGGAAAAAGTAAATGTAACTTCCCAAAGAAAGGGTTTTATTGGGTGCATGAGGCACAACCAATGGCCACACTTCATTGGTAATTAATGGTACATATGTGGGAGAATATTAGGATACTTGGGGATGAGTTTTGAGTGGTGCAGGTCGTGAAAAATGTTAGCAAAAAATCGCATAGCAGTGGCTGGAAAAACACAAGAGAAGCTGCGGGTACCCGTAGCCATGGCTATGTAAAACCAACAAGTGAAAAATGTGATAAAAATGTTGTTGCATGGATTTGCATGTCTTTGCATGTTATTATAAAGGATATTTTTTGGGAGATTAATATATTTTGGACCATCTTGTTGGTGGATGTAGACCGTGTTTGGGCGAACCATGTTAAATCTTTGTGTTGTCTTCTTGCTGCTATAATTTTCTGGGTTTTCTATTTCTCTATTTTATTGATCAAATCTGCATTTAAATAATTGATATCTACTTTCTAACCCTAACAAGTGGTATCAGAGCGGGTTGTGTTTAGTTATCCTTTGTAGGAAGGTCTCATGATTGAGTGGGAGTTATGGTAGAAGAGGGAAAGCTAAAGGTAGAAAAAATTAATGGGCATAACTATCAGTTATGGAAGATGTAGATGGAAGACTATCTTTATCAGAAGGATTTATAGTGGCCATTGGAAGGGAAAACCAAGAAACCATCGACTATGTTTAATGAGGATTGGGATATTCTAGATAGAAAGACACTTGGCAGTATTCGCTTATGCCTGGCACAATTGGTGTCGTTTAATATTTCAACAACAAAGACAATGAAAGATTTGATGAAGACCTTGGAAAAAATATATGAAAAGCCTTCCACTTTAAATAAGTGATTTCTTATTAAGCGTTTATTTAATATGAAAATGGTAGAAGGTGGGCCAGTTGCTAATCATTTAAATGAGTTTAACATAGTCACCAGTCAATTGACTTTTGTTAATGTAAACTTTGATGAAGAAGTTAGGGCTCTTTTGATTCTATGTTCTTTGCCTAAAAGCTAGAATAGCTTGGTAATGGTGGTTAGTAATTCTATTTCTGGTTCAAATACACTAAAATTTGATGATGTTGTTGGTGTTATTTTGAGCGAGGAAATTCCTAGGAAAAGCACAAGTGGTACATCCACATCAGACAGTGTTTTGAATGCAGAAAGCAAGGGAAAAACAAAGGAGAGAGGAAAGAGTTTTAGAGGTCATGGGAAATCATGAGGAAAAACAAAGAACAAGAGGTCCCAATCCAGAGAAAAGAAGGATTGCTAGTACTGCGGTAAGCCGAGTCATTCAAAGAAATATTGTTGGTCTTGAAAAAATAAAGGAGACAAAAAGGAAGGCAATAAAGAGGCGAATGTGGGAAGTAATAAATCTAATGAGGATGCTTTGATTATTTCCCTTGATAATGTTGGTGATTCTTGGGTGTTAGATTCGAGGGCTTCATTTCATGCTATGCCCCATAGAAGTTATTTTCTTGATTATGTCCAAGGGGATTTTGGGTTGGTTTATTTGGGAGATAACGAACCCTGTCAAATTGTTGGAAAGGGAAGAATCAAGATTAAGTTGCAGAATGGGAATCATTAGCTACTACATGAGGTAAGACACGTTTCAAAGTTAAGCATAAATTTAATTTTAGTAGGGCAACTAGACGATGAAGGTTGTGTTGTTACATTTAGTGATAAAAATTGGAAGGTTACAAAAGGTGCCTTAGTGGTAGCAAAAGGTGTGAAAGTAGGCACCTTATATCTTTGTACAGGTCATATTGTTCCTTCTACTTTAGCTATTACAGATAAAAATCAATGTTCAGGAAAAATTGCTACAATTCAACAGGTAGAAAATCAGATAGTTGTTGTGGATTCTGAATCAACACTATGGCATAATAGACTTGGGAATATGAGTGCAAAAGGTATGAAAGTACTTCATTCAAAGAATTTTTTACCAAGTCTAAAATTTATTAATATGGATTTCTATGAAAGTTGTGTGTATGGAAAATGAAAGAGATTAGTTTTCTCAAGGATGGGAAACAAAATAAAGATGAGAAATTGGAGCTTGTGCATACAGATGTATGGGGACCAACTTAGGTATCTTCTCTTGGTGGATCTTAGTATTATGTCACTTTTATTGATGATGCAACAAGGAAGGTATGGATTTATTTCCTTAGGCAGAAATCTGATGTATTTGAAACTTTTAAAAAATGGAGAAGCTTGGTTGAGAATGAGACAGGTAATAAGTTAAAATTTCCCATACCTGATAATGGTGGTGAGTATTGCAACAAAGAGTTTGAAGATTATTGTTCCTCTAATGGTATTCGTAGGGGTTCCAAGGAATCCACAGGAAAATAGAGTGGTTGAGCGCATGAATAGAACAATAATGAACTGTGCATGGACTATGAGATTGCATGCTAGACTGCCTTTAAACATGTGGGCAGAGGCTGTAAATGCTGCTATTTATTTGATTAATAGAGGTCCCTCTAATCCTTTGGGTTGTGGTATTCCAAAGGAAGCATGGACATGTAAAAAGGTGAGTTATTCTTTTCTCAAAACCTTCAGTTGTGAAGCATTTGCACATGTAGATTCAAAAAATAGAACCAAGCTTGATGCAAAATCAAAGAAATGTATATTTGTTGGATATGGCATTAATGAATTTGGTTATAGGCTTTGGGATTTTGAAAATTATAAAATTGTGAGAAGCAGGGATGACATATTCAATGAAAATGTGTTGTACAAAGATCAATTGTAGCAACACGAGAAGAAACAAAATGATTATGTAGTGCTGGATGATACTCCAAACAATGATGTTCCAATGGTTCCTCATGCTCCACAACAAAACAACAACAAATACCACAAACTACAGAGAATGTTAGATGATCTTCAAGGATAAGTAGACCTCCATAAATATTTTCTCCCTCTTTGTATTCTATTTTATTAACTGATGTTGGTGAACCAGAATGTTATGATGAAGCTATGCAGGTGGATGCCAAGGTTCAGTGGGAGCATGGAATGGAAGAAGAAATGGACTCCTTGCTGAAAAATCAGACTTGGGACTTATGCAAGTTGCCTGTAGGTATAAAGGCTTTACCAAATAAATGGGTTTATAGGTTGAAAGAGGAAGATGGAGGTAAGAAAATATTTAAATTTAGGTTAGTTGTAAAGGGATTTGCATAGAAAAAATGCATTGATTTTGATGAAATATTTTCTCCGGTTGTTAAAATGACTTCTATTCGTATTGTTTTAAGTATTGTGGTCGTTGAAGATTTGCATTTAGAACAACTTGATATTAAAATAGCATTTCTCCATGGTGATTTGGAAGAGGATATATATATGGAACATCCACAAGGATTTGAGGTCAAAGGTAAGGAGAAACTAGTGTGCAGATTGAAGAAAAGTTTATATGGCTTGAAGCAAGCACCTCGACAATGGTATATTAAATTTGATAGTTTTATGGCTGAGCAAGGCTACAATTGGTGCAATTCAGACCATTGTGTTTACTTTAAGAGGTTAGATGATGATAGCTACATTATTTTATGTTTATATGTTGATGATGTGCTTGTAGCGGGGTCTAACATGGATCACATAAAGGAGTTAAAACAACAATTAGAAAACTCATTTGCTATGAAAGATTTGGGGGAAGCAAAACAAATCCTTGGTATGAAGATTACTAGAGATAGGAAAAACAAAAAAATATTTTTATCTCAAGCTGATTATATTGAAAAGGTGTTGTAGATATTTCATATGGAGAATGCAAAAGTTGTCAGCACACCTTTGCCTAGTCATGTCAAATTGAGTAAGGATATGTGTCCTAAGACACAAGAGGAGGAAGAAAAAATGTCCAATGTACCTTATGCTTTAGATGTAGGCAACTTAATGTATGCCATGGTATGCATGAGACTAGATATTGCACATGTCATAGGAGTTGTTAGTAGGTACATGAGTCATCCCAGAGGTTGAGCATTGAAATGCGGTAAAATGGATTCTTAGGTATTTGAGAGGTACATCCAATAAGTGCTTATGTTTTGGGGGCTCTAATACTAACTTAAAAGGATATGTTGACTTAGATTTGGCAGGGGATATTGATACCAGGCGAAGTACCACATGTTATGTATTTACAGTTGGTGGGACAGTAGTAAGTTGGATTTCTTGGTTGCAAAAGGTGGTTGCTTTATCCACCACGGAGGCAGAGTATGTAGCTACAACAAAGGTAGAAAAAGAGATGATATGGCTACAATTTTTCATGGAAGAGTTGGGAAAACAACATGTTGAAAGTTACTTGTTTACAGATAGTCAGAGTGCTATAGATGTTGCAAAAAATTCTGCCTTGCACTCTAAAACCAAACACATACAACTAAGATATCATTTCATTCGATCGATGTTGGAGGATGGACAGGTAAGGCTGGAAAAGATACATTTAAATGACAATCCAATGGATATGTTTACGAAGGCAGTGACAAGGGAGAAGTTGAGCTCCTCTTCAACTTCAATTGGCCTTCAAGGTTAAATTTCAACAAAACAAAATAATAGGGTCCAAGGTGCTAATTTCTACTGGGAGTTGCAGGGGCAGCGATGTTATGATCAGTCTCCAAGTGGGAGATGATATGGAGTGGAGTCTGATCAGTCTCCAAGTGGGAGATTGTTGTGTCGTGGAGACAAATCAGAAGGATAAATCTTCATATTATTTTATTAAATAATTTGTTGCACTTATATTTATGTTGCACTTGTATTTAAAAGGTGGTTACAAGCAAATATTAAGTGTTGGAAGTGACTAGTTACAACTAGAAGTGATTATTTAATTCTAAAGTTTATGGAAAGCTGGAAAAATTTGGAAAAAGTAAATGTAACCGCCCAAAGAAAGCGTTTTATTGGGTGCATGAGGCACAACTAATGGCAACACTTCATTGGTAATTAATGGGACATGTGTGGGAGCATATTAGGATACTCGGGGATGAGTTTTGAGTGGTGTAGGTCATGGAAAACGTTAGTAGAAAATTGCATAGCAGTGGCTGGAAAAACGTAGGAGAAGCTGTAGGTACCCATAGCCATGGCTGTGTAAAACCAACAAGTGAAAAACATGATAAAAACGTTGCTGCATGTCTTTGCATGTTATTGTAAAGGTTATTTTCTGGGAGATTAATATATTTTGGACCCTCTTGTTGGTGGATGTAGCCCGGATTTGGGTGAACCACGTTAAATCTTTGTGTTGTCTTTTTGTTGCTATAATTTTATGCATTTTCTATTTCTCTTTTTTATTGATCAAATATGCATTTAACTGATTGATATCTACCTTCTAACCCTAACAATTCATTCAATAGATCATCCAAGATGGTGCTCATAGCTTGGAGTACTTTCTTATTAAGAAGTGAGTTGCAAACATTGTCAATAAGCCTTTGGAATCACCTCATCATATTCATTTGTGATGAATTCTTGGGTGAAGGAAGTTGTCCTTGGGGGATCATCTTGAGTCCTCCACTTGTACATGTTTTATTTTCATGTTTTCTCTCTTTTGGGGAGGAGTTTTTCCTACTAGTTTTCTCCTTTTATTTGTTTGTGAAAAATATTTTGTACACATGTACCTCATTAGGCCTTCTTGTTTGGACCCATCTTTGATCATTTTTCTCTTTTATGTTTCCACCCTAAGTTACACATAAGGGGGTTGTTGGTGTGAACAGAGTTTAGTACCTAATATATTCCCTTTTTTAGGACTTATTCACATCTAGTTAGTTAGGTTTACTCAAAAAAATTTTAAGGTGTTTAATTTTTTTGTCTCATTTCATATAATTGTGACACTTATCATTAGCCTTCATTGTCCTATGTCTCAACCTTTCCTGTATAAAGGGTCCTCATATACTTTATTCATCTTGTATGCATTATACCATTATTGGTACTATACATTTTTTTAATGTTTCTCTTATATGGAAGGTTATATGGTTTTGTAGAATATTCTTACTCCTATAAGTTCTCTTCAACAAAGCACATATTGGTATAGGTGGTAAAGGTGAAGTGATAGGTCCCTGGTGGCAATGAAAATGTTGGTGTATGGCATGTAGTTGTTAATGTGATAAATTAGCCTCTTAGAATATGATCAAGTAACATGGGTACACCAATGTAATAGAAAAATGCATGATTCCTATAGCTCCTAATAAGGTAAAGTAGTTTTTTAAGACTTGATTGGGTCATTTAAGCAATAATGTAAGGTGTAAGCATAAATATTGTATAAAGGTAATTTCCCCTTAATGAGAAAAGTAATGCAATAAGGTATAAATATGTGTAAGGGGTTGAAGCATGATGTCCCCAATGTAGGATATATCAATAATAGGCACAATGTGTAATTATTGAAAGCACGATGCTCCTTAAATGTAAAGATGTAGCAATGATAACACGTGATCTTGTAAATGTAAGAATGCATCAATGAAATCCTAGTGTGTAAAGGAGAAGACATGGAGCCTATCAAATATAAAGATGTTTGAATACATGCATAATATATAACTTAGGAAAAGATATGATGCCCCCAAATATAAAAGTAACTCAAAATATATAACAATGTATGAATAATCAATGTGTAATTATACCAATCAATAGGAAGGTGCAATAAGGTAATATGTGATGATGTAATTGTGAATATATACTTATAACTAGTTGATCTTGAATGGGTGGAATACGCAATCACAACTGAATATAAAATGAGGAAGACACAATATCCCCTAGTCTAGTAAGATAAATCTAGGAGTATGATATGGAAAGATAGGATCATAAGATAATGTGTGTACATCAAAAACATGTTGTCTAAGTATAGTAAAGGTCATAAGCATGTGATAAGCATCATGTAAAGTTATGAACCATAGAAGCATTAGTAGATAAGTAGGAAAAACCTAAACAAACCATTATGAAAAGGAACAAGTATAAGAGTATACATGGTGAAGGGGAGAGACAATATATAAATGATCGCATGACATGTAAGACATAGGAAAAGTCAAAGTATGTTAAAAGATATGGAAATAAAGAAGATGAAAATAAGTATAAGAGACAAATATCAACTAAGGAAACATGGAAGAATCAAATAACCCCTTAGTGGGGGAAAATAAACATGAAACTAAATGAAATGAGTGTGAAAAGCACAAAAAAAGGATAAAAAGTAGAAGAAAGTGTAAGGACACATAGGGGAAACAGATGAATATGCAAAGGAGAGTCATGACTTACACAACATAAAAAAATGCTCAAGTAGGAATGATACAAAATAAAACCTAAAGAACTGACATGAACAACACAACACATGTTCAAAGTCACTTGTGTCAAAATGCATTAGTAAAGATGTCTTCACATAATCCACATGCAAACAAGGAACATGGAAACTTAAATGCAATAAAAGAAAGCAAAAATACAAAACAAGTGAAAAGTATCAAAGACATCTAAGCAATGAATTCATTTCTTGTAAAGGGTGGTTTCTCTTTTATATTACGTGTAGCCTTAATATAAGGTGTGTTATAGTGAATAAGACTAATCTCTTTTGATTTCATACAATTATACTCATTGAGTGCAGGAGTTGTGTGCTCATAAGTATGCTCATCGTGTATCTTCCCTTTTGACTATAAGTGCTTGAACTTTATGTTGTAATGTAATGCCTCTACCTTTATAATACCCATGCCTAGGCTTACGTATACAATAGGTTGTTGCAATGAAACATCTTGGCTTCTAGCTAGATCAAGAGAGGATGATGTAGGATGGAAGGTAAGTTTAGTATATGTATAAGTAATGTGGATATTGGGAGGATAGGGATTGAAAGATAAATCATGAGAGAACATTGCTAAGTCTATTGTAGGTTTAGATAAATAGTAAATGAAAGAATGGGCCAAATTCATAAAGGGAGTTTAAAGAAAAGAAGATGCAAAGTTTTATTGCTCAAGTATAGGCTAAACTCACAAATAAGTAAAATGTCATCAACCTAAATGTTCATAATTAATGATTAGACATGATTTCATAGACAAATAGGTATTTATTAAATCATCATAATTATCATATAGTAATTCCTCACCATGTTTCATAATATCATCATGTGATTTACAAAAAATAATGAAGCATGAATAGTGCTTGCATGAGAGGCTAATAAAATATCATCAATATGCTTACCATAATTATAAGAGATATCTCTATTTGAAAATATATTATGAACATTCATAGGGCTCACATGAGTTATACAAGACTAATCATCATGAAACACACCATCATGCATCAAAGAAGCTAGCATATCAAAAGAACACAGATCTATGGACATATAATCAACATGACATATAAAAATAATATCACATAAGGCCCAACAATGCCACATGTAGGTAAAGAATGTGTACCCTTATCACATAATTTACACCATTCATATCAATAGGGGTAAATGCATATCACGTATATCTTTTGTAGTACACATCAAATTAAGTGGAGGAGATATGCTCAAAGGTAAACCACAATGAGAATCAATTTAATACTACTATCAATATTCATCTAAGAGGTATGCAACATGTAAGGATCATAGAAGAGTGTAGTAAGAGTATCCAACAAAGAAGGAAAAGTGATAATCCTATCTCTAAATGAAGAAAAGGTGCATCAATGATGATATAATGCTGCCATGGACGAAGTGATCTCATTTGTTGGAATGCAATAATCGATTTAAGGAGAAATGGATCACATATCATAAATTGTATACACATGTCATAATTAGTAAGGGAAGCATGAGTAGATGTTGATGATAGAGGGCCATAAGAACTCATGGTGTAAAAAAAAGGGTTAATCCAAAGTCAAGAAGTGTAGGGTTCACAAAAGTGTAGTAAAGATTCAAAACCCTAATGAATGTAGGTATTGTAGGATTTGATGTACAATAGAAAATATGATGTGAAGCAATTATAAAATATAAACCTTAAAGCAAATATAATGGTGGGTGAAGGACAAGATATGTAGATAAGCACTAAACCCTATAGAGAGAGTGCATCATGTTGCAACATAAAATAGAGAAGGAAAATTATATCTAAAAGATAAGATGATTTTTGTTAGAAAGTATAGATTTGAAAACCTAATAAGGATGATAAACCTTATAAAAATAGCTATGTCATGTAAGATCAGCCAAACTCACCATTGAAATGTAAAGGAAAATAAACTTTTCTTGAGTGTGATTTAGGCTAAACCAACAAGATGCATATAAATAAGCATAGATTAACCTAGATCTAACAAGTGAGAATTGAGGGCTAATGCATTCTAAGTAAAATTAAATGCTAATTATAAAAAATAAATGAAGTATATAAAAGTACTTAGCTCTATGAGTGAAGAATGATTTCCCTTGCTAAATATTCTAGAATTTGACTAGTATCTGGACTAAAAATGATGCTTCCCTATATGTGTAATTCCTTAGATGTTGTGCCTATCCTAGTTTTGTCTATGGTCAAGTTTTGTGGGTTGGGTCTAATTTGCAATCATAAACTCATCCTCTTAAGTTTATACTTGATCTGTAATTAAAGGTTTGCAAAATAACTTGCACTTAATTCCTAATTACAGATTTTATCCCGATCACAAACAAAATCTCATGGTTATGTATTTTTAACTGTTGAAGTTACAAAATTTGAGCTCACTTAATCCTTAACACAATTTAATGACTTTCACTAATTACGTAAATGTCATAATGAATATCTCAAAGAAGGAATTAAAGAAGAATTGGAAAGAATAAGAGAAAATTATAAGACATAAGAGAAGAAGAGAGATCACGAGCTTGATAACGGAGTTCGCTCAACATGAGCTACGTCTCCAGGTCTGCTTCTCAATGAGGAACCGCTTTATTAATGATGACAAGCTTTAACCGCTTCTATACACCATCCAAGCTTTAGACCTGCATTACAGTTTCTTCACAATCTCTCTCAACACCTAAGACTCTTTCACATTCTCCTTTACTTGAAGGAATACAAAATACAAAGTCTCTATGTTATATCAATCTCCAAAAAATACTTTGCCTAATTTCCTCCCAAAAGAATTGATTGCCCCTTCACGGGCAAAAATCCCCCTTTTTATACATTTAATTTTGCTTAATATGGTTTAAAACCATATGATTTCCAAAATCAACTATATCTCCCATTTACAATAGTAAATCTTTGAAAATCCCTCCAATTACAAGAATAAATCTCTCAGAAATAACCTTCTCCCTTTAATTCACGACCCTTATAATTTTGAGCTTACAATATCCTTTTGCAAAAAAAAAAACTTTACAAATTTCTTGTTCTTGAATAATAACTCTTATTTTATGAGCTTTACAAAAATAATCTTTCAAATCCCTTTTAAATAATCTTTTTAGATTATTTTAAGCCCTTTAATTATATTATGTAAATGGGTTTTAATATTCTAAAGGATTAGACCCTTATTTATAAGGGTTACTATTTTAATTTTGGATTTTATACTTTTGTTTGGGGGTTAAATTCTTTAAACTTAAGAGATTCGGGCTTATTCATTATTGTTTGAAAGGGTTTAATTTTTAAATTTTTAGGAGATTTGGTTTTAATTCGTTGCCTTTAAATCCCACAAAATCCACTTGGGATCCCACAAAATCCGCTTGGAATCCCTTGGATTTTGTGAAATAAAATAAACCTTGACCACTTTATTTCTCAAAAATAAAATATGGTGTAGTGGTGGTACGTGAATTTAGTGAGGGCGATCCACACTTTTAGGACATCACTTGCACCTACCATGTTAGCATCCAGTCAACCTTCAACTTTGACTGGCCGTATCTTTGTCGTACGAGCTTCATTTTCAACGAAACAAGTGGCATTGAAACCATGGCGATGAGCTCTTCGATGTGATGCCACATTTGACCATTTTTGGAATAGTCAATTTTTTTGCCTTTCTGATTGGCCTCTATACCTAGTTTGACCCCAACTTTGACTAACCATAACTTTAGCGTACAAGCTCCTTTTTTGCCCGTTCAAGTTGCATTGGGTCCAGTTTTTTGAGCACTTCGACGTGGCAATGGTTCCACTGGATTTTGAGACTGAATTTTTGAGGTCTTCTAGATCCTCCTAGATCATTCCTCCCAATTGAGAAGCTTTTGAACCACCAAAAGTCTATTTTTACATAAAGATTAAGTGAGGGAATTGTCGCCTCACTTGCTCAGTATCATCTGTCCACCCTGTTGGAATTTTGATCATCTGACTCATCACAAACAAGATGAAGAATGAGATAGCATAGCTAATACAGTTAACTAAATACCCATCAATACTCATTGTCGCATCCACTATCCACATAGAACTAACTAGTAGAATGACAAGTGACAATACTGAATATACTGACGTGAAGGAAAAAGTATCAACTTGTTGAATCTCCTGAACATGAACATCATTAGAAAATGAGTCATTCAAACCCTCTTTTACCACCTGAGGCTGAAGGATTAAATGTGCTTGCAACTGATCCTCACATTGTGTTGTCTGTGACACCTTATCATGATTAGAAATCATTTCATTTTCATGCTTAATATCACTTGTTGTTATAGACATGAGGGTTAATGTCTTGCTTGCATTTACAACCATTTTCAAATGCCTTGTGTTTACAACAAATTTTTCACAATGAATTCAATTCCATCCTTAAACAAATGATACTTGTTATGTTCCCTGTAGAAAATGGCCTTTTTGTCATACAAGTAAGGACTTCCCAAAACCATCCCATAGATGTCAAGCGGAATTACATCTAACTCTACCTCATCTACAAACTTGGATGTGATTGCAAATCGGAGTTTACATTGCCTTATCACATGTAACTGAGCATTATCATGCATCCAACCCAATGGATATGGTTTAGGATGAGGTATTAGTTTTAATCCCAATTGCTTAACAACTTGTTTAGAGATTAAGTTCAGTTGTGATCCACTATCTATGAGTGTATCAGTTTTACTTTGTTTTGCAATAGTCCTTATATGAAACAATTCGTTCCTTTTACTTTCAACAAGGATCTCATTACACTTTAAAGAAGAAGCATGGGAACTGGTACTAGCAATAGGAACAACACCTTTTATACCCACAATTGTTATCTTGGTTTCATTATCAGAATCTAATATGAGATCTTGCATGATAGTTGTGGTCTTTTGCTTACCCTTTTGATCTTTGAACCACTTTGGTTTTTGATCAGGATGCAATTTCCAACACTTTGCATCTTCGTGCCCTTTCTTTTTGCAGTGTGAGAAATAAGGCTTTTCCTCTTCTTTCTTCACAAAAGTTGTCCACTGCATTTCCTTCTTCCCTTTCTTGCTTTCTTTATGCATACCAGATTCCATTAAGAAACTATTCTTCATTCCTATTTCAAGATGAATGGCTTGCACACTAACTTCATCAAGGTTAGTTGGATTGAACATAAGTATTGTATGCTTCAAATTTTTGTGTAATCCACCTATATACTTTAACAAAGTTTCTTGCGTGCATAATGGAATGCCCAAAATTAAAGCTTTTTTTCTAAACTCCTGTGTATATTTCTGCACACTTTGTCCTTTCTCTTGCCTTAATGATTGCCAATTCATTACTGCTTTTTGCATGTGTCCTAATGGATAAAATTATTTCTTAAGTGTAGTTATAAACTCAAACCAAGTAGAAATGATTTTACCATATCGGATGAGATCTTCTTGAGTTTTGCTCTCCCACCAAATTAGAGTTGTGCCTCCCAGGCGAAGATTGGCTAATTGGATCTTTGAAGCATCATCAATGAACTTCTGTACTCTACAATAAACTTCAACTTGTTTTATCCAATTGTCAAGTTTCTCTACATCCAGTTCTCCATTATAGGTTGGAAAATCAAATTTAACATCAAGTTTTAACAAAGGTGAATTTGATTCAGATTGTACAAGTTTTTCTTCTTGGGGGAAGAAGTAGAAAAAAAAGATGAAGAGGAAGAAAAGGAAGAAGATGAAGAAGAAGACAAGGAGGGAGGTTCAGGAGGGTCACTACCACCTCCCACTCCTTTTCCTTTGTCGTCTTTCAAAGATGATTCACCTTCCTCCTTCTTTTTGTTTTTCCTCTCCTTTTTCTTCTGAGGGTCTTTGTACAATTCTTCCACCATCATCTTCATATCCAGGAATGTTTTGAGAAACTGTTCTTCATTGTCAAAGATTTTAGAACTAGAAGGTTATCCTTCTTTTCGGTTACTCCATGGCTTGTCTTCAAGTAACTCGCCTTGATCCGATCTTCGGATTGAACTCTTCAAGTGCACCTTCTCCTCGCTTTAATTTTAGCTTGGTTAACATCCACCACTTGCAATTTTTCCTGTTAAACAACTCTGATACCAAACTTGATTTGTAATTAAAGGTTTGCAAAATAACTTGCACTTAATTCCTAATTACATATTTTATCCCGATCACAAACAAAATTGCGTGGTTATGTATTTTTAATCGTTGAAGTTACAAAATTTGAGCTCACTTAATCCTTAACACAATTTAATGACTTTCACTAATTACATAAATGTCATAATTAATATCTCAAAGAAGGAATTAAAGAAGAACTGGAAAGAATAAGGGAAAATTATAAGACAAAAGAGAAGAAGAGAGATCATGAGCTTGATAACGGAGTTCGCTCAACATGAGCTACGTCTCTGGGTCTGCTTCTCAATGAGAAACCACTTTATTAATGATGACAAGCTTTAATCGCTTCTGTACACCATCCAAGCTTTAGACCTGCATTACAGTTTCTTCACAATTTCTCTCAATAGCTAAGAATCTTTTGCATTTTCCTTTACTTGAAGGAATACAAAATACAAAGTCTCTGTGTTACATCAGTCTCCAAAAATTACCTTGCCCAATTTCCTCCCAAAAGAATTGATTGCCCCTTCATGGGAAAAAGTCCCCCTTTTTATACATTTAATTTTGCTTAATATGGTATAAAACCATATGATTTCCAAAATCAACTATATCTCCCATTTACAATAGTAAATCTTTGAAAATCCCTTCAATTACAAGAATAAATCTCTCGGAAATAACCTTCCCCCTTTAATTCAGGGCCCTTATAATTTTGGGCTCACAATATCCTTTTGCAAAAAAAAAACTTTACAAATTTCTCGTTCTTGAATAATAGCTCTTATTTTTATGAGCTTTACAAAAATAATCTTTCAAATCCCTTTTAAATAATCTTCAAGATTATTTTAAGCCCTTTAATTATATTATGTAAATGGGCTTTAATATTATGAAGGATTAGGCCCTTATTTATAAGGGTTAGTATTTTAATTTTGGATTTTCTACTTTTATTTGGGGGTTAAATTCTTTAAACTTAGGAGATTCAGGCTTATTCATTATTGTTTTAAAGGGTTTAATTTTTTAATTTTTAGGAGATTTGGTTTTAATCTGTTGCCTTTAAATCCCACAAAATCCACTTGGGATCCCACAAAATCCACTTGGAATCCCATGGATTTTGTGAAATAAAATAAACCTCCACCACTTTATTTCTCAAAAATAAAGCATGGTGTAGTGGTACGTGAATTTAGTGAGGGGATTCCACACTTTTGCCACATCACCTACACTTGCCACGTCAGCATCTGGTCAATTGCCACGTTAGCATCTTTGTCGTACGAGCTTTGTTTTCGACGAAACGAGCGGCGTTGGAACTATGATGATGAGCTCTTTGATGTGATGCCATCTGTGACCATTTTTGGAATGATCATTTTTTTTGCCTTTCTAATTGGCCTCTATACCCGGTTTGACCCCAATTTTAATTGACCATAACTTTGGCGTATGAGCTCCTTTTTTGCCCGTTCAAGTTGTGTTGGGTCCAGTTTTCCGAGCACTTCGACATGGTGATGGTTTCGCGAGATTCTGAGACTATGAATTTTTGAGGTCTTCTAGATCCTCTTGGATCAATATTTGATGCTACACAACATGGAACTTTGCTTTACGATTTCTCTAGTTTGCTTTTCTATGATATTTGAGGGTCAACAACATTTAAAAATACCTTGAAAATATTATTGTGTCATCGAGGGACCCATTCTTCTAAGTCAACTTACAAAAATGTGTATAAATGATTGTAAACACTCTTAGCCATGCATATGCTCCTAGAATGTTTGTGTAGACCTAAATTCCTTTTACTTCACCAATTGAAGTGTTATAACACAAATAATATCTGTATAAGTCCTAAGGATGAGGAAATTAGGAGATAAGTAGAATTAATGCATTGAATGCTTTTAAATACAATGACATAGCAATAAATCACATAAAATTGTGTTTAGATCTTTGGAAGAAAAATAATTTGTGAGAGTTGACTAAAATTAAAATTATAAAATTATAAATTTAGAAGGGTTAAGTTTGAGACCAAGGTTGCTCATGCGACTATAGATTCAACCCAAGTTATAAAAAAATTAAATCAATGTGAATATAAATATCATAAATATATAAAAGTATATACATATGAATACTACAAATATATAAATAAAATATATCAATACATAAAAACAATCTCCTTCGAACAACTACAAAAATAAAGGAAAAATATCATAAATATACAAATATCATAGCGTATAAACCTTCAATCTCCCTCTCAAAAAGCGCACAATTTCTTTATTTATACAAATAAATATCTAATGTAAAAGAAAGCATTCTCCTTACGCGACGAAGCAAAATATCAAAATCTGTTATAACCAGCGGGTTTCAAAACAATATAACAGTTTAAACGTTTAAAAAGCACTCCAAGGTTAAAGGCGTTTTGGGCTTATGACCAGAAGCTTCTCTTTTGATGCAACATTTCTTCAAATGGATGAGCAAGTGGGGTATTAGCATAAGTGAGTGTCCAAATGCCAATAGGGAAATAAAAAGGTATGTGCAAGGAAAGTTCAAAGAAAGCATGTGGAAAGGGCCACTTGGGAGGAAGAAAGAATACTATGTCAAACATTTTAACCCTACGCATGACCACACACAAAAGACCTACATCGGAATGGAAATAAAATGGAAAGCGAAAATGTTGATAGCTCAGATTAGAACAAGTTCGCACCAGCTTAGATGTGAGACCGGAAGGTGGATGATACCTAAAGAGGAGTGGGCAGACAGAAGGTGTAGATATTGCACTCAAGGAGTGGTTGAGACAGAATGGCACTACATCAGGGAATGTTCAGCTTACAAGGACATTCGGATCAATTATACTGAGACATTAAAAGGGAACAATTTGGGTGATCTGTTTGAAGAAGAGAAGATAATAGGGTTTGCAGATTTTCTGATCAAGATACACAGCAGAAGATCCAAGATGCAGAAAGAAAAAGAAACATAGGTTTTTTTTTTTGCATTTTCTGGGGTTCACGTCTCTTCGCTTGCTATCTTTGGGTCCCATAGGCTGCTTGGCCTCGTGGACGTGATTAAAAACATTCATTCATTCATTTGCATCTTAAATCTTTTCCAATCATTCATTCAATTCTTGAGTAAAATCACTACATTTCCGTTATACATTTTCCTTCAAAACTCCGTCCTTTCTGCTTAGAATTTGAACTGCAAAAACTTAGCACGACTACGGGCATTCATTTATCTGATTCTTGATTTGCTGAGAAAACTAACTGGATCATATCTTGCAAGGATTTTAACTAATTTTGGAAATTGTCCTGTAAATTTTGACTGAGCTTCGGATAAGTTGATAAAGAGCATGGCCTCCAAGTTATTAGCAGCGTTCAGGCGGGGTGTAGGTCCTTTTTCATCTAAATATCAGGTACGCAACATCTACATGTGGCATTATAAATTGTCTATTTACCATTCATATATATGTATATATACAGATTTGAGTGTGGGGATCGTGTAGGGGATCATATGTATCAGGTATATATACAATTTATATGGGTACAGCATATATACCAGTTGTATATATGCCCCCTTGCTGAGTGGGGTGAGTGGAGAACATATCTATATGTAAATTTATTTCTGTGGCGAGAAGAGGTGTGCATTTTTATATGTGTGCAGGTATGTGTATTTATAGATGTAAATACAAAATTGTATATATAAAACGTTAAGATGTATATATAAATGTGTATCTCGTTATCTATTTGTGTGTTTTAGTGCAGGAACAATGTAGAAGGTAAAACCTTAGATATTTGAATTAGAAGGGAGTTCCTTGTAACAAAGATAAAATAAAAACTCTAGAATATAAGAACACACTCTCTAGCTTTTTGCAATAACTACAATTTAACTTTTGGGGTTTTGAATTTACATAGGAAACAAATTGAAGAAATTATTGTCTTTTTGTTCTTGGGTAGGGGCACAAGACGATTCAACACTTCTACTCAAAACAGGAGATTGTGTCTTTTTAACTTTAAAGCAAACAACCTACAGCTAAAGAAAGCTCACTTTCGCGAAGACCGGAAAAAGTGAGTATAATACAAGGATTGAATTGATTTGAACAAAAATAATACATTTTGGTAAAAGGAATTAAGGAATTGAGTACAAAGCTACAATCACCAAATTTATACAAATATGCAAATAAAAAGCCTGCAAATTCAACAAATTAACTCTATCTGCCTAAATACACATACACAAGATCTCTCTTAAGATGTTTGCAGAACAATTTGAGCAGTAAGATTGGCATACTAAATTCTATTGATGATATCTAAGTGCTAAAAAAACTTCTACATAAGATTTTACATTTTGCATGAAAATAATAAAAATCTAACACACACTTCTACACTATGAATAGTTTGGTTGCATAGAAAGCAAGCTTAATATACAGTTTCATCTACAGATTATAAACCCAAAATAAGAAAGTCTTCAAATAGATTCTTGATAAGTATAACTTATCTAGTCATCACTAAGAATAGACCTTCTCGAAGATCATCTAAACATCAACTTCTCAAAATATGATTATTTCTTCACAAATGGTGATGGCTAAAAATAGAATGGGCTATAAATAGCTTAGGCTAAAAATAGACAGTTGCAACAGGTAGTTCTTCAAGATGATTCTGACAAATTCCATCCGCTCTGACCATGGTGGATCCTTGAAGAAGCCATGGAACTTTGACAATCAATCTTGGTGACTTGGATCTGAAAATCCCTGTGTGTTAATTCTTCAGCAAATCTTAACTGAAAATTGCAACTTTGAATATTCTGAAACTCTAGAGTGCATGAAAATATTGCTCTCAAACACACCAATATGATGATGTTATGTATGCCGATCTCTTGCCTTCAGCCAGTTAAAAACCTGCTGAAAGAGTGATAAACCCTAACCATAGTCTGAAAACGATCATCAAAATGATGGAAATGTCATAATTAAAACCCTAGTAGCCTGGAAGAATACCAACAGTGGTATGTTTGATATGGAATCTTGATACCCTGGGAAATCAACCGCTAAATCAAGGAAAAAAAAGTATCTCTTGATAGTTCAATGTATTCATGGTTCAATGGTGGGCAATTTGATGTGACTGAACAGCCAAGGGTTTGAATGAAAACAAGGACTTAAAATCAATCAAAACCCAGGTGCAGCTGATATGTTTGAAAATTGTGAGCATCAGTTTTCAAAGGGTTTAGCCTATTCCTGACTCTCATAGGCTAAGGAGCTTGGTTAGAGGGTCCTTTGGGCAGACATCTAGTCAGTGGTTGGTTTCCTGGACTCAGTTGGATTGGGAGTAATAAGGGAGCTAAATAATTAAATTAATTATTTGTAAGGTTATTGAATAAATAAATATTATAATGTAACCTTATATTTAATTAGTTTAATAAAGTGACTTAAATAAAATATTATATCATAAAGTCACTAAAAATAAAATATATCTTTTATCCTACATTGGCAAGAAAAGTGTTTGAGCTCTCCTAGGAAAAGTATAAAAGGATCTTAAGGGCTCATTTTTGCACATCCAGGAATTGTTGTTTACTTTGATGTGATTGATTGGTGAAGGAGCCAGCTAGGGTTTCTGCCATTATTGGACCTTTGGGAACGAAACTCTCATTGGTTGAGCAACTTTGAGGCTGTGAAACTATCAGCTGAAATTGTTGCCAGTTGTGGGCTTCATTTCAGAAGTTCAACTTGTGCCTTCACATTGCAAATTTAGTGGCCTTTGGCCAAATTTGGGGATAGAGATTTCACATCAGCTTGTAGAAGCATTTGAGGAAGACAATTTGGTTTGGAGCTGCATATTACATCATTAGAGACAAATCAATTGGACTACATGTATTCAGATTTCAATTTCAGTCATTTCCAGTCCTCTTAAGGAGCCACGATTTTGCTTATAATTGATTGAGAAGACATCGATTTCATGTCTTGGTTGAAGCACTCTATCTTGGGAGGAAGGACGATGATATTTGGAGATATTTGAAGACGTTGGACGCCTCTTTCATTATTTGCTGTGGTTGTGAATCTGAAACAGGGGCGGCACTGTCAAAGGGGTTTGGAAGCTACAGAGCAGCCATCAACTTGCATATCAGACCTCACATATTTGCAGATTGGGAGCTTAATATCCATCGATTTCACCTCTCACCTTGGGCACTCTCTTCCTAGGAGTAAGACAATGAGGATTGATGACTAATTGGAGGAATACAGGGTCTGAAAATTTTATTTCATGAAGCTACAGGTCTGAAACAGGGGCGGCTACATGAGAGCAGCGATTTGCATCAAGGAGGCATCAATACATGTTACGAGGTTGCCAATTTCTCCATCAATTTGAGGCTCAATGTTCAGGTTCCTTGTTGATCATTCATAGCATTGTAATTTTGTATTTTCAGACCTTAATCATATTGTATGAGGCCCTTAAGGCGCTGCCATACTTAGTTGCATACTTGAAGCCAAGAGTCTTGGCTTTGCATGTTTCTATCAGCATGGTAATGACATCATGTTACCAATAAAGGAGAAATAAGTTGCAGATCAAATACTTGCTGTATTGTCCATGGTTATACTCTTCATTGGAAGCATAGTAGATTGCATGCCAATTGTTTGACATAATGTCAATTGGCTGTAGGTGCACTTTTTAAAGACAAAGGGAAGTTACATTGTATTTAGATTTATGTTAGACTTTGTGGTGTGCATTTACAAGCATTTAGATTACATTTGACAACATTTCAAGCAAGCAAGCAAACTGAAAACACAGAATCAGCAAGGAAAGAGATTGTAGGAGAAGTGTTTGACAATATTCCTTGAGGCCTAAAACAGCAAACTAAGGTCAGATATTGCAAGGAATACTATTGTGGTTTCGGGACATTCTAAGTGTGAACATTGTCATTTTAGTCTATCTCTCTTCCTTTAGGGTGAAAAACCCTAGACGTAATAGAGGGCTCATAGTAACTAAAATCCTTGTTTACATTTTTGGTGAACTTGACCATATTCCTTGAGTGCGAATTTAACAAGTTAAGGTCGAAGTCTACAAGGGATATTACATAAATCCTAACCATAGTCTGAAAACTATCATCAAAATGATGGAAATGTCATAATTAAAACCCTAGTAGCCTGGAAGAATACCAACAGTGGTATGTTTGATGATGGAATCTTGATACCCTGGGAAATCAGCCGCTAAACCAAGGGAAAAAAAGTATCTCTTGATAGTTCAATGTATTCATTGTTCAATGGTGGGCAATTTGATGTGACTGAATAGCCAAGGGTTTGAATGAAAACAAGGACTTAAAATCAATCAAAACCCAGATGCAGCTGATATGTTTGAAAATCTGAACTCCATAGGAGATCAAACCCTGTCATGTCCCCGTAAATTAAGCATGCCCAACCGACCTAGGAAGGTGTTTTTAAACACCAACATTTAATAATTTATAGATAATAATAAATAAATAGATGTTTTAATTAAATATTTAAATAAATAAATAAATTTGAAACTTTGAATATTGGCCCCAACTTTTGGAAATAAATAAATTTGAAATTAAAATGTTGGCGCCCCTTTTTGAGACAACACACTTCATCCAGGGGCCTATAAAAAGGACCTTATGGCGTTGGAAAAAGGCATCTGAAGTTGAGGAATGAAGGCATTTTGCAGCTAGCTCTAACAAGGACGAAACCCTTTGTCTGAGCACCATGAGGTAGATGAAACCCTTGCCTTAGATCAGACCACCCACAACATTTCCTAACTGAGAATTTCCAATTTTTTTTGTTGTTGTTGAAAGTTGATTGTCAATATTCTAACTGGTACTTCGCAGGTGGAGTTAAAGACCTTTCCCAAATTGGAGTGGCGCCATCTTTAGCTGATAGGCTATATATAGTGTGAACTTTGAGCCGAAACTTGTCTCACGCCGGTAACCGCTCTCATGAAACAATTTTCCCTGGTTGTTTTTGTTGTTCATAGCTGATAAGTACTGTGAGATTTGAGTCAGGAAATCGCCTCACGCTGGTAAAGATTGTTTAGTTGCCGATAAACAATTTTTGGATAGCTGGAAGACATCATATCAAATGTCCCTTCTACCATCCTCATATATGGTTTGATTTGCCTTGAATTTGCTGTTGATGCATTCTTTGCACCTGGCAAATATACTATAGAGGATGTCCCTTCAAATCAGATAACCCTACGAAATATCTGACATGCTTTGAATTGTCATAAATTTGCAATAGGCTAGGACATTTCAACACATAAATTGGGCGTTTGAATAATTACTGTAATTAGCCGAGGCAATCAAATCAGACTAATTCAGATCTCTAAAATAAATGAAAGCAAATCTAACAAAATCAAATCTTGTAAAATCAAAACTTCCAATTGTAAAATATCTACCATACACTGACTGCAAGAGACTAACCACCCAATTGTTCTTATAAATAAGATTGTATTGAACTTGTTAAACTATGAAAACTCGCTGAGGAATACAGGAAGGCATCGAGGATCCTCAGTTATAGAAATGAATTTCCACGAACACATTCATGTCCCAAATTTCAAGCGACTTGGGACCCATGCCCATCATATCCCTGTTTGAATGTGATGAAGGCAGTGCATATTTTTCTTCTGTAGACTATTGATAAATTCCAGCAACACTTTGGCTATCCATGAGAGCACATAGAAGAATAAAGATGATATTATTATGCAACTTGACAAGATTTTAAATCACAAAAGGTTATTGTAATGCATATGATTGGTCAACATAAGAAAATTGATGTTATGTGTGATAAAAAGCATAGACCTGTAGATGGATGACCATGGTTTTTAGTTGAGCTGTCGAAGGACTGACAACAAGAAAGGGAGGCTTTTGAGTATAATTAGAGGCTAATGAAAAACAAATGTTACCTTCTGCCCAGATTTGTCATGTAAAAATAATCTGTATTGGAGCATTTCTGGAGCACCCTCCTCCTTAATATTGATCTCTGGTATGTAGAGAGCGGTGTAGGTGAAATACCTTGGAGTGGGAGAGGAAAGCCATCCCCCTGCAGTGGAGTCTCGGGCCATTGCAAACTCTATCACAGTCTTCCTCACCTCAGCCTTCTTCTCCACAAAACTTGATCTCTCGACCGTAACTACATAAACAAAACACTAAGATGTCATTTCCCTCTATGAAATATTAACGAACGAACACACATATTGTGTCTCATGATGAAAATTAAGTATCACAGGAAAGAGGCCCAGTTTGGCCTGAACGCTCTTGGTAGACAGCCAAGAAATGCACTTTTCCTGCCACATCTCATACAACGTGTAAAGTTCTCACACATAGTTTGTGCTTCAATTTATTTAAAATAGGACTGTTGTTATTCAAAGCTTGCAGCAGCTGTCACCCATTATGTGCACGCATAAGCAACCATCATTAATGGGGTCGAAGAAACCTTTGAGAGGGAGGCAAACTTGAAAAATGTAATACAAATATTTTTAAAATTTTGCTAGCAACTTTTTTATATTGCAAAATTAAATATACAATACAAAAACACCTTCA
Source organism: Sequoia sempervirens (assembly GCA_007258455.2). Taxonomy (NCBI): domain Eukaryota; kingdom Viridiplantae; phylum Streptophyta; class Pinopsida; order Cupressales; family Cupressaceae; genus Sequoia; species Sequoia sempervirens. The sequence goes on from VDFB02321274.1 coordinate 283,413, forward strand.
TATTTTCACTTACATATATTATTCTATTGGTGTTTTCCTTGCATCCCTCCTGGTGTAAGTGCTAGTTTAGAGTTAGATGGAGTAGAAGGGAACCAAACAAGTTTCAGACCGTCTAGAATCAGATCTAGGGTGTTCAAAGGACCAACTAGGCTGCACATACCACTCACACTCAGGCACCCAGATCTGAGTGATATATTCAGATTTGGCTTTCGGAGTGACCGAACTATGGAAGGTTATTGTTAGTAGACTCAACACTTTTCGTAATTGAAGACTTGGAAGCAGTGTTTAGTCCCAAGTGCATGCTATTGTGGAAGATTGGAGGCAGATTAGGTGGCGATCCAGGAGTGAACCCTTGGGGAAGACCTTTGAAGAAGATTTCAAACATTTTTGGCTCTGTTAGCAGCAAGCAAAGCAAGGCGATTTCATCAGTTACACCCAAATATAAGCAAGGATATTTATAACAGTTAGATCTGGGCACTGTCAAACCAGACACCACCTTAACTACTAGTTGTTGAAGCCTTAGACATTGTGGAAACGGTCTACCGCCCAAGAGGTTTTCAAGTTTAATGTTGGTTTAAAAGATATCTATGTAAACAATCTTCTCCATGTAGCAGATTAGTAAGACTTATTTCAATATTTTTATCTAAGTTCATCCAAGATTAAGTCAACTTCCTTTCTGTTAAATTGTCTATGAAATGTCTTGAACATGTTGTGTTGAATTAGAAGTTATTGCTCGTATAAGGTTCAAAATTGAGTCTAAAACCCTAGGTGCATTACATTGGTATCAGAGCAAGTAGTCCTGCCAGCCTGTTGGGTAAATTTTGTGTATGCAATTCAGTCAGAGAGATCAAAGAGCCTTGGAAAGAGAAAGGAATAAGATAGAGGCAACCACATAAAAAAACAACAATGGAATAGGAGGCAAAAGTAAGAAGAAAATGGCTGAACAACCTGATAATATGAAGGTGTACTTGCAAAGGCAAGAACAAATGAACCAAATGCTGGTGTAGATGATGCAAAACTTAACCAACACAATCACTCATAGCAGATCTACACCAAAAAGTGCTGAAGGGAGCAATTCAGATCAGTTTGGAGCTGGAAATCAGAACAAAACACCATTGGATCAACCCTCAGACCCTTCCAACCCACCTTCTTGCCTAGGGTGGAAACACCATTGGAAGAAGAGCAAAATCAGGCTGCAAATGATTTCGCTGCTGTTGTAGATGAGTATATGAGGCTAGATCCTATCGTTAGAAGGGAGATTTCCTTTGAATAGTATAGTAATGCTAGATCAAGAAGTGGATCAAGGAATGACAAGAAGCAACCCATGCAGCAGTTTAACAAAGACCTCCAACACAAAGTAAGTAAATTTTCACTTCCTACATTTGATGGTTTTGGAAATGTTATTGCTCGAGCTTGGGTTCAAAAATTAGATACATACTTTTCACTCAGCCCTATGATTGAAGATGAAGCAATCAATTTTTCCATTCTACATTTGGAGGGCGTGGCTCATGAGTGGTGGCATCATTGTCTTATAACACATGGATTTAACCTTGTTGCAACATATGTTGATTTCACACAAAAACTCATAGAAAGATTTGATAGGAGAGATCCAGATGTGTATTTTAGGGAGTTGACACGGTCAAGGCAACATGGATTAGTGGAGGATTATGTCACATAATTTCAAAGGCTTGCAATTATGGTCCTAGACGTATCGGATAGAGATTTATGTCTTGTTCATCAAGGGATTATCAGAGTCTTTCTGTGGGTTGGTGAGGGTTTTTGAGCCAATGTCCTTGGAGGATGCTATTTGAAGAGCCTTAAGCCTAGAAGTCTTTGCTGTGAAGAATAAACCTACTTCCAAGAATGCACCAACGAGGTAGCAGAGGAAGCCATTTGGCAAGAATTTTCCCCAATTGAAGATCTTGCCTCCAAAGCCTAGTAGGGTGGACGAGTCTAAGAATGAGCTTCGAAGGAAAAAGCTATGTTTTACTTGTAGGTAGCCTTGGGTACCAGGTCATAGGTGTTTGGGGAAAGGACAAATCCACTATATAGAGGTAGTTTTTGATGATGATTTAGAGGGTGGAGAAGATGAGCCCGAGGGTGTTACAGATGAGGTTGAGCACAAGGTAAAGATAGAGGGAGAGCATTCTGGAGGGACTCTTGCAGCACTTTCAGGAGCGCCTAGATATCACTCTTTCCATATTAGATGGGTCCTACACGAGCAAAGGCTAATAATTTTAATAGATAGTGGAGCCATCCATAATTTCATTAATGGACTAGTGGCTATGATGGGTCTAAGGACCAAAGGCTTTGAGGGATTTAATGTAATAGTTGTGGATGGATATACTATTCCATGTACCCGCAGTAATCAATAGTTGGAGTTGGTCCTAGGAGGACACAAGATGCGGGATGATTTCTACATAATTGTTATTGGGGAGATAGAATTGGTTTTGGGAGTGCAATGGTTACACTCTCTTGGAGAGTACACACAAAACTATCAAACCATGGAGTTGAAGTTCAAATCTAATGGGAAGGAGGTCGTTCTTTGAGGCTTATCCAATGCAGGTCCCATGGTGGTTTCAGCCAAGACGGTGGAGAGATCTTTTCATAGGGATGAAGTGGTTTGCGCGACTGAGTGTTTGATTACCGACACGAGTCCACCTAAGGAGGGTATATCCCACCCCATTGACATCCAATCCATCCTAGACAAGCGATGTAAGGTGTTCAATGAAATTCCATCAAGATTACCACCAGATAAAGGGTTCCAACATGTGATTGAGCTTGAGGAGGGAGCAAAACCCATCAATACTACTCCTTATCGGTATCCTAGGATGTATAAGGAAGAGATTGAGAAGGCAATCAAGAGTTGTTGGACATGGGGCACATCCGTCCGAGTTCTAGTGCCTTTGCTTCATCCATGGTGTTGGTCAAGAAGAAGGATGGGAAGATGAGGATGTGCATTGACTATAGAGCAATCAATAAGAGGACAATAAAAAATCGCTACCCCATACCCAAGATCGATGAGTTGATAGATGAGCTTCATGGTGCAATATTCTTCTCTAAGATTGACTTGCATTTGGGGTACCATCAAATAAGGGTGAGAGAGGAGGATGTGCAAAAGATAGCTTTTAGGTGTCATTATGTGCATTATGAGTTTTTGGTCATGACATTAGGATTGACCAATGCCCTAGCTACCTTCTAGTCATGTATGAACCAGGTATTCATTCTACAATTGAGGAAATTTGTTTTGGTTTTCTTTGATAACATTTTGATCTACAGTAGGACATGGGAGGATCACTTGAAGCACATAGATGAGGTGCTTGGCATATTGGAGCAGCATTCTTTCTATGCCAAGGTATCAAAATGTGAGTTTGGTTTGACTGAAATTTTGTATTTGGGTCATAAGATTAGTGCTCAAAGGGTTAGTGTTGATGAGGAGAAGATCAAGGCAATCCAGGATTGGCCTAGACCAAGGAATTTGTCACATTTGAGAGGATTTGTGGGGTTATGCAGCTACTATAGGAGGTTTGTGAAAGGGTTTTTACAACTTGCAACTCCATTGACCAATTTGACGAAGATGGGGGCATTCTATTGGAGCCTAGCAACGCAACAAGCTTTTGATAAGCTTAAGGAGTTAATGAGTTCATGTCCTGTTTTGGCCATTCCAGGTTCTCAATTCTTTTTGTTCTAGAATGTGATGCTTAGGAGAGGGTATTGGGGTAGTCTTGTGTAATGTCCCTATTTTGGCCATACGCTCTTTATTTGGATTTAGCCTATTTCCGGAAATCCGTAGGCTAAGCTGAGGCAGAAAATTAGGGTTTCCTCTTTCAGATACTGCTCAGTTGGCGTTCTGAGGTTGTTGTGCAGACTTACTATTTATAGCAGTTCACTATTTTTAGCAAGTCTATCTTTTGGCAATATCTGTCTAGCAGCAGTTCAATCCTTTGCAGTTCAATGTTCAGTTTGGCTTTCTGTTGTTTTGATGTGAACTTACTATTTATAGCAGTTGGCTATTTTTAGTAAGTCTAATTTTGGCAGTAGCATCATCAGCAATTCAGCTCAAGTCATTTTGCTATCCTTCAGTTTCAGTTTGGCTTTGGTTATCTCCATGGATTAAGTTTTATACTTAGTCATTTTTATGTTTCTCAGTTGTACCCCCACGCCTAGGAATGATCACTTCATGTTGTTTTTAAAAGGGGGTCATTAAGGGGTCAATGGTGCATTTAATGAATTATTAAATGCTTTATTGTTGCAAAGTGAAGTTGGATGCCTAAAAGAGGTTGATTAATATTTTATTATTTCAAAAAGTGAAATGCTTAAAGTGGCATCCCTTTTGGAAGTTGAAGTGATTCAACTTCTTGGAATTTGAAGAGTCTCTTGTTGCTTCATTTGCCAATTGAAGCTTATATATTGCTGCTGTTTGTAGAGCTGATCATCTTTGGAAATATTGTAAAGTTATGCTGCTGGTTTGAAATCCAGAATCCGGCTAAGGGAAAGCTTAGCAATTTGTCTCCATTCTTCGGGCCTGAAACTATGGTTCCCTAGATGGTGGATTGAGAGTGTGCTTCATTCAGAAGTGCACATTGAGCTTCATTGTTGGAGAATTTGAAGTATTTTTCAGTTTTTGAGCTTGCTGGTTCATTCATGGCTGAAGGTGATTTTCATTAACAGCTTTTTGTTCAATTTTAATATGCTTCTGGGTATTGAAGATATGGATTCCTAGCACATGGGCGCCCCTTCCCATAGAAGATCAGAATTTATTTCAAAGTATTTATTTTTAATCTTGCAAAATCGCCCTTGCTAAGGGCCGTACCATGTTGGGAGCATTGAGAATTGTGCAAGTAAATTAATGGTTGCTTTTTGAAGCTGTTTCATCATCATGACATGGGCGCCTATCCTCTAGAGGTTCATTGCAATTGATTTCACTCAATTTGGAGGTAAATTGATAAAGTTATGTGCATTTCATTGATGTACAATTTGCTGGTCTGATTTTCTGTATTCTCTATTTCTGATCAGACTTGTTAGTTTTTGATATAATGCTGGTTTGAGCTTCATTTCTATATCATTATTGTATTGTAAGAGTTAGAGGAAGTGTTACTCTAACCATTGATTGATTTGGAAGCATATCTTTCTTATTTGCAGCTGTTTAATTCATTGTAAAGCTGATTAGTAGTACTAACAGCTATTTATTTTATTTGCTGCAATTAGTTTAAATTTCATACTCCCACGATTGAGTGGTTGAGTTTAAATAATCATCTTTCTTAATTGTAAGTTTCCCCCCACTAAATAAGTGGTTGTGTGGACTGTATTCCCCCCACGTTAATAAGTGGAAGTGAGGATTTAAATGGCTGGCTTGCCGCCTTTAACAATGTAATAATCTCACCCACTGAATAAGTGGAGTATCCCCACTGCTTGTGGATGCCTGCATCAGCAGATGAATTGTACTTTCAGCTCTGTTTATGCCTAATGATCCTCTGACCATATGCTATCACCTTGCCCACATTGGGATCTTGGTGAACATTCTTGGTTAGAGTTATCTTCTTTGCTGGTTTACATTTTGGAGCTAACGCTAATCAGTGTTTGGTTGCTGATTTGAATGTTAATTTTGGGAAAAAATTAATGGGGAATATTTCATCTTGATGCAGAATAGACACCCTATAGTGTTTGAGAGTAGGAAGCTCAAGGAAACGGAGAGGGGCTTCTCTATTTATGACAAGGAGATGTTGGCCATCATGCATGCACTTGCTAAATTCAGACAATACTTGGTATGTGGGAAGTTTGTGGTTAAAATGGATCATAACAGCCTCAAGTTTTTTCTCAATCAAAAGGATTTGAATGATAGGCAACAAAAATGGGTAAGTAAACTTCAAGCCTATGATTTTGATATTGAGTATATGAAAGGAAAAAATAATGTGGTGGCTGATGCACTCTCTAGGAAGCCTTATTTCTGCTCTATTTTTGATATGTTTGATGATTGGAGGGCTGTCATAATAGCTGAGTATGCAGAGGATCCAATTGCTACTGACATTATAGGGTGGCTGATGAGCTCATCTTCTACAAAGATAGAGTGTATCTTGTACCGGGATCTAAGGTGAAGAGAGAATTTTGAGAGCATGTTATACACACCCCTTGCTGGTCATCTAGGGTTCTACAAGACATACAAGCAGGTGAGGGAACGTTTTTCATAGAAAGGGCTCAAAAATGATGTATTGCAGCATGTTAGAGAGTGTTTGATGTGTTAGCAAAACAAAACAAAGCACGTTTTTCCAGCTGGTTTGTTGCAGCCCTCTCCCCCAAACCAGAAATGGGAGAGCATCTGCATGGATTTCATCACAGGGTTGCCTAAGGTGCAAGGTAAGGATTGTATCTATGTGGTGGTTGGTAGGCTCACTAAATATGCTCATTTCCATTCCATTTCTTTTGAATACAAAGCCCCACAAGTAGCTGATCTGTTTTTTAGAGATATTTTTAGACTTCATGGGTTGCCAAACAATATCGTAAGTGACAGGGACAACAGGCTTATTAGCTTGTTTTGGTAAGAACTCTTTCAGTTGACAAACACAAAATTAACTCTAAGCACCAGTTATCAACCACAAATGGATGGGCAAACTAAAATTGTAAATAAATGGATTGAAGGCTACCTAAGAAACTATGTTACAGGGCAACAAATAGCATGGATTAAGTGGTTGCACCTAGGAAAGTTTTGCTACAATACTATACATCACATGTCCACAGGTATGACTCCCTTCAAGACACTTTATGGTTATGATGCTACTTCATTCATGGATTTTTGATTATTTCAAATAGTAGAGTTCCTGGAGCAAGGGATGTAGTGCAGTAGAGTATGGACATTTTGAATGCCCTTAAAGAGAATTTGCAGAGAGCTCAAAACCAACAAAATATGTATGTAGACCGACACCGAACGGAGAGGGTTTTTGAGGTTGGTGACATGGTTTACTTGAGGTTGCAGCCCTATAGACAGTCTACCCTCAAGAGGAAGGGTGCAAAAAAGTTGAAGCCATGCTTTTATGGACCATACAAAATTCTAAGGAAGATTGGGAGGTTGCATATGAGCTGGAACTTCTCGAGGACAACAAAATTCACAACATTTTTCATGTGTCTTGCCTCAAAAGGGCATTTGGGCAGCAAATCACTCCTCTTGAGTTGCCAACACTTGATGATGAAGGGAAATTGATTCTTGAGCCTGAGACAATCTTGGATGTGAGGGAGAAAAGGCTAAGGGACAAGGTCATTCCAGAATACTTGGTCAAATTGAAGAACTTACCATTGGAAGATGTAACTTGGGAAGGTGTGGATATTTTTGAGCATCCAAATTTGAGGTTGCTTGAGGACAAGCAACATTTGGGAGGGGAGGATTGTCATGTCCCCATAAATTAAGCATGCCTAACCGACCAAGGAAGGTGTTTTAAACACCAACATTTAATAATGTATATATAATAATAAATAAATAGATGTTTTAATTAAATATTTAAATAAATAAATAATTTTGGAACTTTGAATATTGGTGCCAACTTCTAGAAATAAATATTGGTGCCAACTTCTAGGGGCCTATAAAAAGGACCTTATGGTGCTAGAAAAAGGTATCTAAAGTTGTGGAATGAAGGCATTTTGCAGTTAGCTCTAATAGGGATGAAACCCTCTGTCTGACTGCCATGAGGTAGGACGAAACCCTTGCCTCGGATCAAACCACCTAGAACATTTCCTAACTGAGAATTTCCAATTGTTTGTTGCTGAGCGTTGATTGTCAATATTTTACCTTGGTACTTCGTAGGTGGAGTTAAAGACCTTGCCCAGATTGGAGTGGCGCCATCTTTTAGGGTTTGCTGGAGTAGAAGGGAACCGGACAAGTTTCATAATGTATAGAATCAGATCTAGGGTGACTTTCAAAGGACCAACCAGGCTGCACTTACCACTCACACTCAGGCACCTAGATCTGAGTGATATATTCGGATTTGGCTTTTGGAGTGACCGAATTGTGGAAGGTTATTGTTAGTAGACTCAACACTTTCTATAATTGAAGACTTGGAAGCAGTGTTTAGCCCCAAGTGCATGCTATTGTGGAAGATTGGAGGCAGATTAGGAGGCGATCCAGGAGTAAACCCTTTGGGAAGACTTTTGAAGAAGATTTAAGACATTTCCGGCTGTGTTAATAGCAAGTGAAGCAAGGCCATTTCATCAGTTACACCCAGTTGTAAGCAGAGATATTTATAAGAGTTAGATCTGGGCACTGTCAAACTAGACACTGCCCTAACTACCAGTTGTGGAAGCCTTAGACATTGTGGAAAGTCTGCTGCCCAAGAGATTTTCAAGTTTAATGTTAGTTTGAAAGATGTCTATGTAAACAATCTTCTCCATGCAATAGATCAATAAGACTTATTTCAATATTTGTATCTAAGTTCATCTAAGATTAAGTCAGCTTCCTTTCTGTTAAATTGTCTATGAAATGTCTTAAGCATGCTGTGTTGAATTAGAAGTTATTGATGGTATAAGGTTCAAAATTGAGTCTAAAACGCTAGGTGCATTACAAAGCCTGGTCAAAGAAGAAAATCCATTAATCACTGGAAAAAGTGAAACTGCTGCTGAAATCAGGCAGTCATTGTCAATAATTGATGGAAAACCCTTTGAAGTTCAGTCGCCCCTGCTGAACTTTGATGAAATGCTTGCTAAAATCAGATGCTTTTGATGATGGTCACTACTGTAGGGTGCTGGAAATCAATGAAGACTACAACACTTAGGTGCCTCTTGCCAAAACTTGATGAACCCTAGTAGAGATTTTGGGCTAAATCTACTGTTTAAAAGATGATTGCAGTGATGAAGACAAAAATTGCTGTAATAATTAAGACTTTCAGTTGAGACCCCACTGTAGACCTTGCTTTCCTTTCTCAGAATGCAACTATATAGAGGACATTTCATTTTGTCTTTTAGAATTCTGCTTTTCTACACAAGGGTGGGATCCTATCAATGGAAATGCATCCTTTTGTTTCTCAAAGATCTATCTTACTTCACCAAGGCATGCACCATGCTGTTGTCTTGACTGTTTTTTCAACATTTAAAGTCTGCTTCTTCCTTATATAGCATATGTTCAGTTGTTGATGTACCAGAGTTTTACTTTAACTTTTGTATCCTGTCTTTAACAGTATGCTCTCAGTAACTGATTAGTATGTTTTGACTTTGAAAAACATGTCTCTGCAAATATAGCTTGTGCGAGACAACACACCTGCAATTTGTAGTTTTGAATCATTTATTTTGACTCTCTATGGTGTGTGCCATTACAAGCACTTAAGATCTTTGACAAAAACTTGTTGTACACAAGAAATCACACTCCATTACATACTGACTGTGCCTTTTAGTCTTGAAAATGTGTTTCTATGCTCTAGGGCAAGTCCCTATATACCTTGTCTGCATTTTTTAACTTTCTCATTTGTAGCATGCTCCAATATATTGCTTTACATGTTTTGAACTTTAAAAATTATTTGTCTTCACCTTATATTAGTGTGTGCCAGTATTTACCTATGTTCCACCAAGTTTCTGGAACGAGGGGACGTGTTTTGGGGATGACATTTTTTTAGGGGATTTTTGGGGACGGCTATATATATATATATATGTATATGTATGTATTTTAAAAATATAGGGAAATTTCAGATATTCATATGAGTAATGATAATCATAACAATGAACATTGATAAAGTTACAGATGTAATCACCAATCATTTTGACATATACATTATAGAGTTGAACAAATTAATACTACAACTACTTAATTGCTTCCATAGTTCATGTCAAACAATCAATGTGCATATGATATAAAATTTTAAAAATAAAATGCCCAAAGGCTACTAGTTTGCACTACAAATGTCAAAATGACAAAGTCACAAATGTCCAAACCATAGTAATAGAAAGTATGATGGCTGCCTCTACTCGACATCTGCCAACATTGCATCAGAATTAGACTCAAAGTCTGAGTCACTGCCAATTTTTCTTTTGCTCACTTTCCTCTTAGCTGCAATTTTATTTTGGAATGTAAAAATTAACTCAAATGGCTTTGAAAGCAAGTTTTATGTTTCATTTTAGGCTTGGGGGGTGTGGAGTCCACTTAGAAACAATAAAAAAATAAACATTTTTAATTTCAGAGTGTTTTATTTTTGTAAAAACTTGATGGAAAAAAGGGGATGACTGGCTGTCCTTGGGACAGCGGGTTGTCTCTTTGCCGTCCCCGGGACGTCCCCGCCGATCGGGGATGCCCCCCAAAAAAAAAACATCTTGGGGACTCTTGGGAAACGTCCTTGAGGCATTCCCTGTCCCTGAAACGTCTCTAGTACGGGTACGGGGGCCAAAACCCCAGGGGACGCGTCCCCATGTACCACTGGTATTTACTGGTTGCATCTTTTTGAAACTAAAACCCCCTGCTCTTCCTCTGTATATGGCACGTGCCTTTTTATGGGTTGAATGCTTTTTTAATTTTTGAAAACCTCGTCTCTATGTAGTTTGAAATTTTGTTGTTTTAAGTACAAAAGGTGGCAACTAGCCTTCTCCTATGTTGAAAGTGACAATACCTGTTCAACGAGTGCTGAAGCAACTTTTCAATGGTGGTGAAACCTGCAATATGCCTCTTTTTATCATCTGCTGTAGCTGAATGTTCATCCTGGAGTGATGGAACAACGGGTATTTGAAAGCGTTGTTTTTCAGAATGATCCAATAGAGTAGCTGAGCTTACCAATGTACCATGCCTGCAAATTTGAAACAAAAATTCAGTCCTCTATTTGGCATGTGCTGATCTACACTTGAGTATCTTTCAAACATTCAAAAATCTGTCTCTGCCTTATGTGAATTTCAGATACTTTTTTGTTGATTGAACTCTGTTTCTGCATTTGCAAATCAGTTTGAGAATCCTTTTTGTTGACCCTACAAGAAAAGAATAAGAGAGATTACAAAAACAACATAGATGGTTGTGACAAAGCTATGAACATGACTCTTGACTTGATGGAAAGACAAAATTTAGCTTGAAATTTGACACTATGAAAATTTTCATTTAGGTACAATAGGGTGTATGAATGCATATGTATTATGGATGTGTTGTGATGTCCCCTTCCTAGGCAGTACAGTTATTGCAGGGGTTAGCCTATTATTCAGATCCTCGTAGGCTGGCAGATGTGTTTAGAGGATCACTTGAGGCAGTTATCCAGCGTTTGGGAACATCACTCCAGCAGTTGATTCAGGTTTGGGCCTTTGCGGACACTTACAGAGTGATTTATAGATACTTACTATTTATAGTAAGTCCGGTAGGCCGGAGTTGCTATTTTTGGCAGGGCACTTGATTCAGTTGGTCAGCTCAGTATCGACCCGGTTTGATGATTTGATGAGCAAACAGGGATTATTAGAGCATTTAATAATAATTAAAGAGATTATTAATTTGACTTTATAATATAAAGTCATTTTAATGAAATATTAAAGTTATTATTAAAATGGCGAATTATAAAGTATTTTTAATACTTTATAATGAAGGGGAAAATTTAATATTTAATGAGTTTAATACTCATTAATAAAAAGGACGCCATTTATTAATAATTGGCCCAAGTATTTCAAAAGGGCGAATTATTATATTATTAAATGCAATTGAGCTGATTTTTGTGAAGGGTCGACTTTTTGAGAGAGGATATATATTTCTCCAAGGCAAATCGAACTCATTATGTTATGATTATTCTAATTTGTCTTTATTTCTCTCTAAGACCATTGGGGTTTGAGAAACAAGGGTTTCTGTAAATCATCGGGTTTTGAAGAACGTTCCCTCTTCAGAATCAGGCATACTGAGACTGTGCAATACCAGTTGAAGCTTGTCAATAGGGTGACATCATTCAGAAGTCATACAGAGCTTGTTGTGAAGATTCTTCATCAAGGATTTGGGTCGAACTTCTCCAGAAGGGGTTCATATTCAGTGGCGACTATCTCTTGATCATTTGGCACACTTCCCAAGAAAGTACGAATTTCTTATTTGCTGGTACAAGCCGTACTTCTGCTGTAGCAAAGGCCGTACCTCTCCTCCAGATCAAATCGCCTTGCTTTTTCATCTTCTGACTTCTTCAAGTTGGACGCCTAGGGTTTCTGGAGCCACTGCATCAATTTCGAGGTGGGAGATTGCACATTTCCTTTCAGCCGTACCATCTCAAGCTTCTTTTCTGGTGCCTGCAAGCTTATTCAGGTTCTCAATAAATAGCTTTCCTTTTTGTCTGAATGTTTGAATATCGCAGTTGTAATCATTCGAGAAGATTAATAAATCATCTAGCATCGAGGTCTAAGCTCTATTCTGTAGTTTTTAAGCATCTGGTATTTTATATTATTTTTCCAAGCATTTCTTTGCAAAATCGCAATTTGTCTTTTATTGCAAAAAACCACCAAAAAATAAAAAATACAGAAAACAAACAAAAAACATAGCATTATCAGCCAGTGGTCGGGTTGAGAGACACCTGGTCTCTTACAATGGTATCAGAGCACAGTTTTCCTGCCATCCTGTTCTTTTTTAGTTGCTTTTTCAGTCGGATGTGTGCTTTTTTGATGCTTTTTCATGAGTAGAGATATTATTTTCTATAGTAAGGGTAGAGAAACGGGCAGAGTTGAGGATTGGACAGGTCCACCTATTCCTGAAGGTGAGACAGTATAAGGGGTTCTGGGTATTCACAGATCTAGTTCCAATAGCAGTGAGAACAGTGTCACTACACTGATGGCAGATCGTGAGATTCCTGCAGAGACACATAGGGATCCAGGGAAAGAGCATGCCGGAGGCGATATTACTGATGAGAGT
>VDFB02321274.1:296329-329001 GCA_007258455.2 Sequoia sempervirens
GGCTACAATTGGTGCAATTCAGACCATTGTGTTTACTTTAAGAGGTTAGATGATGATAGCTACATTATTTTATGTTTATATGTTGATGATGTGCTTGTAGCGGGGTCTAACATGGATCACATAAAGGAGTTAAAACAACAATTAGAAAACTCATTTGCTATGAAAGATTTGGGGGAAGCAAAACAAATCCTTGGTATGAAGATTACTAGAGATAGGAAAAACAAAAAAATATTTTTATCTCAAGCTGATTATATTGAAAAGGTGTTGTAGATATTTCATATGGAGAATGCAAAAGTTGTCAGCACACCTTTGCCTAGTCATGTCAAATTGAGTAAGGATATGTGTCCTAAGACACAAGAGGAGGAAGAAAAAATGTCCAATGTACCTTATGCTTTAGATGTAGGCAACTTAATGTATGCCATGGTATGCATGAGACTAGATATTGCACATGTCATAGGAGTTGTTAGTAGGTACATGAGTCATCCCAGAGGTTGAGCATTGAAATGCGGTAAAATGGATTCTTAGGTATTTGAGAGGTACATCCAATAAGTGCTTATGTTTTGGGGGCTCTAATACTAACTTAAAAGGATATGTTGACTTAGATTTGGCAGGGGATATTGATACCAGGCGAAGTACCACATGTTATGTATTTACAGTTGGTGGGACAGTAGTAAGTTGGATTTCTTGGTTGCAAAAGGTGGTTGCTTTATCCACCACGGAGGCAGAGTATGTAGCTACAACAAAGGTAGAAAAAGAGATGATATGGCTACAATTTTTCATGGAAGAGTTGGGAAAACAACATGTTGAAAGTTACTTGTTTACAGATAGTCAGAGTGCTATAGATGTTGCAAAAAATTCTGCCTTGCACTCTAAAACCAAACACATACAACTAAGATATCATTTCATTCGATCGATGTTGGAGGATGGACAGGTAAGGCTGGAAAAGATACATTTAAATGACAATCCAATGGATATGTTTACGAAGGCAGTGACAAGGGAGAAGTTGAGCTCCTCTTCAACTTCAATTGGCCTTCAAGGTTAAATTTCAACAAAACAAAATAATAGGGTCCAAGGTGCTAATTTCTACTGGGAGTTGCAGGGGCAGCGATGTTATGATCAGTCTCCAAGTGGGAGATGATATGGAGTGGAGTCTGATCAGTCTCCAAGTGGGAGATTGTTGTGTCGTGGAGACAAATCAGAAGGATAAATCTTCATATTATTTTATTAAATAATTTGTTGCACTTATATTTATGTTGCACTTGTATTTAAAAGGTGGTTACAAGCAAATATTAAGTGTTGGAAGTGACTAGTTACAACTAGAAGTGATTATTTAATTCTAAAGTTTATGGAAAGCTGGAAAAATTTGGAAAAAGTAAATGTAACCGCCCAAAGAAAGCGTTTTATTGGGTGCATGAGGCACAACTAATGGCAACACTTCATTGGTAATTAATGGGACATGTGTGGGAGCATATTAGGATACTCGGGGATGAGTTTTGAGTGGTGTAGGTCATGGAAAACGTTAGTAGAAAATTGCATAGCAGTGGCTGGAAAAACGTAGGAGAAGCTGTAGGTACCCATAGCCATGGCTGTGTAAAACCAACAAGTGAAAAACATGATAAAAACGTTGCTGCATGTCTTTGCATGTTATTGTAAAGGTTATTTTCTGGGAGATTAATATATTTTGGACCCTCTTGTTGGTGGATGTAGCCCGGATTTGGGTGAACCACGTTAAATCTTTGTGTTGTCTTTTTGTTGCTATAATTTTATGCATTTTCTATTTCTCTTTTTTATTGATCAAATATGCATTTAACTGATTGATATCTACCTTCTAACCCTAACAATTCATTCAATAGATCATCCAAGATGGTGCTCATAGCTTGGAGTACTTTCTTATTAAGAAGTGAGTTGCAAACATTGTCAATAAGCCTTTGGAATCACCTCATCATATTCATTTGTGATGAATTCTTGGGTGAAGGAAGTTGTCCTTGGGGGATCATCTTGAGTCCTCCACTTGTACATGTTTTATTTTCATGTTTTCTCTCTTTTGGGGAGGAGTTTTTCCTACTAGTTTTCTCCTTTTATTTGTTTGTGAAAAATATTTTGTACACATGTACCTCATTAGGCCTTCTTGTTTGGACCCATCTTTGATCATTTTTCTCTTTTATGTTTCCACCCTAAGTTACACATAAGGGGGTTGTTGGTGTGAACAGAGTTTAGTACCTAATATATTCCCTTTTTTAGGACTTATTCACATCTAGTTAGTTAGGTTTACTCAAAAAAATTTTAAGGTGTTTAATTTTTTTGTCTCATTTCATATAATTGTGACACTTATCATTAGCCTTCATTGTCCTATGTCTCAACCTTTCCTGTATAAAGGGTCCTCATATACTTTATTCATCTTGTATGCATTATACCATTATTGGTACTATACATTTTTTTAATGTTTCTCTTATATGGAAGGTTATATGGTTTTGTAGAATATTCTTACTCCTATAAGTTCTCTTCAACAAAGCACATATTGGTATAGGTGGTAAAGGTGAAGTGATAGGTCCCTGGTGGCAATGAAAATGTTGGTGTATGGCATGTAGTTGTTAATGTGATAAATTAGCCTCTTAGAATATGATCAAGTAACATGGGTACACCAATGTAATAGAAAAATGCATGATTCCTATAGCTCCTAATAAGGTAAAGTAGTTTTTTAAGACTTGATTGGGTCATTTAAGCAATAATGTAAGGTGTAAGCATAAATATTGTATAAAGGTAATTTCCCCTTAATGAGAAAAGTAATGCAATAAGGTATAAATATGTGTAAGGGGTTGAAGCATGATGTCCCCAATGTAGGATATATCAATAATAGGCACAATGTGTAATTATTGAAAGCACGATGCTCCTTAAATGTAAAGATGTAGCAATGATAACACGTGATCTTGTAAATGTAAGAATGCATCAATGAAATCCTAGTGTGTAAAGGAGAAGACATGGAGCCTATCAAATATAAAGATGTTTGAATACATGCATAATATATAACTTAGGAAAAGATATGATGCCCCCAAATATAAAAGTAACTCAAAATATATAACAATGTATGAATAATCAATGTGTAATTATACCAATCAATAGGAAGGTGCAATAAGGTAATATGTGATGATGTAATTGTGAATATATACTTATAACTAGTTGATCTTGAATGGGTGGAATACGCAATCACAACTGAATATAAAATGAGGAAGACACAATATCCCCTAGTCTAGTAAGATAAATCTAGGAGTATGATATGGAAAGATAGGATCATAAGATAATGTGTGTACATCAAAAACATGTTGTCTAAGTATAGTAAAGGTCATAAGCATGTGATAAGCATCATGTAAAGTTATGAACCATAGAAGCATTAGTAGATAAGTAGGAAAAACCTAAACAAACCATTATGAAAAGGAACAAGTATAAGAGTATACATGGTGAAGGGGAGAGACAATATATAAATGATCGCATGACATGTAAGACATAGGAAAAGTCAAAGTATGTTAAAAGATATGGAAATAAAGAAGATGAAAATAAGTATAAGAGACAAATATCAACTAAGGAAACATGGAAGAATCAAATAACCCCTTAGTGGGGGAAAATAAACATGAAACTAAATGAAATGAGTGTGAAAAGCACAAAAAAAGGATAAAAAGTAGAAGAAAGTGTAAGGACACATAGGGGAAACAGATGAATATGCAAAGGAGAGTCATGACTTACACAACATAAAAAAATGCTCAAGTAGGAATGATACAAAATAAAACCTAAAGAACTGACATGAACAACACAACACATGTTCAAAGTCACTTGTGTCAAAATGCATTAGTAAAGATGTCTTCACATAATCCACATGCAAACAAGGAACATGGAAACTTAAATGCAATAAAAGAAAGCAAAAATACAAAACAAGTGAAAAGTATCAAAGACATCTAAGCAATGAATTCATTTCTTGTAAAGGGTGGTTTCTCTTTTATATTACGTGTAGCCTTAATATAAGGTGTGTTATAGTGAATAAGACTAATCTCTTTTGATTTCATACAATTATACTCATTGAGTGCAGGAGTTGTGTGCTCATAAGTATGCTCATCGTGTATCTTCCCTTTTGACTATAAGTGCTTGAACTTTATGTTGTAATGTAATGCCTCTACCTTTATAATACCCATGCCTAGGCTTACGTATACAATAGGTTGTTGCAATGAAACATCTTGGCTTCTAGCTAGATCAAGAGAGGATGATGTAGGATGGAAGGTAAGTTTAGTATATGTATAAGTAATGTGGATATTGGGAGGATAGGGATTGAAAGATAAATCATGAGAGAACATTGCTAAGTCTATTGTAGGTTTAGATAAATAGTAAATGAAAGAATGGGCCAAATTCATAAAGGGAGTTTAAAGAAAAGAAGATGCAAAGTTTTATTGCTCAAGTATAGGCTAAACTCACAAATAAGTAAAATGTCATCAACCTAAATGTTCATAATTAATGATTAGACATGATTTCATAGACAAATAGGTATTTATTAAATCATCATAATTATCATATAGTAATTCCTCACCATGTTTCATAATATCATCATGTGATTTACAAAAAATAATGAAGCATGAATAGTGCTTGCATGAGAGGCTAATAAAATATCATCAATATGCTTACCATAATTATAAGAGATATCTCTATTTGAAAATATATTATGAACATTCATAGGGCTCACATGAGTTATACAAGACTAATCATCATGAAACACACCATCATGCATCAAAGAAGCTAGCATATCAAAAGAACACAGATCTATGGACATATAATCAACATGACATATAAAAATAATATCACATAAGGCCCAACAATGCCACATGTAGGTAAAGAATGTGTACCCTTATCACATAATTTACACCATTCATATCAATAGGGGTAAATGCATATCACGTATATCTTTTGTAGTACACATCAAATTAAGTGGAGGAGATATGCTCAAAGGTAAACCACAATGAGAATCAATTTAATACTACTATCAATATTCATCTAAGAGGTATGCAACATGTAAGGATCATAGAAGAGTGTAGTAAGAGTATCCAACAAAGAAGGAAAAGTGATAATCCTATCTCTAAATGAAGAAAAGGTGCATCAATGATGATATAATGCTGCCATGGACGAAGTGATCTCATTTGTTGGAATGCAATAATCGATTTAAGGAGAAATGGATCACATATCATAAATTGTATACACATGTCATAATTAGTAAGGGAAGCATGAGTAGATGTTGATGATAGAGGGCCATAAGAACTCATGGTGTAAAAAAAAGGGTTAATCCAAAGTCAAGAAGTGTAGGGTTCACAAAAGTGTAGTAAAGATTCAAAACCCTAATGAATGTAGGTATTGTAGGATTTGATGTACAATAGAAAATATGATGTGAAGCAATTATAAAATATAAACCTTAAAGCAAATATAATGGTGGGTGAAGGACAAGATATGTAGATAAGCACTAAACCCTATAGAGAGAGTGCATCATGTTGCAACATAAAATAGAGAAGGAAAATTATATCTAAAAGATAAGATGATTTTTGTTAGAAAGTATAGATTTGAAAACCTAATAAGGATGATAAACCTTATAAAAATAGCTATGTCATGTAAGATCAGCCAAACTCACCATTGAAATGTAAAGGAAAATAAACTTTTCTTGAGTGTGATTTAGGCTAAACCAACAAGATGCATATAAATAAGCATAGATTAACCTAGATCTAACAAGTGAGAATTGAGGGCTAATGCATTCTAAGTAAAATTAAATGCTAATTATAAAAAATAAATGAAGTATATAAAAGTACTTAGCTCTATGAGTGAAGAATGATTTCCCTTGCTAAATATTCTAGAATTTGACTAGTATCTGGACTAAAAATGATGCTTCTCTATATGTGTAATTCCTTAGATGTTGTTCCTATCCTAGTTTTGTTTATGGTCAAGTTTTGTGGGTTGGGTCTAATTTGCAATCATAAACTCATCCTCTTAAGTTTATACTTGATATGTAATTAAAGGTTTGCAAAATAACTTGCACTTAATTCCTAATTACAGATTTTATCCTGATCACAAACAAAATCACATGGTTATGTATTTTTAACCGTTGAAGTTACAAAATTTGAGCTCACTTAATCCTTAACACAATTTAATGACTTTCACTAATTACGTAAATGTCATAATGAATATCTCAAAGAAGGAATTAAAGAAGAACTGGAAAGAATAAGAGAAAATTATAAGACATAAGAGAAGAAGAGATATCACGAGCTTGATAACGGAGTTCGCTCAACATGAGCTACGTCTCCGGGCCTGCTTCTTAATGATGAACCGCTTTATTAATGATGACAAGCTTTAACCGCTTTTGTACACCATCCAAGCTTTAAACCTGCATTACAATTTCTTCACAATCTCTCTCAACACCTAAGACTCTTTCACATTCTTCTTTACTTGAAGGAATACAAAATATAAAGTCTTTGTGTTATATCAATATCCAAAAAATACTTTGCCTAATTTCCTCCCAAAAGAATTGATTGCCCCTTCACGGGCAAAAATCCCCCTTTTTATACATTTAATTTTGCTTAATATGGTTTAAAACCATATGATTTCCAAAATCAACTATATCTCCCATTTACAATAGTAAGTCTTTGAAAATCCCTCCAATTACAAGAATAAATCTCTCAGAAATAACCTTCTCCCTTTAATTGACGACCCTTATAATTCTGGGCTTACAATATCCTTTTGCAAAAAAAAAACTTTACAAATTTCTTGTTCTTGAATAATAACTCTTGTTTTTATGAGCTTTACAAAAATAATCTTTCAAATCCCTTTTAAATAATCTTTTTAGATTATTTTAAGCCCTTTAATTATATTATGTAAATGGGTTTTAATATTCTAAAGGATTAGACCCTTATTTATAAGGGTTACTATTTTAATTTTGGATTTTATACTTTTGTTTGGGGGTTAAATTCTTTAAACTTAAGAGATTCGGGCTTATTCATTATTGTTTGAAAGGGTTTAATTTTTAAATTTTTAGGAGATTTGGTTTTAATTCGTTGCCTTTAAATCCCACAAAATCCACTTGGGATCCCACAAAATCCGCTTGGAATCCCTTGGATTTTGTGAAATAAAATAAACCTTGACCACTTTATTTCTCAAAAATAAAATATGGTGTAGTGGTGGTACGTGAATTTAGTGAGGGCGATCCACACTTTTAGGACATCACTTGCACCTACCATGTTAGCATCCAGTCAACCTTCAACTTTGACTGGCCGTATCTTTGTCGTACGAGCTTCATTTTCAACGAAACAAGTGGCATTGAAACCATGGCGATGAGCTCTTCGATGTGATGCCACATTTGACCATTTTTGGAATAGTCAATTTTTTTGCCTTTCTGATTGGCCTCTATACCTAGTTTGACCCCAACTTTGACTAACCATAACTTTAGCGTACAAGCTCCTTTTTTGCCCGTTCAAGTTGCATTGGGTCCAGTTTTTTGAGCACTTCGACGTGGCAATGGTTCCACTGGATTTTGAGACTGAATTTTTGAGGTCTTCTAGATCCTCCTAGATCATTCCTCCCAATTGAGAAGCTTTTGAACCACCAAAAGTCTATTTTTACATAAAGATTAAGTGAGGGAATTGTCGCCTCACTTGCTCAGTATCATCTGTCCACCCTGTTGGAATTTTGATCATCTGACTCATCACAAACAAGATGAAGAATGAGATAGCATAGCTAATACAGTTAACTAAATACCCATCAATACTCATTGTCGCATCCACTATCCACATAGAACTAACTAGTAGAATGACAAGTGACAATACTGAATATACTGACGTGAAGGAAAAAGTATCAACTTGTTGAATCTCCTGAACATGAACATCATTAGAAAATGAGTCATTCAAACCCTCTTTTACCACCTGAGGCTGAAGGATTAAATGTGCTTGCAACTGATCCTCACATTGTGTTGTCTGTGACACCTTATCATGATTAGAAATCATTTCATTTTCATGCTTAATATCACTTGTTGTTATAGACATGAGGGTTAATGTCTTGCTTGCATTTACAACCATTTTCAAATGCCTTGTGTTTACAACAAATTTTTCACAATGAATTCAATTCCATCCTTAAACAAATGATACTTGTTATGTTCCCCGTAGAAAATGGCCTTTTTGTCATACAAGTAAGGACTTCCCAAAACCATCCCATAGATGTCAAGCGAAATTACATCTAACTCTACCTCATCTACAAACTTGGATGTGATTGCAAATCGGAGTTTACATTGCCTTATCACATGTAACTGAGCATTATCATGCATCCAACCCAATGGATATGGTTTAGGATGAGGTATTAGTTTTAATCCCAATTGCTTAACAACTTGTTCAGAGATTAAGTCCACTTGTGATCCACTATCTACGAGTGTATCAATTTTACTTTGTTTTGCAATAGTCCTTATATGAAACAATTCGTTCCTTTTACTTTCAATAGGGATCTCATTACACTTTAAAGAAAAAGCATGGGAACTGGTACTAGCAATAGGAACAACACCTTTTATACCCACAATTGTTATCTTGGTTTCATCATCAGAATCTAATCTGAGATCTTGCACAATAGTTGTGGTCTTTTGCTTACCCTTTCGATCTTTGAACCACTTTGGTTTTTGATCAAGATGCAATTTCCAACACTTTGCATCTTCGTGCCCTTTCTTTTTGCAGTGTGAGCAATAAGGCTTTTCCTCCTCTTTCTTCACAAAAGTTGTCCATTGCATTTCCTTCTTCCCTTTCTTGCTTTCTTTATGCATACCAGATTCCATTAAGAAACTATTCTTCATGCCTATTTCAAGATGAATGGCTTGCACACTAACTTCATCAAGGTTAGTTGGATTGAACATAAGTATTGCATGCTTCAAATTTTCGTGTAATCCACCTAAATACTTTAACAAAGTTTCTTGCGTGTATAATGGAATGCCCAAAATTAAAGCTTTTTTTCTAAACTCCAGTGTATATTTCTGCACACTTTGTCCTTTCTCTTGCCTTAATGATTGCCAATTCATTACTGCTTTTTGCATGTGTCCTAATGGATAAAATTATTTCTTAAGTGTAGTTGTAAACTCAAACCAAGAATAAATGATTTTACCATATGAGATGAGATCTTCTTAAGTTTTGCTCTCCCACCAAATTAGAGCTGTGCCTCCCAGGCAAAGATTGGCTAATTGGATCTTTGAAGCATCATCAATGAACTTCTGTACCCTACAATAAACTTCAACTTGTTTTATCCAATTGTCAAGTTTCTCTGCATCTAGTTCTCCATTATAGGTTGGAAAATCAAATTTAACATCAAGTTTTAACAAAGGTGAATTTGATTCAGATTGTATAAGTTTTTTCTTCTTGGGGGAAGAAGAAAAAAAAGATGAAGAGGAAGAAAAAGAAGAAGATGAAGAAGAAGACAGGGATGGTGGTTCAGGAGGGTCACTACCACCTCCCACTCCTTTCCCTTTGTCATCTTTCAAAGATGATTCACCTTCCTCCTTTTTGTTTTTCCTCTCCTTTTTCTTTTGACGGTCTTTGTACAATTCTTCCACCATCATCTTCATATCCAAGAATGCTTTGCGAAGCTGTTCTTCATTCTCAAAGATTTCAGAACTAGAAGGTTATCTTTCTTTTTGGTTGCTCCATGGCTTGTCTTCGAGTAACTTGCCTTGATCCGATCACCGGATTGAACTCTTCAAGTGCACCTTCTCCTCTCTTTAATTTCAGCTTGGTTAACATCCACCACTTGCAATTTTTCTTGTTAAACAACTCTGATACCAAACTTGATCTGTAATTAAAGGTTTGCAAAATAACTTGCACTTAATTCCTAATTACAGATTTTATCCCGATCACAAACAAAATTGCGTGGTTATGTATTTTTAATCGTCGAAGTTACAAAATTTGAGCTCACTTAATCCTTAACACAATTTAATGACTTTCACTAATTACATAAATGTCATAATTAATATCTCAAAGAAGGAATTAAAGAAGAACTAGAAAGAATAAGGGAAAATTATAAGATAAAAGAGAAGAAGAGAGATCACGAGCTTGATAACAGAGTTCGCTCAACATGAGCTACGTCTCTGGGTCTGCTTCTCAATGAGAAACCACTTTATTAATGATCACAAGCTTTAATCGCTTTTGTACACCATCCAAGCTTTAGACCTGCATTACAGTTTCTTCACAATTTCTCTCAACACCTAAGAATCATTTGCATTCTCCTTTACTTGAAGGAATAAAAAATACAAAGTCTCTGTGTTACATTAGTCTCCAAAAATTACCTTGCCTAATTTCCTCCCAAAAGAATTGATTGCCCCTTCATGGGCAAAAGTCCCCTTTTTATACATTTCATTTTGCTTAATATGGTATAAAACCATATGATTTCCAAAATCAACTATATCTCCCATTTACAATAGTAAATCTTTGAAAATCCCTTCAATTACAAGAATAAATCTCTCGGAAATAACCTTCTCCCTTTAATTCAGGGCCCTTATAATTTTGGCCTTACAATATCCTTTTGCAAAAAAAAAACTTTACAAATTTCTCGTTCCTGAATAATAGCTCTTATTTTTATGAGCTTTATAAAAATAATCTTTCAAATCCCTTTTAAATAATCTTCAAGATTATTTTAAGCCCTTTAATTATATTATGTAGATGGGCTTTAATATTCTGAAGGATTAGGCCCTTATTTATAAGGGTTAGTATTTTAATTTTGGATTTTCTACTTTTATTTGGGGGTTAAATTCTTTAAACTTAGGAGATTCAGGCTTATTCATTATTGTTTTAAAGGGTTTAATTTTTCAATTTTTAGGAGATTTGATTTTAATCTGTTGCCTTTAAATCCCACAAAATCCACTTGGGATCCCATAGATTTTGTGAAATAAAATAAACCTCCACCACTTTATTTCTCAAAAATAAAGCATGGTGTAGTGGTACGTGAATTTAGTGAGGGGGTTCCACACTTTTGCCACATCACCTGCGCTTACCATGTCAGCATCCAGTCAATTGCCACGTTAGCATCTAATCAACCTTCAACTTTGATTGGCCATATCTTTGTCGTATGAGCTTTGTTTTCGACGAAACGAGCGACGTTGGAACTATGATGATGAGCTCTTCGACGTGATGCCATCTTTGACTATTTTTGGAATGATCATTTTTTTCGCCTTTCTAATTGGCCTCTATACCCGGTTTGACCCCAATTTTAACTGACCATAACTTTGGCGTATGAGCTTCTTTTTTGCCACAACATGGAACTTTGCTTTACGATTTCTCTACTTTGCTTTTCTCTGATATTTGAGGGTCAACAACATTTAAAAATACCTTGAAAATATTGTTGTGTCATCGAGGGACCCATTCTTCTAAGTCAACTTACAAAAATGTGTATAAATGATTGTAAACACTCTTAGCCATGCATATGCTCCTAGAATGTTTGTGTAGACCTAAATTCCTTTTACTTCACCAATTGAAGTGTTATAACGCAAATGATATCTGTATAAGTCCTAAGGATGAGGAAATTAGGAGATAAGTAGAATTAATGCATTGAATGCTTTCAAATACAATGACATAGCAATAAATCACATAAAATTGTGTTTATATCTTTGGAAGAAAAATAATTTGTGAGAATTGACTAAAATTAAAATTATAAAATTATAAATTTAGAAGGGTTAAGTTTGAGATCAAGGTCGCTCGTGCGACTATAGATTCAACCCAAGTTATAAAAAAATTAAATCAATGTGAATATAAATATCATAAATATATAAAAGTATGTACATATGAATACTACAAATATATAAATAAAATATATCAATACATAAAAACAATCTCCTTCGAACAACTACAAAAATAAAGGAAAAATATCATAAACATACAAATATCATAGCGTATAAACCTTAATCTCCCTCTCAAAAAGCGCACAATTTCTTTATGGGTGGCTCTTGTGCTGGTCTTGGGTCCCTTAGGCTTCTTTGGCCTCGTGGACGTCATTAAAATTTTTCATTTCATTTCAATATCTAATGTAAAAGAAAGCATTCTCCTTACTCGACGAAGCAAAATATCAAAATCTGTTATAACCAGCGGGTTTCAAAACAATATAACAGTTTAAACGTTTGGAAAGCACTCCAAGGTTAAAGGCGTTCTGGGCTTATGACCAGAAGCTTCTCTTTTGATGCAACATTTCTTTGCATCTTAAATCTTTTCCAATCATTCATTCAATTCTTGAGTAAAATCACTACATTTCCGTTATACATTTTCCTTCAAAACTCCGTCCTTTCTGCTTAGAATTTGAACTGCAAAAAATTAGCACGACTACGGGCATTCATTTATCTGATTCTTGATTTGCTGAGAAAACTAACTGGATCATATCTTGCAAGGATTTTAACTAATTTTGGAAATTGTCCTGTAAATTTTGACTGAGCTTCGGATAAGTTGATAAAGAGCATGGCCTCCAAGTTATTAGCAGCGTTCAGGCGGGGTGTAGGTCCTTTTTCATCTAAATATCAGGTACGCAACATCTACATGTGGCATTATAAATTGTCTATTTACCATTCATATATATGTATATATACAGATTTGAGTGTGGGGATCGTGTAGGGGATCATATGTATCTATATGTAAATTTATTTCTGTGGCGAGAAGAGGTGTGCATTTTTATATGTGTGCAGGTATGTGTATTTATAGATGTAAATACAAAATTGTATATATAAAACGTTAAGATGTATATATAAATGTGTATCTCGTTATCTATTTGTGTGTTTTAGTGCAGGAACAATGTAGAAGGTAAAACCTTAGATATTTGAATTAGAAGGGAAAGCTCCTTGTAACCAAGATAAAATAAAAACTCTAGAATATAAGAACACACTCTCTAGCTTTTTGCAATAACTGCAATTTAACTTTTGGGGTTTTGAATTTACATAGGAAACAAATTGAAGAAATTATTGTCTTTTTGTTCTTGGGTAGGGGCACAAGACGATTCAACACTTCTACTCAAAACAGGAGATTGTGTCTTTTTAACTTTAAAGCAAACAACCTACAGCTAAAGAAAGCTCACTTTCGCGAAGACCGGAAAAAGTGAGTATAATACAAGGATTGAATTGATTTGAACAAAAATAATACATTTTGGTAAAAGGAATTAAGGAATTGAGTACAAAGCTACAATCACCAAATTTATACAAATATGCAAATAAAAAGCCTGCAAATTCAACAAATTAACTCTATCTGCCTAAATACACATACACAAGATCTCTCTTAAGATGTTTGCAGAACAATTTGAGCAGTAAGATTGGCATACTAAATTCTATTGATGATATCTAAGTGCTAAAAAAACTTCTACATAAGATTTTACATTTTGCATGAAAATAATAAAAATCTAACACACACTTCTACACTACGAATAGTTTGGTTGCATAGAAAGCAAGCTTAATATACAGTTTCATCTACAGATTATAAACCCAAAATAAGAAAGTCTTCAAATAGATTCTTGATAAGTATAACTTATCTAGTCATCGACTAAGAATAGACCTTCTCAAAGATCATCTAAACATCAACTTCTCAAAATATGATTATTTCTTCACAAATGGTGATGGCTAAAAATAGAATGGGCTATAAATAGCTTAGGCTAAAAATAGACAGTTGCAACAGGTAGTTCTTCAAGATGATTCTGACAAATTCCATCCGCTCTGACCATGGTGGATCCTTGAAGAAGCCATGGAACTTTGACAATCAATCTTGGTGACTTGGATCTGAAAATCCCTGTGTGTTAATTCTTCAGCAAATCTTAACTGAAAATTGCAACTTTGAATATTCTGAAACTCTAGAGTGCATGAAAATATTGCTCTCAAACACACCAATATGATGATGTTATGTATGCCGATCTCTTGCCTTCGGCCAGTTAAAAACCTGTTGAAAGAGTGATAAACCCTAACCATAGTCTGAAAACGATCATCAAAATGATGGAAATGTCATAATTAAAACCCTAGTAGCCTGGAAGAATACCAACAGTGGTATGTTTGATGATGGAATCTTGATACCCTGGGAAATCAACCACTAAATCAAGGAAAAAAAAGTATCTCTTGATAGTTCAATGTATTCATGGTTCAATGGTGGGCAATTTGATGCGACTGAACAGCCAAGGGTTTGAATGAAAACAAGGACTTAAAATCAATTAAAACCCAGGTGTAGCTGATATGTTTGAAAATTGTGAGCATCAGTTTTCAAAGGGTTTAGCCTATTCCTGACTCTCATAGGCTAAGGAGCTTGGTTAGAGGGTCCTTTGGGCAGACATCTAGTCAGTGGTTGGTTTCTTGGACTCAGTTGGATTGGGAGTAATAAGGGAGCTAAATAATTAAATTAATTATTTGTAAGGTTATTGAATAAATAAATATTATAATGTAACCTTATATTTAATTAGTTTAATAAAGTGACTTAAATAAAATATTATATCATAAAGTCACTAAAAATAAAATATATCTTTTATCCTACATTGGCAAGAAAAGTGTTTGAGCTCTCCTAGGAAAAGTATAAAAGGATCTTAAGGGCTCATTTTTGCACATCCAGGAATTGTTGTTTGCTTTGATGTGATTGGTTGGTGAAGGAGCCAGCTAGGGTTTCTGCCATTATTGGACCTTTGGGAACGAAACTCTCATTGGTTGAGCAACTTTGAGGCTGTGAAACTATCAGCTGAAATTGTTGCCAGTTGTGGGCTTCATTTCAGAAGTTCAACTTGTGCCTTCACATTGCAAATTTAGTGGCCTTTGGCCAAATTTGGGGATAGAGATTTCACATCAGCTTGTAGAAGCATTTGAGGAAGACAATTTGGTTTGGAGCTGCATATTACATCATTAGACACAAATCAATTGGACTACATGTATTCGGATTTCAATTTCAGTCATTTCCAGTCCTCTTAAGGAGCCACGATTTTGCTTATAATTGATTGAGAAGACATCGATTTCATGTCTTGGTTGAAGCACTCTATCTTGGGAGGAAGGACGATGATATTTGGAGATATTTGAAGACGTTGGACGCCTCTTTCATTATTTGCTGTGGTTGTGAATCTGAAACAGGGGCGGCACTGTCAAAGGGGTTTGGAAGCTACAGAGCAGCTATCGGCTTGCATATCAGACCTCACATATTTGCAGATTGGGAGCTTAATATCCATTGATTTCACCTCTCACCTTGGGTACTCTCTTCCTAGGAGTAAGACAATGAGGATTGATGACTAATTGGAGGAATACAGGGTCTGAAAATTTTATTTCATGAAGCTATAGGTCTGAAACAGGGGCGGCTACATGAGAGCAGCGATTTGCATCAAGGAGGCATCAATACATGTTATGAGGTTGCCAATTTCTCCATCAATTTGAGGCTCAATGTTCAGGTTCCTTGTTGATCATTCATAGCATTGTAATTTTGTATTTTCAGACCTTAATCATATTGTATTAGGCCCTTAAGGCGCTGCCATACTTAGTTGCATACTTGAAGCCAAGAGTCTTGGCTTTGCATGTTTCTATCAGCATGGTAATGACATCATGTTACCAATAAAGGAGAAATAAGTTGCAGATCAAATACTTGCTGTATTGTCCATGGTTATACTCTTCATTGGAAGCATAGTAGATTGCATGCCAATTGTTTGACATAATGTCAATTGGCTGTAGGTGCACTTTTTAAAGACAAAAGGGAAGTTACATTGTATTTAGATTTATGTTAGATTTTGTGGTGTGCATTTACAAGCATTTAGATTACATTTGACAACATTTCAAGCAAGCAAGCAAACTGAAAACACAGAATCAGCAAGGAAAGAGATTGTAGGAGAAGTGTTTGTTAATATTCCTTGAGGCCTAAAACAGCAAACTAAGGTCAGATATTGCAAGGAATACTATTGTGGTTTCGGGACATTCTAAGTGTGAACATTGTCATTTTAGTCTATCTCTCTTCCTTTAGGGTGAAAAACCCTAGACGTGATAGAGGGCTCATAGTAACTAAAATCCTTGTTTACATTTTTGGTGAACTTGACCATATTCTTTGAGTGCGAATTTAACAAGTTAAGGCCAAAGTCTACAAGGGATATTACATAAACCCTAACCATAGTCTGAAAACGATCATCAAAATGATGGAAATGTCATAATTAAAACCTAAGTCACTAGGTTCGAATTCGAATTCGAATTCGACAACATTGAAATTCGGATGAAATTCGACAAGAAAAAAATCCGAAAAGTAAAACATTCGAATTAAATTCGACTTACATAATTTTGATTTTTTAAAAATATAAGTAATAAACTTAAAATAAATAAAAAATAATATTAATAAATTAATATGTTTAAATATAACACAAAACAAAATAAATAATAGAATATGTTTAAAAATATACTTCAAATTTAAAATATCATTAATATATAAATAATAAATTAATTTAAATTATATATTAAATAATAAATATATTATAATAAAAGTTTTATTTATTTATTTTAAAATATTAAATTTTAACATTGTAAATAAAAATAATATTACATATAAAATAATTTTAAAATATATGAAAACATAACATAAATAAATAATATTAAAAAAATATAAAAAACATAACAAAAGAAATGATATTGAGAACATATTAAAAATAACAAATCGAAGGCAAGGAGTCGCCAGCGTTGAAGCCCTGCAAACCCAACTTGCCCGAATCCATTTATAGTCCAGCTCCAGCTCCAGCCGCTTGAATCTCGACGACCTGTTCATGGTCGAGTGCGCGATGGATGAGTGAATGCGTCCGCCTCATGCCAACGCTCGGAAATACTTTGTGCAGCCCTGCAAACCAGCGCACGCGGGATAAACAGAGAAAGATAACACCTCCAACAAAAATTGGGGAAAAAAAAACCTTAAAAAACGTTTTTTAAGATATCTTTTAATAAAATCACAGTGCCCTCGACGAATTTCAACGAATTTTTGCTAACATTTTGAGATTTTTTAATGCAATTTTTTTTTACCATACGAATTTATTTGAGTATGAACGAATTTCAATTTTTTTTTTAAATTCGACGAATTTCGAATTTCAAGTTGATATTCGGCCGAATATGGTGACTTAGATTAAAACCCTAGTAGCCTGGAAGAATACCAATAGTGGTATGTTTGATGATGGAATCTTGATACCCTGGGAAATCAGCCACTAAACCAAGGGAAAAAAAGTATCTCTTGATAGTTCAATGTATTCATGGTTCAATGGTGGGCAATTTGATGTGACTGAATAGCCAAGGGTTTGAATGAAAACAAGGACTTAAAATCAATCAAAACCCAGGTGCAGCTGATATTTTTGAAAATCTGAACTCCATAGGAGATCAAACCCTGTCATGTCCCCGTAAATTAAGCATTCCCAACCGACCTAGGAAGGTGTTTTTAAACACCAACATTTAATAATGTATATATAATAATAAATAAATAGATGTTTTAATTAAATATTTAAATAAATAAGTAAATTTGAAACTTTGAATATTGGCGCCAACTTTTGGAAATAAATAAATTTGAAATTAAAATGTTGGCGCCCCTTTTTGAGACAACACACTTCATCCAGGGGCCTATAAAAAGGACCTTATGGCGTTGGAAAAAGGCATCTGAAGTTGAGGAATGAAGGCATTTTGCAGCTAGCTCTAACAAGGACGAAACCCTTGCCTTAGATCAGACCACCCACAACATTTCCTAACTGAGAATTTCCAATTTTTTTTGTTGTTGTTGAACGTTGATTGTCAATATTCTAACTAGTACTTCGCAGGTGGAGTTAAAGACCTTGCCCAAATTGGAGTGGCGCCATCTTTAGCTGATAGGCTATATATAGTGTGAACTTTGAGCCGAAACTTATCTCACACCGGTAACCGCTCTCATGAAACAATTTTCCCTGGTTGTTTTTGTTGTTCATAGCTGATAAGTACTGTGAGATTTGAGTGAGGAAATTGCCTCACGCTGGTAAAGATTGTTTAGTTGCCGATAAACAATTTTTGGATAGCTGGAAGACATCATATCAAATGTCCCTTCTACCATCCTTAGATATGGTTTGATTTGCCTTGAATTTGCTGTTGATGCATTCTTTGCACCTGGCAAATATACTATAGAGGATGTCCCTTCAAATCAGATAACCCTACGAAATATCTGACATGCTTTGAATTGTCATAAATTTGCAACAAGCTAGGACATTTCAACACATAAATTGGGCGTTTGAATAATTACTGTAATTAGCTGAGGCAATCAAATCAGACTAATTCAGATCTCTAAAATAAATGAAAGCAAATCTAACAAAATCAAATCTTGTAAAATCAAAACTTCCAATTGTAAAATATCTACCATACACTGACTGCAAGAGACTAACCACCCAATTGTTCTTATAAATAAGATTGTATTGAACTTGTTAAACTATGAAAACTCGCTGAGGAATATAGGAAGGCATCGAGGATCCTCAGTTATAGAAATGAATTTCCACAAACACATTCAGGTCCCAAATTTCAAGCGACTTGGGACCCATGCCCATCATATCCCTGTTTGAATGTGATGAAGGCAGTGCATATTTTTCTTCTGTAGACTATTGATAAATTCCAGCAACACTTTGGCTATCCATGAGAGCACATAGAAGAATAAAGATGATATTATTATGCAACTTGACAAGATTTTAAATCACAAAAGGTTATTGCAATGCATATGATTGGTCAACATAAGAAAATTGATGTTATGTGTGATAAAAAGCATAGACCTGTAGATGGATGACCATGGTTTTTAGTTGAGCTGTCGAAGGACTGACAACAAGAAAGGGAGGCTTTTGAGTATAATTAGAGGCTAATGAAAAACAAATGTTACCTTCTGCCCAGATTTGTCATTGTAAAAATAATCTGTATTGGAGCATTTCTGGAGCACCCTCCTCCTTAATATTGATCTCTGGTATGTAGAGAGCGGTGCAGGTGAAATACCTTGGAGTGGGAGAGGAAAGCCATCCCCCTGCAGTGGAGTCTCGGGCCATTGCAAACTCTATCACAGTCTTCCTCACCTCAGCCTTCTTCTCCACAAAACTTGATCTCTCGACCGTAACTACATAAACAAAACACTAAGATGTCAGTTCCCTCTATGAAATATTAACGAATGAACACACATATTGTGTCTCATGATGAAAATTAAGTATCACAGGAAAGAGCCCCAGTTTGGCCTGAACGCTCTTGGTAGACAGCCAAGAAATGCACTTTTCCTGCCACATCTCATACAACGTGTAAAGTTCTCACACATAGTTTGTGCTGCAATTTATTTAAAATAGGACTGTTGTTATTCAAAGCTTGCAGCAGCTGTCACCCATTATGTGCATGCATAAGCAACCATCATTAATGGGGTCGAAGAAACCTTTGAGAGGGAGGCAAACTTGAAAAATGTCATACAAATATTTTTAAAATTTTGCTAGCAACTTTTTTATATTGCAAAATTAAATATACAATAAAAAAACACCTTCATATTTTCACTTACATATATTATTCTATTGGTGTTTTCCTTGCATCCCTCCTGGTGTAAGTGCTAGTTTAGAGTTAGTTGGAGTAGAAGGGAACCAAACAAGTTTCAGACCGTCTAGAATCAGATCTAGGGTGACTTTCAAAGGACCAACTAGGCTGCACATACCACTCACACTCAGGCACCCAGATCTGAGTGATATATTCAGATTTGGCTTTTGGAGTGACCGAACTATGGAAGGTTATTGTTAGTAGACTCAACACTTTTTGTAATTGAAGACTTGGAAGTAGTGTTTAGTCCCAAGTGCATGCTATTGTGGAAGATTGGAGGCAGATTAGGTGGCGATCCAGGAGTGAACCCTTGGGGAAGACCTTTGAAGAAGATTTGAAACATTTTTGGCTCTGTTAGCAGCAAGCAAAGCAAGGCGATTTCATCAGTTACACCCAAATATAAGCAAGGATATTTATAACAGTTAGATCTGGGCACTGTCAACCAGACACCACCTTAACTACTAGTTGTTGAAGCCTTAGACATTGTGGAAACGGTCTACCACCCAAGAGGTTTTCAAGTTTAATGTTGGTTTAAAAGATGTCTATGTAAACAATCTTCTCCATGTAGTAGATTAGTAAGACTTATTTCAATATTTTTATCTAAGTTCATCCAAGATTAAGTCAACTTCCTTTCTGTTAAATTGTCTATGAAATGTCTTGAACATGTTGTGTTGAATTAGAAGTTATTGCTCGTATAAGGTTCAAAATTGAGTCTAAAACCCTAGGTGCATTACATTGGTATCAGAGCAAGTAGTCTTGCCAGCCTGTTGGGTAAATTTTGTGTATGCAATTCAGTCAGAGAGATCAAAGAGCCTTGGAAAGAGAAAGGAATAAGATAGAGGCAACCACATAAAAAAACAACAATGGAATAGGAGGCAAAAGTAAGAAGAAAATGGCTGAACAACCTGATAATATGAAGGTGTACTTGCAAAGGCAAGAACAAATGAACCAAATTCTGGTGTAGATGATGCAAAACTTAACCAACACAATCACTCATAGCAGATCTACACCAAAAAGTGCTGAAGGGAGCAATTCAGATCAGTTTGGAGCTGGAAATCAGAACAAAACACCATTGGATCAACCCTCAAACCCTTCCAACCCACCTTCTTGCCTAGGGTGGAAACGCCATTGGAAGAAGAGCAAAATCAGGCTGCAAATGATTTCGCTGCTGTTGTAGATGAGTATATGAGGCTAGATCCTATCATTAGAAGGGAGATTTCCTTTGAACAGTATAGTAATGCTAGATCAAGAAGTGGATCAAGGAATGACAAGAAGCAACCCATGCAGCAGTTTAACAAAGACCTCCAACACAAAGTAAGTAAATTTTCACTTGCTACATTTGATGGTTTTGGAAATGTTATTGCTCGAGCTTGGGTTCAAAAATTAGATACATACTTTTCACTCAGCCCTATGATTGAAGATGAAGCAATCAATTTTTCCATTCTACATTTGGAGGGCGTGGCTCATGAGTGGTGGCATCATGGTCTTATAACACATGGATTTAACCTTGTTGCAACATTGTTGATCTCACACAAAAACTCATAGAAAGATTTGATAGGAGGGATCCAGAGGTGTATTTCAGGGAGTTGACACGGTCAAGGCAACATGGGTTAGTGGAGGATTATGTCACATAATTTCAAAGGCTTGCAATTATGGTCCCAGATGTATCGGATAGAGATTTATGTCTTGCTCATCAAGGGATTATCAGAGTCTTTCTGTGGGTTGGTGAGGGTTTTTGAGCCAATGTCCTTGGAGGATGCTATTCGAAGAGCCTTAAGCCTAGAAGACTTTGCTGTGAAGAATAAACCTACTTCCAAGAATCCACCAACGAGGTAGTAGAGGAAGCCATTTGACAAGAATTTTCCCCAATTGAAGATCTTGCCTCCAAAGCCTAGTAGGGTGGACGAGTCTAAGAATGAGCTTCGAAGGAAAAAGCTATGTTTTACTTGTAGGTAGCCTTGGGTACCAGGTCATAGGTGTTTGGGGAAAGGACAAATCCACTATATAGAGGTAGTTTTTGATGATGATTTAGAGGGTGGAGAAGATGAGCCCGAGGGTATTATAGATGAGGTTGAGCACGAGGCGAAGATAGAGGGAGAGCATTCTGGAGGGACTCTTGCAGCACTTTCAGGAGCGCCTAGATATCACTCTTTCCATATTAGATGGGTCCTACACGAGCAAAGGCTAATAGTTTTAATAGATAGTGGAGCCACCCATAATTTCATTAATGGACTAGTGGCTATGATGGGTCTAAGGACCAAAGGCTTTGAGGGATTTAATGTAACAGTTGTGGATGGATATACTATTCCATGTACCCGCAGTATTCAATAGTTGGAGTTGGTCCTAGGAGGACACAAGATGCGGGATGATTTCTACATATTTGTTATTGGGGAGATAGAATTGGTTTTGGGAGTGCAATGGTTACACTCTCTTGGAGAGTACACACAAAACTATCAAACCATGGAGTTGAAGTTCAAATCTAATGGGAAGGAGGTCGTTCTTTGAGGCTTATCCAATGCAGGTCCCATGGTGGTTTCAGCCAAGACGGTGGAGAGATCTTTTCATAGGGATGAAGTGGTTTGGGCGATTGAGTGTTTGATTACCGACACGAGTCCACCTAAGGAGGGGAGATCCCACCCCATTGACATCCAATCCATCCTAGACAAGCGATGTAAGGTGTTCAATGAAATTCCACCAAGATTACCACCAGATAGAGGGTTCCAACATGTGATTGAGCTTGAGGATGGAGCAAAACCCATCAATACTACTCCTTATCGGTATCCTAGGATGTATAAGGAAGAGATTGAGAAGGCAATCAAGAGTTGTTGGACATGGGGCACATCCGTCCGAGTTCTAGTGCCTTTGCTTCATCCATGTTGTTGGTCAAGAAGAAGGATGGGAAGATGAGGATGTGCATTGACTATAGAGCAATCAATAAGAGGACAATAAAAAATCGCTACCCCATACCCAAGATCAATGAGTTGATAGATGAGCTTCATGGTGCAACATTCTTCTCTAAGATTGACTTGCGTTTGGGGTACCATCAAATAAGGGTGAGAGAGGAGGATGTGCAAAAGATAGCTTTCAGGTGTCATTATGGGCATTATGAGTTTTTGGTCATGCCATTAGGATTGACCAATGCCCCAGCTACCTTCTAATCATGTATGAACCAGGTATTCATTCTACAATTGAGGAAATTTGTTTTGGTTTTCTTTGATAACATCTTGATCTACAGTAGGACATGGGAGGATCACTTGAAGCACATAGATGAGGTGCTTGGCATATTGGAGCAGCATTCTTTCTATGCCAAGGTATCAAAATGTGCGTTTGGTTTGACTAAAATTTTGTATTTGGGTCATAAGATTAGTGCTCAAAGGGTTAGTGTTGATGAGGAGAAGATCAAGGCAATCCAGGATTGGCCTAGACCAAGGAATTTGTCACATTTGAGAGGATTTGTGGGGTTATGCAGCTACTATAGGAGGTTTGTGAAAGGGTTTTTACAACTTGCAACTCCATTGACCAATTTGACGAAGATGGGGGCATTCTATTGGAGCCTAGCAGCGCAACAAGCTTTTGATAAGCTTAAGGAGTTAATGAGTTCATGTCCTGTTTTGGCCATTCCAGATTCTCACTTCTATTTGTTCTAGAATGTGATGCTTAGGAGAGGGTATTGGGGCAGTCTTGATGCAGAATAGACACCCTATAGCGTTTGAGAGTAGGAAGCTCAAGGAAACGGAGAGGGGCTTCTCTATTTATGACAAGGAGATGTTGGCCATCATGCATGCACTTGCTAAATTCAGACAATACTTGGTATGTGGGAAGTTTGTGGTTAAAATGGATCATAACAGCCTCAAGTTTTTTCTCAATCAAAAGGATTTGAATGATAGGCAATAGAAATAGGTAAGTAAACTTCAAGCCTATGATTTTGATATTGAGTATATGAAAGGAAAAAATAATGTGGTGGCTGATGCACTCTCTAGGAAGCCTTATTTCTGCTCTATTTTTGATATGTTTGTTGATTGGAGGGCTGTCATAATAGCTGAGTATGCTAAGGATCCAATTGCTACTGACATTATAGGGTGGCTGATGAGCTCATCTTCTACAAAGATAGAGTGTATCTTGTACCAGGATCTAAGGTGAAAGAGAGAATTTTGAGAGCATGTCATACACACCCCTTGCTGGTCATCTAGGGTTCTACAAGACATACGAGCAGGTGAGGGAACGTTTTTCATGGAAAGGGCTAAAAAATGATGTATTGCAGCATGTTAGAGAGTGTTTGGTGTGTCAGCAAAACAAAACAAAACACGTTTTTCCAGCTGGTTTGTTGCAGCCCTCTCCCCCAAACTAGAAATGGGAGAGCATCTGCATAGATTTCATCACAGGGTTGCCTAAGGTGCAAGGTAAGGATTGTATCTATGTGGTGGTTGGTAGGCTCACTAAATATGCTCATTTCCATGCCATTTCTTTTGAATACAAAGCCGCACAAGTTGCTGATCTGTTTTTTAGAGATATTTTTAGACTTCATGGGTTGCCAAACAATATCGTAAGTGACAGGAACAACAGGCTTATTAGCTTGTTTTGGTAAGAACTCTTTCGGTTGACAAACACAAAATTAACTCCAAGCACCAGTTATCAACCACAAATGGATGGGCAAACTAAAATTGTAAATAAATGGATTGAAGGCTACCTAAGAAACTATGTTACAGGGCAACAAATAGCATGGATTAAGTGGTTGCACCTAGGAAAGTTTTGCTACAATACTATACATCACATGTCCACAGGTATGACTCCCTTCAAGACACTTTATGGTTATGATGCTACTTCATTCATGGATTTTTGATTATTTCAAATAGCAGAGTTCCTGGAGCAAGGGATGTAGTGCAGTAGAGTATGGACATTTTGAGTTCCCTTAAAGAGAATTTGCAGAGAGCTCAAAACCAACAAAATATGTATGTAGACCGACACCGAACGGAGAGGGTTTTTGAGGTTGGTGACATGGTTTACTTGAGGTTGCAGCCCTATAGACAGTCTACCCTCAAGAGGAAGGGTGCAAAAAAGTTGAAGCCATGCTTTTATGGACCATACAAAATTCTAAGGAAGATTGGGGAGGTTGCATATGAGCTGGAACTTCTCGAGGACAACAAAATTCACAACATTTTTCATGTGTCTTGCCTCAAAAGGGCATTTGGGCAGCAGATCACTCCTCTTGAGTTGCCAACACTTGATGATGAAGGGAAATTGATTCTTGAGCCTGAGACAATCTTGGATGTGAGGGAGAAAAGGCTAAGGGACAAGGTCATTCCAGAATACTTGGTCAAATGGAAGAACTTACCATTGGAAGATGTAACTTGGGAAGGTGTGGATATTTTTGAGCATCCAAATTTGAGGTTGCTTGAGGACAAGCAACATTTGGGAGGGGAGGATTGTCATGTCCCCATAAATTAAGCATGCCCAACCGACCAAGGAAGGTGTTTTAAACACCAACATTTAATAATGTATATATAATAATAAATAAATAGATGTTTTAATTAAATATTTAAATAAATAAATAATTTTGGAACTTTGAATATTGGTGCCAACTTCTAGAAATAAATATTGGTGCCAAGTTCTAGGGGCCTATAAAAAGGACCTTATGGTGCTAGAAAAAGGTATCTGAAGTTGCGGAATGAAGGCATTTTGCAGTTAGCTCTAATAGGGACGAAACCCTCTGTCTGACTGCCATGAGGTAGGACGAAACCCTTGCCTCGGATCAAACCACCTAGAACATTTCCTAACTGAGAATTTCCAATTGTTTGTTGCTAAGCGTTGATTGTCAATATTTTACCTTGGTACTTCGTAGGTGGAGTTAAAGACCTTGCCCAGATTGGAGTGGCGCCATCTTTTAGGGTTTGCTGGAGTAGAAGGGAACCAGACAAGTTTCATAATGTATAGAATCAGATCTAGGGCGACTTTCAAAGGACCAACCAGGCTGCACTTACCACTCACACTCAGGCACCTATATCTGAGTGATATATTCAGATTTGGCTTTTGGAGTGACCGAATTGTGGAAGGTTATTGTTAGTAGACTCAACACTTTCTATAATTGAAGACTTGGAAGTAGTGTTTAGCCCCAAGTGCATGCTATTGTGGAAGATTGGAGGCAGATTAGGAGGCGATCCAGGAGTAAACCCTTTGGGAAGACTTTTGAAGAAGATTTAAGACATTTCCGGCTGTGTTAACAGCAAGTGAAGCAAGGCCATTTCATTAGTTATACCCAGTTGTAAGCAGAGATATTTATAAGAGTTAGATCTGG
The DNA here is from genome assembly GCA_007258455.2 of Sequoia sempervirens. NCBI lineage: Eukaryota > Viridiplantae > Streptophyta > Pinopsida > Cupressales > Cupressaceae > Sequoia > Sequoia sempervirens. The sequence goes on from VDFB02321274.1 coordinate 322,165, forward strand.
GCACTGTCAAACTAGACACTGCCCTAACTACCAGTTGTTGAAGCCTTAGACATTGTGGAAAGTCTGCTGCCCAAGAGATTTTCAAGTTTAATGTTAGTTTGAAAGATGTCTATGTAAACAATCTTCTCCATGCAACAGATCAATAAGACTTATTTCAATATTTGTATCTAAGTTCATCTAAGATTAAGTCAGCTTCCTTTCTGTTAAATAGTCTATGAAATGTCTTGAGCATGCTGTGTTGAATTAGAAGTTATTGATGGTATAAGGTTCAAAATTGAGTCTAAAACCCTAGGTGCATTACAAAGCCTGGTCAAGGAAGAAAATCCATTAATCACTGGAAAAAGTGAAACTGCTGCTGAAATCAGGCAGTCATTGTCAATAATTGATGGAAAACCCTTTGAAGTTCAGTCGCCCCTACTGAATTTTGATGAAATGCTTGCTGAAATCAGATGCTTTTGATGATGGTCACTACTGTAGGGTGCTGGAAATCAATGAAGACTACAACACTTAGGTGCCTCTTTCCAAAACTTGATGAATCCTAATAGAGATTTTGGGCTAAATCTACTGTTTAAAAGATGATTGCAGTGATTAAGACAAAAATTGCTGTAATAATTAAGACTTTCAGTTGAGACCCCACTGTAGACCTTGCTTTCCTTTCTCAGAATGCAACTATATAGAGGACATTTCATTTTGTCTTTTAGAATTCTGCTTCTCTACACAAGGGTGGGATCCTATCAATGGAAATGCATCCTTTTGTTTCTCAAAGATCTATCTTACTTCACCAAGGCATGCACCATGCTGTTGTCTTAACTGTTTTTTCAACATTTAAAGTCTGCTTCTTCCTTATATAGCATATGTTCAGTTGTTGATGTACCAGAGTTTTACTTTAACTTTTGTATCCTGTCTTTAACAGTATGCTCTCAGTAACTGATTAGTATGTTTTGACTTTGAAAAACATGTCTCCGCAAATATAGCTTGTGCGAGACAACACACCTGCAATTTGTAGTTTTGAATCATTTATTTTGACTCTCTATGGTGTGTGCCATTACAAGCACTTAAGATCTTTGACAAAAACTTGTTGTACACAAGAAATCACACTCCATTACATACTGATTGTGCCTTTTAGTCTTGAAAATGTGTTTCTATGCTCTAGGGCAAGTGCCTGTACACCTTGTCTGCATTTTTTAACTTTCTCATTTGTAGCGTGCTCCAGTATATTGCTTTACATGTTTTGAACTTTAAAAATTATTTGTCTTCACCTTATATCAGTGTGTGCCAGTATTTACCTATGTTCCACCAAGTTTCTGGAAAGAGGGGACGACGGAACGAGGGGACGTGTTTTGGGGATGACATTTTTTTAGGGGATTTTTGGGGACGGCTATATATATATATATATGTATATGTATGTATTTTAAAAATATAGGGAAATTTCAGATATTCATATGAGTAATGATAATCATAACAATGAACATTGATAAAGTTACAAATGTAATCACCAATCATTTTGACATATACATTGTATAGTTGAACAAATTAATACTACAACTACTTAATTGCTTCCATAGTTCATGTCAAACAATCAAATGTGCATATGATATAAAATTTTAAAAATAAAATGCCCAAAGGCTACTAGTTTGCACTACAAATGTCAAAATGACAAAGTCACAAATGTCCAAACCATAGTAATAGAAAGTATGATGGCTGCCTCTACTCGACATCTGCCAACATTGCATCAGAATTAGACTCAAAGTCTGAGTCACTGCCAATTTTTCTTTTGCTCACTTTCCTCTTACCTGCAATTTTATTTTGGAATGTAAAAATTAACTCAAATGGCTTTGAAAGCAAGTTTTATGTTTCATTTTAGGCTTGGGGGGTGTGGAGTCCACTTAGAAACAATAAAAAAATAAACATTTTTAATTTCAGAGTGTTTTATTTTTGTAAAAACTTGCTGGAAAAAAGGGGATGGCTGGCTGTCCTTGGGACGGCGGGTTGTCTCTTTGCCGTCCCTGGGACGTCCCCACCGATCGGGGATGCCCCCAAAAAAAAATAAAATCTTGGGGACTCTTGGGAAACGTCCTTGAGGCATTCCCTGTCCCCGAAACGTCTCTAGTACGGGTACGGGGCCAAAACCCCAGGGGACGCGTCCCCATGTACCACTGGTATTTATTGGTTGCATCTTTTTGAAACTAAAACCCCCTGCTCTTCCTCTGTATATGGCACGTGCTTTTTTATGGGGTTGAATGCTTTTTTAATTTTTGAAAACCTTGTCTCTATGTAGTCTGAAATTTTGTTGTTTTAAGCACAAAAGGTGGCAACCAGCCTTCTCCTATGCTGAAAGTGACAATACCTGTTCAACGAGTGCTGAAGCAACTTTTCAATGGTGGTGAAACCTGCAATATGCCTCTTTTTATCATCTGCTGTAGCTGAATGTTCATCCTGGAGTGATGGAACAATGGGTATTTGAAAGCGTTGTTTTTCAGAATGATCCAATAGAGTAGCTGAGCTTGCCAATGTACCATGCCTGCAAATTTGAAACAAAAATTCAGTCCTCTATTTGGCATGTGCTGATCTACACTTGAGTATCTTTCAAACATTCAAAAATCTGTCTCTGCCTTATGTGAATTTCAGATACTTTTTTATTGATTGAACTCTGTTTCTGCATCTGCAAATGAGTTTGAGAATCCTTTTTGTTGACCCTACAAGAAAAGAATAAGGAGATTACAAAAACAACATAGATGGTTGTGACAAAGCTATGAACATGACTCTTGACTTGATGGAAAGACAAAATTTAGCTTGAAATTTGACACTATGAAAATTTTCATTTAGGTACAATAGGGTGTATGAATGCATATGTATTATGGATGTGTTGTGATGTCCCCTTCCTAGGCAGTACAGTTATTGCAGGGGTTAGCCTATTATTCAGATCCTCGTAGGCTGGCAGATGTGTTTAGAGGATCACTTGAGGCAGTTATCCAGCGTTTGGGAACATCACTCCAGCAGTTGATTTAGGTTTGGGCCTTTGCGGACACTTATAGAGTGATTTATAGATACTTACTATTTATAGTAAGTCCGGCAGACCGGAGTTGCTATTTTTGGTAGGGCACCTGATTCAGTTGGTCAGCTCAGTATCAACCCGGTTTGATGATTTGATGAGCAAACAGGGATTATTAGAGCATTTAATAATAATTAAAGAGATTATTAATTTGACTTTATATAATAAAGTCATTTTAATGAAATATTAAAGTTATTATTAAAATGGCAAATTATAAAGTATTTTTAATACTTTATAATGAAGGGGAAAATTTAATATTTAATGAGTTTAATATTCATTAATAAAAAGGACGCCATTTATTAATAATTGGCCTAAGTATTTCAAAAGGGCAAATTATTATATTATTAAATGCAATTGAGCTGATTTTTGTGAAGGGTCGACTTTTTGAGAGAGGATATATATTTCTCCAAGGAAAATCGAACTCATTATGTTATGATTATTCTAATTTGTCTTTATTTCTCTCTAAGAGCATTGGGGTTTGAGAAACAAGGGTTTCTGCAGATCATCGGGTTTTGAAGAACGTTCCCTCTTCAGAATTAGGCATACTGAGACTGTGCAATACTAGTTGAAGCTTGTCAATAGGGTGACTTCATTCAGAAGTCATATAGAGCTTATTGTGAAGATTCTTCATCAAGGATTTGGGTCGAACTTCTCCAGAAGGGGTTCATATTCAGTGGCGACTATCTCTTGATCATTTGGCACACTTCCCAAGAAAGTATAAATTTCTTATTTGCTGGTACAAGCCATACTTCTGCTGCAGCAAACGCCGTACCTCTCCTCTAGATCAAATCGCCTTGCTTTTTCATCTTCTGACTTCTTCAAGTTGGACGCCTAGGGTTTCTGGAGCCACTGCATCAATTTCGAGGTGGGAGATTGCACATTTCCTTTCAGCCGTACCATCTCAGGCTTCTTTTCTGGCACCTGCAAGCTTATTCAGGTTCTCAATAAATAGCTTGCCTTTTTGTTTGAATGTTTGAATATCGCAGTTGTAATCATTCGGGAAAATTAATAAATCATCTAGCATCGAGATCTAAGCTATATTCTGTAGTTTTTAAGCATCTGGTATTTTATATTATTTTTCCAAGCATTTCTTTGCAAAATCGCAATTTGTCTTTTATTGCAAAAAACCACCAAAAAATAAAAAATACAGAAAACAAACAAAAAACTTAGCATTATCAGCCAGTGGTCGGGTTGAGAGACACCTGGTCTCTTACAATGGTATCAGAGCACAGTTTTCTTGGCATCCTGTGCTTTTTCAGTTGCTTTTTTAGTCGGATGTGTGCTTTTTCGATGCTTTTTCATGAGTAGAGATATTATTTTCTACAGTAAGGGTAGAGAAACAGACAGAGTTGAGGATTGGACAGGTCCACCTATTCTTGAAGGTGAGACAGTATCAGGGGTTCTGGGTATTCACAGATCCAGTTCCAATAGCAGTGAGAACAGTGTCACTACACTGATGGCAGATCGTGAGATTCCTGCAGAGACACATAGGGACCAGGGAAAGAGCATGCCGGAGGCGATATTACTGATGAGGTTCGAGCCGAGGCATGATAATATGATGGACATGATGTGATTGATGATGATGGGCAGCCGCGATGAAGGTACTCCGACTCAACGCTTACTTATATATTCCAGAGACGGGAGCCAGCGGGACTCTGCGGGGCATAGGAGCCTTTAATAGCTGGTGTGACACATGTGATCGTACTACTCCTATCATGGCGTAGGCGCGAGATGACTGTTCATATCTAGAGAGGCACCTTCGACTCCGGAGGCAGAGCAACAGGGTCATCATCATGAGTTTCAGCCACACAATGGCATGTCAGTGGCAGACGTGACTAGATTTTATGGAGAGTATTCGACATTGGCACCTAAGATCAGGCAGTCTTTGACTTTTCATGAGTTTATGGATGTGCATAAACCTAGAGGGGGAGGTAGATTTGACCGCAGAGCTCCTCAACACCAGCAGCCACAGCCACAGGTGAACAGGGATCTTCAGTATGCAGTCAACAAGATTATCTTGCCTTACTTTGATAGTTCTGATAAGAGTTCAACGAGGTCTTGGGTACAGAAGTTAGACAATTACCTATCATTGAGACCTATGTAGGAGGATGAGGCCATTAAGTTTGCTACACTGCATCTTGACGGGTTGGCGCATGACTGGTGGCATCACGGCATGTACATACTTGGTCATCACGTAGTTACTACTTACCAGGAGTTCACCAGTAGGCTTATAGAGCGTTTTGACAAAAAAGATCCAGAACTTTATTTTAGAGAGCTAGCTTAGCTTAGACAGACAGGTAGTTTGGATTCCTACATCGGTGAATTTTGGAGGGTTGCAGTCATGGTGACAGGCATTTCAGAGAGGAGACTTGTTATTCTCTTCGTTGAGGGATTGTTGGAGCCGATGAGAGGTTGGGTCAAGGCATTTGATCCTCCTACCCTTTAGGAGGCCATGAGGAAGGCACGCAGTATGGAGCTTGTAGCACCTCGTAGCAAGTTCTCTTCAGACTCAACACCTTATACGAGGCCTAATAGATCATTTGACAGGAATAGGCCATTTGACAGGAAGAGGGATCCACCTGATCCTAAGAAGCAAAATGCACCACCATTTGACAGGGAAACATTAAATGATTTACGCAAGAAAAAGTTGTGTTTTTGGTGCAAGGCACCTTATGATGAGAAGCATGTATGCCCTCTTCGTCCCAAAGTGAAAAATAACTAGATGGAGTGGTTTTATGAGGGAGAAGAGCAATCTGATCTGTTAGACCAGCAAGCTGATTCAGAGCATTTAGATGATGAAAGGTCTGAAATTGATGGTGAAAATGAAGGAGGAAGAAAGTTACAGGAGGCACATTTGACTAGTCTTCAGAGAGATGGATCTTTTAGACTACGTGGGCTCCTAGCAGGTCAGAAAGTGATCACTCTACTCGACACTGGTGCTACTCATAATTTTATAGATGCACGGTTGGTAGAGAGATGAGGTATACAGACAAAGGAGTTTGAGGGTATTCGAGTCAAGGTGGTTGATGGGTACACCCTCAAATGTGATAGGAAGATAACAGATCTTCCGATGCGGCTGAACAACTACGAGTTCAAGACTGAATTCTACGTTGTTAATATGGGAGATACTGATGTGGTACTTGGGATGGCATGGCTTCACGATTTGGGTGAGTTCACACTCAATCTTCGGGATATGGAGATGAAGTTCAAGGTAAACGGGAAACCTCATGTCATCAAAGCCATCGGAGAGAGTAATTTGAGGATGGTATCGTACAAACGGATGGAGAGACTCATTCGTCATGATATGGTTGATTGGGTTGCATAATGTATGTTATTACCAGCACAGTAGGAGCACTAGAAGGTTGAGTACCATCCAGACATTCAGATACTGAGGACTAAACACTCTAAAGTGTTTAGTGATACTCCACCTGGCAGACCTCCAGACAGAGGCATCGAGCATATTATCGAGTTGGAGGAGGGCGCAAAGCCCATTATGATTACACCCTACGGGCATCCGAAACGGCTCAAGGATGAGATAGAGAAGACAATCAATGAGCTGTTGGCTATGGGGCATATCAGACCTAGCAAGTCACCTTTTGCTTCATCGGTCGTATTGGTGAAGAAAAAGGATGGATCACTTTGGATGTGTATAGATTACCGCCAGCTCAATAAGAAAACAATTAAGAATAGGTACCTGATACCTCGCATCGATGAGTTGATTGATGAGTTGCACGGTGCTATCTTCTTCACGAAGATTGACTTGAGATCTGGGTACCATCAGATTC
>VDFB02321275.1:0-48429 GCA_007258455.2 Sequoia sempervirens
AAGGGTAATTGCTAAAAAGGGGGTGTTGGAGCATCTTGAGAAGGGAAAAAGGCTGATGCAAGGGATAAAATGAGCCTATTCAAGATGCTATGGGAGTGGACGCTAAAGCGGATGCAAATATATAGGTGAAATTGCAAGGGTGCAATTTTACTCTTATACACCAGTGAAAAGATTAACTTTGAGAAATTCCAGTAAGAATATCACAAAAATAGGGTGGCTATCTGAAAGGGGAACTACCAATACACAGACATGAAAAGGGCACCACATTTTCACTCAAAGAAGTTAAGCCATTGGAATGTGAGGAGTTTGCAGAATACTTCAGATACACATATTATATGTTGTGTTAGGTGCTTGGAGTAAAGTGTGATGGAAGGATAACCTCACCCCTATTGTTTATGATTCTAGATATTCAACATAAGAAAAAGCACACATGGTTTAATTATGCCCACAAAGTTGTAGAAAAACTACATTATGATCTAGTAAGACTAAAGGAAAGGAGAAAGCCATTGACATTCCAACATTATTCATTATTGATGCACATAATATTATATCAGGGACACGAAGTCTTTGGAAAGTCCATGCAACTAAGGAGAGTGGATGAAAGGAACATTGATCTACCTGTTCAAATGTGGACACACATTTGGGATTTACATTGCTCAACTTCAAACTATGCTACATTTTGTAATGTCACAAAACATACCATTTTGGTACAAATGGGTGTTGCACCCACTGAAAGGATTTCCAAAACAATTCAAGCATTGTTGAGGCCAAGGGAATTTGGTGATGACCTTGATTATGAATGTAATTTGGGAGACTGGTACCTATATAATGATTTCATAGTCATCAAATGCTATGGAACTCTTGTCACACCTCATTTTCTACCCAAGTTTGTTTCTGATAGGTTGGATTTCATTGAAATAATGTGGCAAATGGACCACTTTGATGTAGATAACTTCATACTATTCTGGAAGGCCTCCATCATTGCATCAAGATTTTCTTTTGATCATTTTGTTGTATCAGCGAAGGAGGCATATGAGGTATTTGGTATAATTGTTAGTAACCTAAAAATGAAAGTCACCTATGTTAGAAAGAGTGACCTAGAAGGACATATTAATAGAGAAAAGATAAAGAGGAAAAATATAGGATATGGTCCTCATGAATTTTACTATAGGGAAGATGTAATAAGGAATTTTCTATCACCTACTGCTATCTTGGATAGGGGAAAGATATAGACGAAGATTATTGAGGTTGAGTTTAAGGATTCCCATGAGAACTCCTACTATCAGAGCCCTTACAAACATATTATAGACAAATATAAAAGGATGGAGTTGGTCCTTAGTGACTTCATGGATGGCACCTTTTTGGAGAAGGTGGAATAGGCTAAGAAGTTGGCTCAAGTGGCCCTACAGGAGCATTTGATAAAAGTGGGTAGCCAACCAATAGAGGTCACTGCACAATAAGAGAAACAACAAGTGGATATGGGAGATATTCCTATTGGAGATGTACCTACTGAGAGTGTTGATGAAGCACAAGGTGCTAAGGGGATGTGCCACAACCATCCACCAAATCTGCCCCTATTGAACAAGGAGTAGAGTCTAATTTCTCACACCCTTATATTGGGGATGTAACGATACATTTTATCCCAGGTCATAGGCTAGTGCCTGGGGAGTATGATGAAATTTGAGATAATGATGCAAGGGTATTAGCTTGTGCTAAGTTTCTAGAAGATGACTCTTTTGTGATGACAAGAGAATTCAGGGAATTTGTGGCTAAACTTAAAGCACAAGAAATAAATGATACAATACTGAAGGCTCAGGAGGGAGTAGACCCTTCTCAACTAGAGGAAGTCAAAAAGAAAACCAAAGAGGAAATTATTTAGGAGATTTCACAAACGAATCCTGTGGAAGCCAGGAGAGTGGTCAAGGATATTGGAATGATGGTAATTCCTAGTTGGAGTTTGTCTTCAATAATTTCCTTGGATGCAATCAGGGGTGACCCAAATGCAGTGGTCTCAGAAGAAAATTTTGATGACAAAACTTTTGGTTCAGGGTTTAGTCCTAGTCTAATGAATTGGCTATTTGGAAATTGAACCCAAATTCTAGAAGGTGTAGACTTAGTAGAGAAATAACTGGCCTCTCGGGAGATTTGATAATAGGTAGGGCTTCAGAGATGACAGCCCCACAAGCTCCAAGGTTAACAATGCACACAACCATGTTGAATGTGGGCACTGCACAAATCTCTCAGGCTAGGTATATGAAATTGTTGGAGAAGCATAACAAATTAGTTGAGGAATACAATAAATTAAAGGCTACTAGCAAGTCAGAATAATTTTCCTACTTCTTCAATGAAGGAAACACCATAGGAAAAGGAGGCCTTCAAAGCAAAGTTCATGTCCATGAAGAATGATATTTAGACAACCAAGTCTAACAATATTAAGCTCTGGTAGGATATGAGTAAGATCACAAAGGATATGGCTGATGATATTTTGGGCTATAGAATGATAAAGGAAGCATCTAAAGTAGAAGATGCATGGTACACATATAAGGGTATACATGAGGCTTTTGAAGGTTCCAATATGTTGAAGGGGTTTTCCAAAACACATGGAATAAGTGGAGCAACAAATTGAATAGATTGAAGGAAATACAAGCAAACATAAAGGATGATCCTGAAGCTCCAACAAATCTCCCAACTGTTATAATGGGAATTGAGATGATTGGTGAGATCATAGGTTCTCAAGAATGAATTGGAGCACGACTGGAAGGTAAAGCCAAGGACTTTAGAAGCATGGAAGAATGTGGTATGCCCATGATCCTTAATTAAGATGGAACACTTATAGAGTATGCATCGTGGAGAGAACTTTTCAAGCATCAAGCGACTTTAGGTCCACAAATACAATATGTTGATAATAAGTTGGACATAAATTTTATGAATGGTGTTATTGATACTCTCATTGGAATCCAAGTGGACATGGATACTTTTGTGAAAGAAGCCAGAGTGGTAATTGATGCTAGGTATAATGCATACAATACAAAGGTGCAGAAATTGCTTGATATGGGTTGCCCTATTGAAGATGACTATAAAGAATGGCTTGAAAAATATGTTGAGAAACTATGAAGGTGGTAGGAGGGATATAAAATATGGTTGAGTATAGTATAGGTCCGACCTTTGAAATTGTAACTAAGGGTAAATTTTTAGGTTAGATTCAAGGTTAGCAAAGACTAAAACCCAAAGTAATTACAAAACACAATGGAAGTTAAAAAAAAGAATGATTATTCCTGTAAATCATCAGGGCTTCCATGATTCACTTTTGTAACACCTTCTAGCTTGCTGGTTGATGTATTGCCCTCAGATCGAACATACAAGCAATCTGGAAATAAATGTCTAAGTCCTACACCAAGCTTTGAAGGATTTGATCAAAGTTTAAATGCCTAATGCCTATGACAATATGAGTGAAATGCCTATGCCTAAATATGCCAGAATAATATAATTCATGAACATGTAATGTCTCTGTGTAATCAAAAAATGAGAGGAAAATGGAATTTTATAGAAAGTGCCATTTTGAATGGATGGATGAGATTGACTTTTGACGAAGACCTAAAATTAGAGGCCTCGATTAAATTTGATAATCCCTAATTAGGGTTAGGGAAAAATCATTAATCGAGCGGTCGAGATGCCATCTAAGAAGATCGAATCAGTGGTGGAGAATAAATGAGGAAATTAATTCAAAAATAAATATTTTCAAAAATGAAGAAGATAAAGACTGCCTGATTTGTGAGATTTGAAGAATCAAGAAGATAAGAGATGAACTGAAGATTAGATTTGGAAAATCAAGAATCTTCCCAATTACTTGATTTTTAGAAGATTAGTTACCATTTTGAATTAAATTAATCTAGAATATGGATTTTGTGAAATAAAGAAATTGATTTTCGAATTATTTACCAAAATGGACTATCAGTTAAGAATGTGATGACATTTTAAATAATTTATTTATTTAAAATGAGAGGAATATTAATTTTGACAATTAAATAATTAATATAATTATTTAATTTAATAGATAAGACTAATAATTAAACAAATTAATCAATTCATTTAATTATGACAATTAGTGACATGTTAAATAAATAAATGAAATTGATTTATTTAATAATCAGGAAGAATAAATGAAGAAAGGTAATTAAATAAATTTAGAAATTTATTTAATTAGGGGAATACTTTAGACAATTAACAACGTATTTGATAAATAAATAAAATTTATTTATTTAATAATCATGAAGAATATAAGAGACATGAACCAATTAAATAATTATTAATTATTTAATCTATAGTCGAATGTGGACGAAAGACATAATTAAATGTCATAATTATGCTAGGATGAAATGGTAAAAATGAATCTTGCATGCCTAGGTCATTTTTAGGTGTCTACATTTTTCCCCTCTTTGTCATAATGTCGCTTGTCACGTTGTGACAAAGAAATAAGTCAAAGCCATGCCCCAGTGAAGGTATAGAGTATCAATGGCCCCTCGGGAAATTTTTCAAATTTTGGGTCTGCAGCAGAAAAATTTGTAAAGGGTCTTGATAAGTCAATTTGATGACTAGAAAAATAATGGCACAATCGGTTTTGCATTCTGACATGTTTAAAGCAGCCAACAGGGTGGTCAAAGTTGGTCAAATGAGCCTCCAGTAATAATCGTGTTGAAAAATGTCATTTTGACTTTATAAATAGGTTGACAAAGGGGTAAAAGTCAATTCATTCTTACTATTGACTTTACAAATTTTGAGAGCTCAGAGGGAAAAGGAGTGCAGGGAGGATGGTGATTCCAGAGACAGAGCATTGCGGCGAGATAGTGCAAACTTTTAGGAGGCCAGAGGGCTTAGAGCCAGCGATATGTACCCCTATCCTCCTTTGTAATTTTTTTGTTTAGCGTGCTAAAATTAGGTTTCTAGAAGGAACAACAAATGTGCCACGATGCATATGCATTCGCGTAAGCCACATTCACTTTCAAATTTGACACATTTGATGCATCGCGACGCAAATGCAATAGTCAATTAAAGGTAGGCTAGGTTTTGTGCCATATTTGCCAAAAATCATGGCGCATTCACCTTTTTGAGTTGCAATCGCCATTTAGAATGCCACAATCAACATTTTGTGATGCAATCGAATGTTGAAGCGACACATTTGAATTGAATGATGCAATCATCATACATTGTGATGCAAGTGATCTGATGCGACACATTTGAGAAACCAAACGACGTAATTGTTATGTTGCGACACATTTGATGTATGAAACAACGCATTTGCAGTCAACGTGACACATTTGAATTTGATTTTGACTAGGGTTGTTTTTGATGCTTTTCCAATTTGAAATGCTTCTAATACTACTAAAAATTATGCAAAAGGTACTAACACATTGCTTGGCTTTTTGTAGAGGCAGCTTTCCTCGATTTACACATGAGAGAGCGAATCAAAGACATTTCGGTTTGCTGACCAGCTGACTCTGAGGGAGCGATGACGATTGATGCCACTGGGATTGTTTTATGTTTCCTATATGCCTACCATTAGGGAAAATAGGGGATTGCTTACTGCGTTATGCGAGTGTTGGCATTCAGAGACATGCTCATTGCATCTGCCTACGGGTGAGGATACTATCATGTTTGAGGACGTCTAATGCATCCTACAAGTGCCCATCTGAGGAGAGTAGATCATCTACAACCCTCATCATGGCGAGCAGATATTCCAAGCGTATTACCAAGATGAGGGTGCAAGACTAGGCATCCAGGGATACAAGATTTGATGGGAGTTCATGGCGAAGCAATATGCTCATTTTGATGAATTCCTTGGGACCCTAATTGGAGGTATTTTGATTCCTGACCGTTGGGGACATGGATTCCCTATTGGCTGGGGAGATGTCTTGGTTGGTATGAGACATGATAGGACAGTTTATGCATGGGGCCCATGTTTATTGCACACGTTCTACCATCAGCTGCATGAGGTCATCAACCAGAGAGCTGAGAGTATTTCATGTGGCACTACCTTGATGATGATTTGAGCTTGGGAGCACATACCATATTTTGACCACCTATTCAGAGACCACAACTGGTTGAGGGGATGACCTACGCCTATTATTATGCTGGTGCCCTACAAAAGATGCAAATGGGAGAGATAGGTTGGTGGCGTCACATGATTGAAACTATGGTGTCCTTTATCTAGAGGTCATACAGAGACTTCAAATAGTGGGACAATGAGGATGCCCACCTAACCTTATGCAGACAATACCGCTACTTGATTGGAAGGACAGTGCAGAGCCAACTTATTATTGAGATATATCTGCCATAACATGTCCTTAGATAGTTTGGAGAGCAATAGGGTGTACCTGTAGGGACAGTTGAGTACACACAGTCTTCCCGAGAGTATGCCTGGGGCCTAGCCATACCAGTAGCTTTCGTAGAGTAGTAGATTGAAGGGCTAGGAGCCCAGTCGTGGGGATGGAGAGGTGAGGTAGCCGATCCCGGGACCACAACAAACTATGATTTATGGTGGCAGGCACATAGACCAGTGCCATTGATAGATCCTGACGGGCTAGCACCTGTGGATAGGCGGTCAGTGATACCATGTATGCCAAGAGCTAAGTGGGGAGGCAGAGGTGGTGGTAGGGGTAGAGGCTAGGGTAGGTATGGAGGTAGGGATAGAGGTATGGGGAGAGATGGAGGCTAGGAAAAAGGTTGGGATGGATGTAGAGATGGAGGCTGGGGTGGAGATGATGGAGATGATGGGGATGATAGGGGAGATGGCCTCTAGAGGAGGAGAGATGGTCAGAGACATGGCTAGAGGGTGTGCCCACATGTGGTGAGAGTAGCATTAGATCCTATTCCCAAGGTGGTCGAGAAGGGAGAGAAAGAGGGGGAGGAGCAGTCGAGGCAGGAGGAGGATGTGGCTAAGGCAGAGGTGGAGGTGGAGAGATAGGAGGAGGATGTGGCAGAGGCAGAGAGTTGGGAGGGGGATGCAGAGGTGGCAGAGGCTAGACAGGAGGAGGAGAAGCCTTGAGATGAGGGAGTTGGCAGAGAGGATGTGGGAGAGGATGATGATGATGGTGATGATGCTATGGATGAGGCCGAGAGACTCCTCAGATGGTGGATGGTGGAGGGCGAGGAGGAGACACCTTCTAGTTTAGCATTAGCTCCTAATGCCACAAAAAACCAAAGAGTGGTAGATCTTCAGAGGATATTGGATGAGAGTGTTGCACAGGTTTGATCACTATAGTCAATGCTAGAGGTGGCCTCGGTAGAGCCGGATCAGGCAGTGATCCGCCAGTAGGAATTAGCTCAGTGGTGCATTGAGTTTACCACATTATGTATAGGGCCCACATGGGATATTTATCATGAGTTGGTGAGGGTGAGTACAAGGATGGGATAGTACAAGACCTTATATGAGTAGGAGGTGCCTCTCGAGTGATGAGATCCTACATTGTCGCGGTCATAGACGAGGACAGGTAGTGGCCATCGATCAGGGAGTGCTGAGTACAATGCTGGGATAGTACAAGACCTTATATGAGTAGGAGGTGCCTCTCGAGCGATGAGATCCTACATTGTCACGGTCATAGATGAGGACAGGTAGTGGCCATCGATCAGGGAGTCAGACAAGTGTAGGAGGGTCCACCTCCTTAGGGCACACTTTAGGGCACAGGTCCCACCATTCATGCAGGCATGCCTTGAGTCATCACTCGAGTCATAGTCATGGGTCTACTGGTTCAGTGCAGAGGCGACCGCCAGTGGTGAATCCGTCAGCATCACAGAGTCAGGGAACAATGACATCACAAGTGTCCATTATTGTGGAGATGATGCCATTAGTGTCAGTTCCATTGGTTTCACATGCAGAGACTGCTACAGGTTCACCTGTCATTTTAGTACCAATCACAAAGCTCCAATTGCCACACTCTTCACCACAAGGGGACGATCAGAGTCTACCCTAGGGGCATGTTTTCTTATTATGAAACATTATGTATATATTATTGAGCCTCGAAGCTCCATTTTTGGGATATCTCTTTACTTTATCCTATGACATTGTACATTTTTGAGATGGTATTATATGATGTAGTTTTGGTGTGGCCTACATGTGTGTTATGTGATGTTCTTTGATTTATGCATTATGATATATGTGATGTGATGCTTATGTATATTGTTAATTTGTGATGGATGATGTTATTATGTATGTTCTATGATGCTTGCTTATGATTATTACTCCATGATGATGCAATGCTTATCTATATGTGATGATGATGATAATGATATGCATAATGTATTTATTAAATGGATGCAATGTTGATTATGTTAATGCAATGTTATGTATGTGCTTTAATGCTATGGATGATATATGTATGGACCTAATGTAATGTTTATATGATCATGTATGTACTCATATTTTTGCATGTCACAGGATATCATCATGAGATGGACAAGAGAAGATGACTAGAATGATGAGAGGAGATGACCAGACCAAAGGAGATGCATGTTAGTTCCTAGAACAAATCCTTCAAAGCTTTATCGTAGGACTTTAATATTTATTGCTCTTTAATCATCATTGGGAAAACTATTGTAATGTCCAACAAATACCATGATATGACATAGATCAAGGTGTGCAAGGTCGTACCATCATGTAAGACAAGCAATCACAGACAAGGATGATCATGACTTATACTAAGAGTGTGGTTGCCCCAGTCTTTTTGTCATAATCAACCACAAGTAGAAAAATAAAAAGACAATTCATGAAACGTTGTTGCTTCTCTAAATCTTGTTCCTAGGACATCCTTGAGAAACTAGCAGCATGATTTTCATACAAAAATAGAGCCCTTATCATGATACGTCACTATTTTTCTAAATCCCAGAATTAGGACCTTGTTGAGAAACTAGTAGTCATGCGTGTCAATCGTCATGATATGTCATTGCTTCTATAAATCCTGTTAGTGGGATCTCGCTGAAAAAATAATAACATGATAAAAAGCCAAAAGACAAGTGTCAAGTGTTTTACAAGTGTGTCTGGATATCCATTGTTTTGATGTGAAGATGTCAGGTTTGATGATAATGAGATGGAAAAGTGCCAAAGCTTTGATGATGCCCAGATGACAAATGTCAAAATTTTCCAAATTTAGGAAGGACACATCCTTAATAATGTTGATGTCAAGAGAATTGATCCTTAATAGTCAAAAGGATCCCTTAAAATTCCAAATGACAGATGACGATGCCTAGGAAGGACACTTCTTAAGGCATAAATGACAGGGGTTGTTTTTCAGAAGGACACATCTAAAAGAACTTTGATGTCAAGAAGAGTGATCCTTAAATGTCAAGAGGATCCCTTAAAAATGTCAGATGATAATGAAGATGCCTAGGAAGGACACATCTTAAGGCCTCAGTGATAGGGGTTATCTTTCAAAAGGACACATCTCAAAGTGAACTAAGAGTTGACAGTTTGACTGGTTATAAGGTTTTGACTGAGTTTGACTTGTGTTGACCATATGTCCATTTGTTTGCCATGCTGATGTGATTGTCTTGTTTGAATAAATGATTGCCATACTTTGTTTTTAGAAGTTTTATCCTTTTGGGAATGATTTGTTTTGACTTGAAGATTTCTGGTATGTGTGCCAGTGTAATGCCATGAACCCTAATGGACTGACCTAGTGCGGCCTCGGGGGCTCATCGACAGATGGCCTTGCCTATGTCATGCACTCAGAGACCTCATAGTTTGACACAACCAATGAATTTGTCTTGATGACCAAAGATTGCATCATCATTTTATTTTGAAAAACCTACAAGGACTGATCTAATGTCTCAAGGACTCCAAAAATGAGCATCGCCTACATAGCAAATGTACAGAGACAACATAGTTTGGAAAAATGACAAAGACTGATTGATTTGACATGACAAAGTTTGACAAGAGATGAATCTGTGTTTATGTTCTTCGAGTAGTCTGATGTTTTTTGTTGTTGTTTTGCTGAGGACATTTTTCAAATGTTTAGGTTTTTCTTTAGGACATTTTATGATGTTTTTGTCATTTATTTCAGGACTTTTGTGATGTTTTTGTCTTTTTTCAGGACTTTTTGTGATGTTTTTGTCTTTTTTTAGGACTTTTTGCCATGTTTTTGGTCTTTTTTCAAGACTTTTTGCCATGTTTTTGTCTTTTTTTGGGACTTTTTTCCAATTGCCGAAACCTTGTGTGGCATCCACTGCAGTTACATGATAACAGTTTTGCCCCCAGTCAGGTCCAAGACTTAGCCAATTTTAAGGGACATGAAACAGATGCTTCTAGTGTTCCAGATGGACAGTCATCAGGACTTGATGTCAACTATTTATCAACCATAAAATGAAGGGTATAATGTCATGGCGATTTACGTGATAATGGTGGGAGATTCCTTTCATCTTAGGCCAAGGTAGACGAAGTGACAGTAGATGGCAAAGTAATGATTGATTACGCATGGTGCCTATTTTCCAGGTTTTCGCCATGGTACTTATCCAAAGAGCTTGTTTGCCAGGTTTTCACTGTTGGAAAAATCATTTTTGTTTACTATTTTTGTCATTTTTCTTTTTTTTTTGGTGTTGCCAAGATGCCTATTTGCTAGGTTTTTGTCAAGTCAACAATTTTTTTTATCATTTTTCAATTTTTTTGTATTTTATGGTTTTTAGCTCGATCCCCTGATGCTATGCATAGAACCTTTAGAGATGTAAACTATTGATAGGCTTTGTCAGTTGTTCTCCATTTGGAGTCACCAGCTGATAGGTTCTAGAACTAAAATAAGACACGATGATATAAGGACCCAACCAGTTTGGTTCAAAATTTCTTGGGTTTTCTCTATCAGCCTGGTTCTTAGGATTCTACATGAGAACTAGGTCGCCAATGTCAAATTTCCTGACCATAACCTTCTTGTTGTAATTGTGACAAAGATGATTCTGATATGCTTGTAGATGGTTCAGGGAATTTTACCTTCTTTCCTCTAGCATCTCCAGCTCGTGTAGGTGTGATTGTTTATAGACCTCTTCATCAATTAAACCCTTTAGGGAGACTTGTAACGAAGGAATTTCAATCTAAATGGGTAAGATGGCCTCGACACCAAAGACTAGGGAAAATGGAGTGGCTCCTATAGGTGTACAAATGCTAGTTCGGTAAGCCCATAGAGCATGGTTGAGTTGTATGTACCGGTCACAGCTAGCATGATTGATAGTCTTTTTGAAGATTTTAACAATGGTTTTATTTGACGCCTTAGCTTGACTGTTTCCTTGTGGGTAATAAAAAGATGAAAAATGGTGTTGGATGTGAAATCTCTCACATAACTCATGAACGTCTTGTTTTTAAATGAACATCCGTTGTCAGTGATGATGGATTGCGGAAGGCCATACCGAAAAATGATGTAGTTAAGAATGAACTTGGATATTTTTTTGCTGGTTATATATGTCAGAGGGATGGCTTTGATCCACTTCATAAAATACTCAGTGGCAGTGATGATGAATTTATGGCCATTGGACGAGGTCAGATGGATCTTACCCACGAGGTCGAGTCCCCATTGAGTGAAGGGCCAAGGAGAAGTGATCGACTGAAGTTCCTGCACTGGAGCATGAATCAAATCACTATGAATCTGGCATTTGCAACAAGTCCTGACATATTCTACTACATCTTTTTCAACAATCGGACAATAGTACCCAAGTCTTGTTACTTTCTTGGCTAGAGTACGACCACTCGAATGATATCTACATATACTATCATGTACTTCACATAAGGTTGTACGTGCTTCGTTAGTGTCAAGACATCTAAGGAGGGTGTCATCAAAGCTATGACGGTAAAGGGTGTCACTGATGATGGCATACCTTGCAGCTTTTCAAATGAAGGAATTTCTCTGGTTATTGGATAGGTTAGGTGGAAGGGTTTGAGACTTAAGGTAATCATAAATATCTTGGTACCAGGGAGATTTAGAACCAACAAGTTCGCAGACCATCTCTGACTCTGGACTATCATAGGTAGGGACCAACAATTGCTCTATTAGGAATTCCAGCTAAGGCAAATTGCTTGGTATGTCAAGGAGAGAGCCTATTGTAGCCATGGCATCAGTTGCTTTGTTCTGTGCTCTCAGAACTTGTTCAAAAGTTACCATATGAAAGTATGTTAGGAAATTGTCAACCATCTATTTGTAGGGCATCAACTTCTCATCCTTTGTGTCATAGTCATCATTAACCTGGTTGATGATGAACTGAGAATCCCCATAGACATGTAGCACTCTGATTTTCCATTTTATTTCCATTCTTGGTCCTGTAACTAGTGCCTTGTATTCTACCTCATTATTTGTGCATGGGAAGGCAATGTAGAAAGACTTAGGAATGGAGCTTCTTTAAGGGATGATGAACAGGATTCCTGCCCCCAAGCCATGATTTGTTTGTGATCCGTCAAAGTAGAGTTGCCAAGGTGCCTTAGGTTCTGTATGGAATATTGACTCATCTAAAAAATCTGCCACTAACAGGTGATCACTCTACAAAGGTGTGTCCACCAGCTAGTCTGCTATGACTTGTCCTTTTATTTCCTTTCTCTCTACATATTGAATGTCATATTCACTCAGAATCATAACCCATTTTTCTAGACGTCCTGTTAATGTTGTCCTACTTAACAAATATTTAAGGGGGTCAATATTTGCTATTAGTTGCATCTGATGGCTCAACATATAATGTCTTAACTTTTGTGCTGCAAAGACCACGACTAGGCAAGCTTGTTCAGTCAGTGTGTAGTTTAGTTCATACTCGACCAATGTCCGATTGATGTAATATATAGCTCTTTCTTTTTCTTCTTGGTCGTTCAGTGCTAGTAATGCCCCTAGTGCTGAATTAGTTGCTGAGATGTATAGGATCAATGGCTTTCTGTGAATGGCAGGCATGAGAACTGGCATTGATAGTAGGTAATCTTTGATTTTCTGAAAGGCTTCTTGACATTTATCTATCCATACAAAGGGGATTCCCTTGCATAATAGATATTGGAATGGGTGACACTTGTCTACTAATTGGGCTATGAAATGCCAGATAGATTGTACCCTGCCTTGTAGAGTTCTGAGTTCACTAATTCCTCTGGGTGGAGGCATGTCTATGATGGCTTTGAATTTTGCTGGATCAAACTCAATGCCTCTTCGAGAAACTATGTATCCCAAGAGTTTACCCGATGTGACACCAAAGACACATTTCTTAGGATTTAGCCAGACTTTGTACTCTTCTAGTGTCTGGAAAATTGTGTCTAGCACCTTCAGATGATCTTTCCTGGTTACTAATTTTCCAATAGGTCATCTACATAATCTTCCATTATTTTATGCATCATTTCATGGAAGATTGTGGTCATAGCGCTTTGATATGTTGTGCCTTCATTTTTGAGACCGAATGGCATGACATTCCAATAGTATGTACCCCATGGGAAAGTAAATGCCATTTTGTGCTAGTCTTTAGGGGCAATGCGAATCTGATTATAGCTAGAGAAACCATCCATGAGGGACAACATATCATATCCTGCTGTGAGGTCAACTATGATATCAATGTTTGGTAAACGAAAGTCATCCTTTGGGCATGATTTATTTAGGTCTCTAAAATCTGTACAGATGTGGATCAACCCATTTGGCTTTGTTACTGGCACCAGGTTAGATATCCATTCAGCATAGTCAATAGACCATATGAATCCAGCATCTAGTAGTTTTTTAACTCGACCTTGAATGATAGAGCAACTTGAGGGTGCATTTTGCGTAACTTTTGCTTGACTAGTTTGGCATTAGGTAGTAGTGGTAGATGGTGTAGAACTACTTCTAGGTCTAATCTTGGAATGTTAGCATAGGACCATGCGAAGTTGATTGTACGTTCTACAAAGAATTTATGAAATTATGGTCTCTCTTTTTCATTCAATGATGCAGCAAAGAGGACCATTTTATGATCTTTTGCAGTTGATATGTTATCCTCTATGGTGTCTTCTATAAGCATAGCTGATTTCTCTTATTATATGAGAAGAAAGGCCAGTCCTCCATGTTTGGGATCCTTAGAGAGGTTTTCACCTACAGATATGTCCTTTGTTTTTACTATTTTGTCATCAAAAGGCGCCCTTCAGTTTTCACCTAGAGACGTTTCATTTTTTATTTTATTTTTATTTTTAATTTTGTGACTAGAGGACGGAGTAGTCTTGCCGAAGTATGTCGTGTAGTCTAAATCAATGGAAAATCCTGACTTGTGATCACCACTGGGTATGCCCTCACGTAATCCCATAAACTCTGCAATTTCCTCATCATTCTGATATGTGTCCAGGACTGGTGGACCTTATTGGTCCCAATCAAATAACTAAGGATAAACTAAGAAAATTCCATCATCAGTGTTGGTGAATTGGGGAGATGATGCAGAAAGCATGCAGATGGATTCAGTGATGTTGTAAATGAGATTATCATCATCCAAATCGACATTGGACTCTATCCAATGTTCCCTTTCACTAGTCTCATATTCATTGGCAAAATAAGGGTTGAAGGACTTAGAGTCTTGGTTTTCAGTGTCATGTGGTACTTTAGATGGACTGGACTAGAGGGATTCAAATGGTGGGTCTTGTATGTCATGGGGAGTGGTAATGGGAATTTGACTATTTGGTGCTTGTTCAATTTTAAATGTTTGCCAAAATCTTTAGAGGTCAGTTCCCCTGCTTCAGCAAACAAAGCAAGGCAATAGTCACTTAAGGATCATTCTAAGCCAAATTCCCACTCTTGGGAGTCAGTTTCGGTGAGGGTTTCTTTAGTGGTCTCGACACTTTTTGAAGCATGTACTTGCTCACTCGAAATTCCAATGGTACGTCGATTGTCATTGTCGGGGGATCCAAACCCTAACCCAAGATACTTTGAAATTTGTAAAGGTTCTATGGGTTCTCTTTGTCCAGTTTTATTTTTTCCTAGGCCACTAGTACCATCATAGCCCTTAGCCTTCATTATGTCATAACCCTTGCCATATTTTTGAACTGGTAATGGGGGTAGTGTGATTGTATCCTTATAGATCCATCCTATGATATCAGCAAGGTCCTCATTACTCATGTCTCTCCATTTGATAAAAACTATTTTTGGTGGAACTTTGAAAGCTTCCTTGGGTTCCATTCTAAAATGTGGCCGACCATATACCTTTGGAGACTTGGGCATTGTTATTATGCTGCATGCTGTGTGTAGTTTGAATTCTCCACAGTTGAGGTCCTAGATCTTTACAGTGGGTTCAACCTTAGGGTTTGTAGAAGATGGTGGTGTGGTGGAAGACGTGGATGGAGTGGATGTGGAAGATGATGCAAGTTTGGAAGGATCGATGTATTTGGAAGATGAGGGGCCATAAGCCTTGTGATTGATAGGCACTTAGTTTTCAGAGATACCCCTTAGATTGGTACAATATTGGAAAGGGTCGGGGTATCCATATATGGTTATTTCTGTGCCATCAAATGGAAACTTTAGGGGCTGGTGATAAGTGGATGGACCAAATTTTAAGGCATGAATCCAAGGATGGCTGAGCAAGATGTTGTATGGTAATTCCAAATCTAGGACCTGGTAGGTTGTGTCCACAATGAATGGTCCTACTCTAATAGGGAGAGAAATAACACCACGTGAATAATGTTCTTCGTCATCATATGCTTTGATCACTATACTCTTTGTCAGGTCTATGCATGCATCAGAGAAGCCTAGAGGCTTAACTAGTTTGAGGGAGCATATGTTCAATCCTGCTCCACCATCTACTAAAACCCATCTAACTTTGTGCTTGTGGACAAAATTTTCTATGTGCAATGCATCATTGTGGTTGGTCTTAGGTGATGAGTAGTCTTGATCTAAGAAGGTGACATGGTGAGGTGTGGTGAGATATCCCACCATGGTCCCAAACTGATTGACATCAATGTCCTTGGGGACTGACGACTCTTGTAATGTTTTATCCAATATATCTTTGTGCACGAGAGAGATACAAAGTAGCTCAAGTATAGATATTTGTGTGGGATTCTTGCCTAGCTGGTTGATAAGGTTGAATTGACTTTTGGGTTGCCACTATTTTGTGGTTGAGATAGGTTTTGGTTTTTTAGCAGATGGGCCAAGTATGGCGATTTTGGGTTGTCTAGTGGGAGGTGGACCAACTATGGTGACCTTGCCACTTCGAGTAGTAACATTGCATTGGGGTGGTCTCTTGACTATAATGGTATTGATGTATTCATCATCAGTTTGGACATTATTTATAATTGGCCCACTCGAATAGTCATACTTGGCTTAGGAAAAATTGGTGTGATTATTTTTTATCTTTGGTCCTAATGTGGAAGCATTATGAGAACCATGGTCTTGCAATGGATTCTTATGAATAGTATGGTCTGAATTGGAGGAAAATTGTGATCCACCTACCTCAATGATATGACTTTCGATAAGATCATGTACTAGGTTTTTCAGTTGTTGACAGTTAGAGGTTTTATGTCCTTTTTCTTGATGGTAATCGCACAATGCATTATCGTCCCACCATGCTAGTTTAAATTGTCCTGGGTCATATGGTTTGGGTTCTGAAAGTGTTATGACCCCATTATGGAGGCATTTCTTGAGGACTTCTTCAATGGGTTCACCCAAAGAAGTGTATGCGCGACCCATAGGAAATTACCTCATCTGACAGTATTGTCCCTGATTATTTTGGTTGTTCTGGTTGTTTGAAGGGACAGTGGTAGGGGGTGTTAATGCCATTGTTGGTTTGTTTTGTTGTTGAACCCCTTTTAGGGCCAGTACAAGACCCACAATGTTTGCAATCTTGGTGTCAACAACACAGTCATTTGTCACATGTTTATTTTTAACCCAATATTTATTCTTGTCGATGGGAGGATTTTCATTTGCATTTTTGGGACTGTACCTTAGCTCTCCCTTTGCGATAAGGGCTTTCTCAATCTGGACCCGTTTTTCCACTAGGTCCATGAAGGTTGTGCATCAATGCATATTTTAGGGGACCCAAAAGTGTTTGTACAAACATTTCCACCTTTTCCCTTTCAGGTATGTCAATGTGACATTAACTAGCTAGATGTTTCCATTTTTGAAAGAATGGGATGAATGTCTCACCAACATCCTCTTGCATGAGACTGCACAAGCTAGTGATAGAGGTATCCATGTCAATGTTGTACACATAATTTTTTATGAATTTTTGTTTAAGCTCATCCCATGTTTGGATATCCTTTTGAGTGGAAAACCATTCAAGGGTAGGACCCGCCAGAATTTTAGAAAAAAGTCTCATCAAGTATGTTTGTTCATAGGCGACGTCCATACAATTGGTTGCAAATTCATGAACATGTTCAATGGGGTTTGTCTTGCCTCTGTATTTTGTAAAATTGGGTGACACATATCCCAAAGGAAATGGAGGCATATATAAGCTCATGTCGAATGGGTATATGTTTAGATCATATGATATTTCTGATTTCTTTCCTGAAATGTATATGTTTTGGATAGTTTTCTCTAAACCCATCAATCTTGTTTGGAAGGCATTCATAACAGGGTCATTTGTGGTCCCATGTGTTGTATTGCTTGGTACACCATAGGTCCCCATTTGTTGTGTTTGGATATTGGTGTATTGTGGTGGAATGGATTGTTGTGACATGCATGATGTGTGTGGATTGGTGTGTTGTTGGTACTGAAAGTTAGGGTTGGGTGTATGTTGGTGAGTATGAATGTGGGATGAGTAGGTTGGGATATGTCCCCCAACCATTTGTGTCATTACTTGGGGAATATGGTGACCATGAACATTGTGATGTGCTAATGATGCCATGGGTTGTGTTATTTGGCCACCTTGTGCAAATTGTTGAGTTTTCCCAAGGGGAAAGTTTGTATTTGGTCCTTGGGAGGCAATGACATGTGACAATGTTGTCGTGTTAACATGTTGTTGTTGTCCTTGGATAAAGATGTCTTTTTCCTCCTCCCAAAGGGTTTTGTGATATACCAATGAGCGGGTATGTCGAAGGTGTACTCATGGTATTTGATTTCAAGGGGGGATTGTTGTTGTTGGAATTGTGTGTCTCAATCCCTCAGGCTGAAACCTCTTGTGAGAAATTTTGGTGAGACTATGGAGATGTCTGGCCGACCTACTAGTTGATCTTGACTGTCACTGTGACTTATGGAATGTCTTGGTGATTGGCTTGATCGGAAACCCTTGACATACCCTTGGACAGTCGGGATGATATCCCAACGATAGTAGAAATTTTGGCCGATATCGACATAACCTTTGGTCTGTCTAGATGATGCAGCAATCGGTGTGACTTGCCTTTGTTGGAATGAGTCTTAGCGACTAGGAGATGTCTGGCCGATGGTTTTGCTTCCTAACAGATGTTGGGGAGACTCATGGTGACTAATGTTTTCGGGGAGACCCTTGGCCGAAAGACTAGCTTCGATGTGATGTCACATTGATAGCGAAAAGTCTCACTGACAGGTATACATTTGGAGACTTCGGTGTAACACATAAGGCTTCGATATGAGGTCTTGGCGAATGTGGAAAGTCTCACCAACAATACGTGGGGTCATCAGTTCGGTGTGACTCTTGGTGAACAATGTTTTGGGGTAACATGGAAGCCTCGATAAGAAGTCTTGCTGAAGGATGATTCTCTCACCGACAATGGAACACATCGGTATGACTTGAAGGCGATCGGTATGAAGTCTTGGTGACTTGTGAGGTCTCGCCGATGGAAAAGCCAATGTTGGTATGACTTGAACAGAGTATTGCCAATAGTAAATGGTCATTGGTGTAACATATGATTTCGATAAGAAATCTCGGTGAAGGTGATGAGTCTTGCCGATTGGTGGATTCTTTGGAACAACATGAAGACTCGGTGGGAGGTCTTGGCGAGAGCGAAATGTCTTGCCAATAGTATGACTCTTCGGTGTGACTTAGGTTATCGATATGTGGTCTCACCAAAGAGCGATAGTCTTGCTGGAAGGAAAGCTGAGGTCAATGTGACTTGAAGATTCCTATGTAATGTCTAGGCAAAGAGCGGTAGTCTTTCTGACTAATGAACTCTTCAAAATACCTTGTGATCTTCGGTGTGAGGTCTTGGAGACATGGTGAAGTTTTAGCGATAGCTCTCTTGACTCGATGTAACCTCTTGCTGATAGGGATGACTCTTGTCAATATCGAATGCTGACTGTGTTGGCATCGGGGAGACACAGTTAGTGTCTCACCGACATGACAACATAGGTTGAATGCCCTTGACCATTTGGATGACTATCCTACGTGGTGTGATAGAAATATTATCTTCTATGCAAGGAAGTGGAAACATCTATGATGTTGAGATGGATGATTCGACAGTTGTGATCCAACAGTTGGAAATAAATAGATTCATAGAGCCTGTTGAGAAGAAAGCAGGTAAGCGAGAAGTTGAAGAGCTGACGAGAAGAGCTGACGAGATGTGAAGACCAAGAGGCTGGTTGGATGGCTGGGGGTCTTGAGGCCGGAATAGAGGAGAAGAGAGAACTCTTGATCATGAATCATGTTTGACTTCTCTTAGGTTGATCTACACTATATATGTGATGGTATTGTAATAGTGCAAAGATCGTTTAGTTTGAGAGGGTGATCAGAAACTGTACAGGGAGATATGTTGCTACTAGTTGTATCCAAAATGAATAAGATGTAATCTCTAAAAGGCTAAGAACCTGAAACTATATTGTAACTTTCTATTGTTGAATAATACAATGGCTCGATCTTTGGAGTGTGGGGTTTTTTACCCGAAAGGGTTTTCCCCATGTAAAATCTTTGTGTTCTATTTTCTGTCTTATCTTTCATTTGTGTTGATTTTGTTTCTAGAATTTGTCATTGCTTGCTATTGAATTTACATGTGTTTCTCTCAGATGGATCAATGTGGGAAATAAACTATTTTTGTTTCCACTTTAGGACATAGTTGTACATGTCTTTGAGGTAATCTAATTGAAATTGAAATTACTGAAGGCACTACTATTTTGGAGTTTATATGAGATCCCCTCCATAAATTTTCCTTACAAGTGGTATTAGAGCCTTCTTCTAGTTGTTGGTTATGGATTTTTCTCCTGTGAAGATTTCTTAGCTTGATGGGCTGGAGGAAATCTAGAGGAATGTACTGATGTATTGACCCTTTGATGAGTGGAAGCCTTGTGGTATTCTGAGACAACATGCAGCTTGAAGAATGGTCGAGATGGAAAATGGAGTTGATCATGTTGTGATCTGTGTCTCTTGGTTGGTAGCAGTATAACCCTAGAGTATGAGGTGTATTTTCTTACTCTGTGGCTGTGTAGCAGTAAAGCTTTCATATTGGTGTCTGTGTGACAGGCTCCTGGGTGATATGGAGAAGCCTATGTTGTTTTTCAGTCATGGAAGAGAGTGCTTATGCTAGGTGGTGTTTCTTGGTGTTGGAAAGCACAATTTCTTATTAACCTCAAATACATAAAGGCTATGAAGTTAATCATTAGATGATTTACAAGCTTATGGAATAGTTTTTCTCTTTTCTCAGATGCAAGTACATATTGGTGGTTTAAATTTGGCCTGAAAGGGGCCTAGATTTTCTGAACTACTGTTTCCTTTTTTAAGGTTGCTTTGTACTTGCATTGCTCTGTGGTTTTGTAGGTTTTACACAATTAAGCAAAACTTGTGGTTATGTGGAGTTTCTGTTAAGCTATTGTCTAGACACTAGTTCTTTGGGGTGTTACTGGATGAAATAGTTGTAGTTATGCATGCATTCTTGGTGCATGGCTTGAGGAAGTATGATTTCTTCTCTGCATGGGAGTGTTGGTACGTGATTAGTCACTCAACATTCTTGAGGTGGTGCGTGTGGGTTCCTTGGTTATGGTGCTAGTTGTGGACATGATTGGAAAATCAGATTTGGCATGATCTGGTGTTTGAGTCATGTTGTCTACATGGTTATTCTCTTTGATATCTCAGTTTTTCATTTCCAATGTGATGATGGGTTTACACGTTTTTGTTGAATGGATCTACAGGTTGTACAATATTGTCGGTTGTCTTTACCTACATGTTTGTTATGAGAAAACTTGGAATTGGACTGTCTATATCCATGAGGTTGATTCATTGTTGGTACAAACTTGTTAGCTGGCCTTGTCTGTGGTCACTTGTGCGTTGGTGTGGTGCTTTGAGATGAGAGGATGGATACAATTGAGTACCTGAATAGTCAGTTATGGGAACCTATAGCAAGTGGTCATGATGCTTGGAGAGCTTGGGTGTCACATTTCAGTGGGAGCTCTAGCAGTGACTGTGGATTCATCACATGGTGGTGAATAGTCTTCTTTAGTGTTGTAGATGTTTCTTGGAAGAGCTCTTAGATCCTGTTGTTGTAGAAGGATTATTTTGAATTTGCATGGACATTACTTGAAGATGTGCAACATCTTGGATCCATGGAGGACTCTTGGAGTCTTTAGCTAAGGTGTTGGTGGTGCTTGATAGGTGATTTTTTTTTAAGTCTATTTTCTTTATGTCATGGTATACTCTTGTTTGTGGACTGGAGTTTTGGCATTGTGCATTGTACTTGAGACAATGGTGAAGTCACTTGGAGCATGGTATCTCCAATGGGGAGGTGTAGATCATGGTGTCATGATAAGTTCCTGATTCAGATGATTGGAGCTTTGACAATGATCTGGTAATTCTTTGTGTATTGGGTGCTTTGATTATTTGCTTGATACTTCGTGATAGTGCAGTAATGCAGTTGAAGTTTAGCATGAGATGATCAGTTGCTAATACTCATGGATACATGAAAAATAAGGTGAGGCTATCTTTCTCTTATGAGAGAAGTGGTGCTGCTTGTTACTCTTGTTAAAGTTTTTCAGCAGAAAGTCTGAGAATTCTACACCTTGGTTGAACGTGAGTTCAATAAGAGACCTATGAGGAGATAGCTCTTGGATTAGTCATGATGGCTTGTATATCTTGAAGGATTATTCTCGTTCCCAGTCTTGGTCTACTCGACAGTTTGTATGAAAGGTATTTAGCCCATTATATTTTTTAGATGTGTTTATTAAGTTCACTTTCATGATATGGATCTTGAATTTTTATCTAATGGTTTTGAAGGATTCATAGTGGAAGTTGTACAGTTTTATTTTATCTTCTCGTTACTAATGAGAATTGGTAGGAGATGTTGTATGAACTAATTTCCTGAAATAAGGAATGAAGTAGTTTGATATTCTTTAAGAAGCTTACATCCATGTTTTTTAAATTCAGTTTGATCTTGGTGATTGAATGAATGGATGTATGTTAAGGATTTTATTTTGGAATGTGAAGAGTAGAGTTTGGAAGAGGAGTGTCTGAAGCAAGAGGTGGAAGCTAAGAAATTGCAAGAATAGAAGGATAAAGAAGAGGCTGGAAAGATTGCACAAGAAGAGGCACAGAAAGAGCAACAAAATGTGCAAGAAGTTGACTCTTAGTCTAGGAATACTATATTGCAAACCCTATCCTCTACTACCGCAACTTCTTCTTTAGCACAAGTAGCTACTATTCCTATGGCTCCTGCATGGCTAAAACTTGACTTGGAAAAGAAGCAAATAGTTCAGCCTCAGCCTCTCAATTGGGATGAGATGATGAAGGAAATTGAGAGGGAGAAACCTAAAAAGAAGGCTAGAGTTCTTCACTCCACCAAGCTTACAAACACATGAGAGATCATTGTTGAGTGTGCAATACCAATAGTGGATAAGAACCAAGATGAAATGAAAATGTCTAATTATCAATTGGGTATGGTGAACTTGGGAAGACCTACAAGAAATTAGCAAATGAACTCGATTGATATTGTAGCTTCCTCTACCAAGTCTGAGATGATCAAAGACAAGCAAAAGAAGGATGAGCTTAAGGCTCAATTGGATCAATTTCATAAGTTTTAAAAGGATGTCTCAACTCCAATCTCTCAACAAGCTACAACTCTTGAAACTCTAGTCTTATTGACAAAGAAAGAAGTTGATGACTTGGTGCATATGAAGAGTAAAGTGGGAATGTTAGAAAGATGGATTGATAAGCTCAATCAAGAGGTTGATGAAGTGTTAATTGATAGCTTCAAGGTTCATGAAACTACATTTGAATTATTAGGGGATTTTAACCAGTATGTTGAGGGTTTAGACAAGCAGGATTGGGAATATAAGGAATATATCAAAAAGCTTAAGGATATTAGAAAGGTACCCCAATCAACTCTACTTGAGCAATACATTATTGAGGAGGATAATATAGATTTTATTGAGAAAACTATGGGGGTAATAAGATACAAATCCAAGTCTTTTTATGAGAATAAAAATGAAATCCAAGAAGTGAGTAAAGATTTGAATCAACAGATTGAGCAATTAGAGGCAATCATGACTATTTTGGTCAACCTAGATACCTCAGTTAAGGAGGGTCTTTCTTTGGATAAGATAAGGGATAATTTGAGAAGTAGATTTGAAGAAGTAATGTAAAAGGGAGATGATGGAGAGGATTTGTTATTGGATAGGTTGATGGACACCAGAAAAGAAGCCAATGCTGCTAGAGGTGAAGTGATCAAATTTAAAGAAGTGAAAAAAATGGTTTCAGCACAATTAAAAAGGATTAAATTTGAAGATGATTGGTTGGATGGGCCTGATTCAGATACTCTTCAACAACTATTCTCTAATTATGATGAGTACATCCTTGAGCATGCAACTCAAGGATAAGTTTGCAGCAGAACACCTTCTCCACTCAATAGAACACCTTCTTCTCTCCTCCTTTGTTGAGTGTTAACATGAACTTGACTCTAGTCTTGTCCATTAGTTCCACCTTCCTTTTTGGGCATTAAAATTCTGTATAACAAGGCATTCAGCCTCGAAAAAAGAGATCAGCATTCTAGTTCCATCAGGAATTATGGTTCCATAATGGTTTCTTGATTTATGGATTTGAGTTTTGATTGAGAGGAATTTATGCATGACAATGTATATATGTATCTCTGAGCTCTATTTTTGTAAAGGTCAACTAATTGAAGGAAGATAAGCCAACTAATGATAGTGAATAGTGATTAGTTCTAGGATTTTATGTTTGTTAGCAAAGATACTTTAAAAGTTCAGTTGAACTTGGTTACATGTTACAGTTTTATACATTTATATGTTTTTAAGCTTGGACATATCTTGATAAGGTTAATGATGCATGATCAATCCATATGCTAGTGACTTTTTTTTGCCTAAATGTTTTCTATTTAATTAGAATCAATAAAGGAAATCGTATTTAAGATTATCTCATTGGGTTATCTATGAATGAAGTTATGATTATGTCTATTTGATTTTTGTTTAATGATGAGTGAATGATTTGTTTTGAATTAAAGTTTAGTGAATGGTGATGGTATTGAATTAGCACTATGGATGTATGCAGTTGTTTAGTTTATTCTATGGATTGCATCGTGTTGTGTTTTTGGTTATGTGAATAAAAACTCATTATTGATATGCATGTATGGATATTGAGAACTTCCATTCATGTTATTTTTATTTAAGCCTATGATCTTTCTTTTTATCTTTATTTAAACCCCCCAAACATAGATTAGTTGATTTCATACAGTTTTGTTCCTTGTTACCAGCAAAGTCCCCTTGCATATTACAGTTATATTTACCATTGAGCGACATTAGCATAATTGAGAACTAATTACCATGACCTTGGAAGTTAGATTACCGTGTGTTGTCTTTCTTTTTTAGGAGAAATAGAATAGAAATATTTTTTTTAATGTTCTTGTGTTGTTTTGACTCTCAACAATAATCATGAAGGGTTGTCTATAGGCTTCCATGCAACTAGGAATTAAAGAGTGCTAGTACATCTTCCAGTGAGTTTTTGTGGTTACGCATGTGTGATGAACATTAAGTGTAAATTCTATCACTTCACTTGATAAATATGGTTGAGGTGATTTCCATTTGCATCATTATCACTTGGCAGTTAGGCATTTTCCAATGTGCATGATTTACATAAGAGAATTTGTAAACTAGTACGAAGGTATGTTCATTTGAACACCATGAAGACAAGTTTAGATGCATGAAAATTTCTTAAGAGATCTAGACTAGCGCCTAAAAGATGCAGTCGAAGACTATAATTTTAGGAGAATGCTATAGAAGGAACATGCAACAAAGGAAAAGGTCCAGTATAGTCATTTACTAGATCAAAGAGGAAAGTAAGGTATGGATGTGGCTAATATGGGCACCAGCATTCTCCCATCAATATACAAACAAGCAGCTCCTCTAATAGTAGCACTTAGACCGACAACTTATAGTGGGTATTTGGCCGTGCTAAAAAATAATTTTCCCTACGATGAGGAGGTGATATTGGTGGTGTCGTTGGTAGTCAAGACCCCTAGCAGGAAACCTAAGACTATGCTTGGTAAAGAGAAGGAAGACGAATAGGTTGAGGTATCCTCTCTTCCTCCAGCAACAAAAAGAAGTGGTCATGTGTATTTAGGATGTGTTGTTGGTGGTTGTGGAGTGACAGGGAAGTGAATTGGTTGTGTGTGTGCGGTCTTAAATTTTTGTATTAATATAGGTTGTTGTGGTGGTCCAATCCTCTTGTGTACGTGGTGTTTTGGGTTCCTGGTTCATGATGATGTGGATGGTGACAAGGATAATTTTGGCAGCACTTTGCATTTCTCCTTTGGGATGGCAGTTATATTTTTGTTTTCCCTAATTGCACTATTTTTTGAAAATTCTACATGTGGGGTTTTGAAATGAAAGAAAATGCAACTAAATTTAAATGAAATGAAAATTTTGTATTGAAATTGCATATGATCCCAAAGCTTGTTACTTCCCTTGCAATATAAAAGGGAAACCAAGGCTCAAAAGAAAGGATTGAGGCTAGGTTTCAGGTCAGGTATATAGATAGATATGAATAGAATAGTTAGTCATCTTTGAGTATTATGAATGAACTTATGCAAGTACCTTAAATTTTTTATCAGAAATGATCCAAATACAAGTAAATATTTATAATTCTAATATATTTCTCTCCTACAAATTTTGGGTGAATTTGGAATGAAGTATTAATGATATTTCAATTTTTCTTTGAATATTTGTTTACATGCATGTCTCGATTCTTTGTCTTGATTCAAGTAATTGATTAAATACTCAGATGAGGGCATGAATTTATTTTCATTTGTAGAGGATTTGATAAGTAGTTGTGTGCTAGAGAATTTGAGCTCCATAAAACAAAGTATTATGAGAGTATTCTATTTCATTATTGGATGATATTTGTTTTATTGATTCTTGCATATGTGACTCCATTTTGCCCAATAAATATGGCACTAATTTGTTCCTTAATGATTTTCCTAAGGGGTTAATCGGATAGTTATTTAGTGACCAACCTATAGCTAGGGGTTAAATTCATTTTAAAATTCATTGATTCAAATGTTCATGTATGTCAATTCCCACTGGGGATGCCTTGATTTGATGAATGGGTAGCAAAATTTTTAGAAACAAGACAATTTCTTAATGATTATTGCATAATTATCCTTTATTCAAATATGATCTATGAAATGGTGTGTTCAACACAGTAAAACCTTAAATGAACACACTAGGAACACCCTCCTTGGTCCTACAGAGCCTAAAGTATAGAAGGTCTCAGTCCTACACTAGATCTTGTTAGTTGGCCATTCATTTCAAGATTCTTATGTATAGGAACCAACTATTCCTTAGAGATATCTTGGGTGCACTAGGAAAAAAACCAACAAAATGGAAACTCTGTTGGGGAGTTCTCATTCTCCAAAGACAAGGATACAAAGTGCAAAATCAAATGGTGATTTAATCTAAATTCTCTCAAATTTTTGAACCTGGTCTACAATTTGTGTGTAGAAGGCATTGAAGGATTTGAACGTGACTCTATTGTGGGAGATAGCCCAGAACCTTTTTATTTTGCAAAGGAAGTTTCATCTCCTTTGAAAAATTTTCCTCTGAAGGGAGGTGGCAACTCTGACTTGAAGAACCTATTCAAGCATACATCAAGTTTTTAGATCTTTGTTCCAAATGTTGAGAAACCCTTCATAGCTTCTAGTATCTAGGTATTTTTTAAAAAATTGAAAGAATTTTCAACATTCTACAAATGATATCATCATAAATTTCCAATGCTCGATATGAAATGATTCCCTAATAAGTGATTTAGCACTAGATCAAGGAATATTTAAGAATTTTAATATGCTTCATACATAAGTTGAAATATATGTAATGGGGTACAAGAAGCATGTCACATTATATATATCTTAGGTAACCTTTGTATGGAATACTTGTGCTAAGATTTTGGGATTGTATTTGTAAAAGGAATTGAAGTAGTGTTGAATAAATTGCATAAATATTTTAAATTCCTTTTAAGAATTAGGGGCGAGTTGTCAATTTGTGCTATCTGGTACAAATATGGACAAAAAGACACAAGTCAAGTAGTCTTGGGCCCATTAGGATGGCTTATGTATTGATAGGTACAGATCAATCAGCTTTAATAATATTTTTGGTTATCCAAATGATATGCCACCCAAGATCAGGGATAAGATACCAAAGTTTAGTGGTGGAAAATCTGAATCAACAAATGAACATCTACAAGAATTTGTAGGTGTAGTGGGTGATTATGAAATTGATTTTGAAGATTTGGTGATGAAAATTTTTGTTCAATAATTAAAAGGAGATGTAAGAGATTGGTTCTCTTTTCTATCTAGTGCCTCAATACATTGTTGGAGTGAACTCAAAGTTGTTTTCCTTGAGCAATTTGGTAAAAGGATCAACCCAAGTGTGGTAAGAAAAAAGTTTATGCAAATCCATATAAGTAAAGATGAATTGGTCCCTGCATTCAATCTTAGATTTGTAAAGGCACTAAGAGATATCCCTGAATACATAAGACCAAATGATGCAGAAGGCTTGGTTGTCTACCTAGGAGCATTTGAAAAAATTATGAGTTTCCTGTTGAGACACAAAGAGCCTACAACCCTGTAGCAAGCTTACCAGGAGGTTGTGCATATTGAGAATAATCTAAATTACTCAATTAAGAAGAGAAATGTAGTAACTAGTGTTGCTAGTTCTAGTAGTGTCCAGACATTCCAATTGGGTCAATAAGAAAGTAAAAATTCTTATCAGGAAGAGGACCCTTTAGATATTATTCTTACATCATTTTCAAGAAGTTCAGAGCAAGCATCAACCTCTAACCAACCATGTGGGGGAGGAATTAACTTGATGTTATCTATTGGAAAGTTGTATGAAATAATGAGACATACAAATGAGTCAGCATATGATTTATTTTCAAGATTCTTGGATATTGTAATGGAAATTTCCAAAGGTTTTAGACCAAATGAACTAGTGTGTATCAATCTAATTTGTGAATCCTACACACCAAGATTAAGCCAATGGTCCAAAGATATGAAGCCCCAAAGCATTGATCAAATAGTGGATTGGATAAGTATAGTTGAAGAGGTCAAGCATGGTTCTATATGTTCCATTGCCTCTCGCAATGTGGATAGTGATTGTCAAAATGAGGAGAGATAGAGATTAACACTACCAGACCCACAAGGAGTATCAGTATCAAGACAATTAGCTATTGAGTGTTGTTATTTCATAGAGAATCTAAGGATAGATGCACACCGAAAATGATGAGGATGAAGAAACAGAGTGTGAAGTCAAGGAAGTCATCTCTCATTACCCCCCTCTAGATGTCTTAAACCAAAAGTATACAAAGGAGATGCATAAAACTATACAAAGGCTTCCTACTAGTATTAATCTTGTGTCACTTGATAGTGGGGATACTTTTGATGATTATGACAAGGCTCAAGCTAGGAGTCAAAGAGGTGAAGTTGAGTTTACACAATCTTTTGCTAAATATGATTCCTCTTATGAGTTAGAGATTGAATCCATTGCTTCTAGTAGTAGGTATGTCAATAGCTTAGAAGGGATTTTCTTCTTAGGAGGTGAATAATTCCCCTCATGTGAAGAATTTTCAAAGTATGGATCAAATGCTATGATTATAAGTGATGAAGAAGTCGGTGAATCTGCTTCTCTTTGTTCTTCTTCAAGTGACTACACTTATTTTCAAGGCTTGCAAAACATAGGCCAAGAAATTTTTCATGATATAGATTATGAGATACATCCAATTATGTCCAAGATATGGCACAACTCTTTATTTGATAATTTCACACTTGAAATTGAGGATACAAAGAAAGATGTTTATTAGTGTAGGAATAATCCTCTGTTTGAGAACAACCTTGATGAATGCTTATCAGATACTACTAGCACATTTGTTCGAAAGGACATATACAGATGTCAGGGTAATAATGCATTTGAAGATGTTAGCCCTGATTGTGTTATTCATTAGTTGGAGGGAAAGTCTAGTGGCACATATATGGTGAATATTGTTTATCAAAATCGGGTTCAGCAAGTGGCCTATGATGACCATGTTGAAGAGGGTTCATATTTGTTGGTACTTTGGGATGGTAGTGTGTCATGTGTTAAGAAGGAAAGTTTTCTCTTTGGTGATTAGAGGACTAATCAGATTGAATGCATAAATGTTCTAGTGATATCAGGTCATGATGAAAAAGAGCATATTATTGATTTGACACATATGTTTAATCCATACGAAGAGCAATATGAAAATGCAGATGTGTGAGCCCCAATCCTAGTACCTAAAAAATAATAAGAATAAACAAGCTAAACAAGAGATTGCAAGCATGAACAAGGATTCCCTCTTGAAATGCATTTACAAAACTCAAATTAGGAAAGAAAAAAATGAAGAACACAATGAAACAAGGAAATATAGATTCAATCCTAATTATAATAGCAAACACGTGATCCCATGGGGGAATTGGTGACAATTTGATTGGAAAATTGGCCCTTTCTAGTGCAAGAGCACCTTGACACAATTATGCTTCCTTGTGGAAATTTAGGAATTTGATTCAATTTTTGTGTTTTTACCTTGTATTAAGGTTATTTGAGTCATTTATCATTTATTTTATGAGGTCATTTAAGAAAATGTTAAAATATGTCCATGTATCTAAAAATTGTCAACACAAAAGTTCAAAATTGCAAAAAATGTAAAAAGTTGCATTAAACAACAATTAGTTGTTAAGAGGTCATTAGAGACTAAACATTAGTGGGAAGTTGGAAATCAGTTGGAAACTGATTTTTCATGTTGTAAAGTCTTTAAAAAGGCTCTTTGTACATTCATAAGCTTGTGGGTGATTGAACATTTGATTTGGATGAATAAAAGACATTGTTTTCTGCATTTTATCTCAGAAATTATCTGGTTTTTGGTGTTGTACGACCATTTTATGGGCTGAAGTAAATTTATAATTGTTTTTATGTGTTATTAATCTCAATCACCTTCCAAATAAACTTTGTCTCATGCAGTTTGGTGTTGATTTGTGGAAGTTATGGTGGTTTTATTGACTGTAATTTTTTAGATTTCTCTGTAACAGTCATGTTCCAGAAAATGGCATGTGCAATTACGGTCTCCAAATGAATTAAATATTATATGGCTGGATAGAGGCATGAGTTAGATTTCTTTTGGCATTGTTTTGAGGTCATTTCATTGAATATGATGAAAGTTATGCTCATTTTGGTGAAAACAGTTAAGTTCAGATTTACACAGGACAACAAGCATTCAAAATTGTATATATTTTATTTTAATCAATGAAATCTCCTAAAAATTGGTGTGGAAGGAGTTTTATATGTATTTTATAAGGTTCCAAAGTTTCATGCCTTCAATGTTTTTATTTTTTTTAGATGAGATTGGAGATAAGTTGTTGTTTTCTTCCTTTGCTCTGCATCAAATTGGTATCAGAGCCCAGGAAAGATATGGGCTGATAAGTTGGTTGTGGTTTGTGGTTTGTAGTTGTGGTTTTTTTGGTTGTTTGCAGGAAAGTGAGTTGTGAAGCAAGGAGGAATCTTGCTTGAGAGGATGGAGAACTTGAGAAAGCATTTGCCAGCAAAGGAAGAGAGAAAGAAGAAGAAGAGACAAGCCAAGTTTGATAAAGAGATTGCTAAGATTAAACAAGAGATGCAAAGGATGGATAGAGAGTTCCTAGAATCTATGAAGAGGATAGAACAAATGATGAATAAGGCAACAAGTTGGCACCTAAAGATAAAGAGGAGAGTCACATGGCCTATTTGCAAGATAATCAAAAAGAGGAGAAGGGAAATTAGAATGAAAGAACAAGAATCCTTTGAAGATGCAAGGGAATACTTCATTGAAGAAGAAGTTGCAAATAATCCAAGTCATGAAGATGAAGAGAAGATCAAGAGCTTAGACCTGATTCTAGAGGTTGAGGACATTGAGTTGGTTAAGGGAATGATCATGGATGAATTGTTCATAGAGGTTTGCAAGGAGTTGCAGCATGATGGAGGTATCATGATTTTCACCTTATATCATTTCATTTTGTTACTAATGCTTTGAACAAAGTATTGTTTGCAGATTAAAGGACAAAGGGAAAAGCATGGTTTTGAGATGTATGAAGGAGTAAGGCATATGATTTCAAAGGGGAAGCATGGTAGATCACTAATTTTCATGGACAAGTTTAAACCAAATGTGAATATGAAGATGATTAAGAGCAAGTAAAATCAGTGGTAGAGCATAAAAAGGATGCAATTTTGTGGAGAACAGTAATCCAAGTGGACTTGGATTCTTTTCTTGGTTGAGAGTATGGTGCAGGAGCACCTTGACACAATTATGCTTCCTTGTGGAAATTTAGGAATTTGATTCAATTTTTGTGTTTTTACCTTGTATTAAGGTTATTTGAGTCATTTATCATTTATTTTAGGAGGTAATTTAAGAAAATTTTAAAATATGTCAATGTATCTAAAAATTGTCAACACAAAAGTTCAAAATTGCAAAAAATGTAAAAAGTTGCATTAAGCAACAATTAGTTGTTAAGAGGTCATTAGAGACTAAACATTAGTGGGAAGTTGGAAATCAGTTGGAAACTGACTTTTCATGTTGTAAAGTCTTTAAAAAGGCTCTTTGTACGTTCATAAGCTTGTGGGTGATTGAACATTTGATTTGGATGAATAAAAGACATTGTTTTCTACATTTTATCTCAAAAATTATCTGGTTTTTGGTGTTGTACGACCATTTTATGGGCTGAAGTAAATTTCTAATTGTTTTGATGTGTTAGTAATATCAATCACCTTCCAAATAAACTTTGTCTCATGCAGATTGGTGTTGATTTGTGGAAGTTATGGTGGTTTTATTGACTGTAGTTTTTCAGATTTCTCTGTAATAGTCATGTTGCAGAAAATGGCACATGCAGGTACGGTCTCCAAATGAATTAAATATTATATGGATGGATAGAGGCATGAGTTAGATTTCTTTTGGCATTGTTTTGAGGTCATTTCATTGAATATGATGAAAGTTATGCTCATTTTGGAAAACAGTTAAGTTCAGATTTACACAGGACAGCAAGCATTCAAAATTGTATATATTTTATTTTAATCAATGAAATCTCCTAAAAATTGGTGTGGAAGGAGTTTTATATGTATTTTATAAGGTTCGAAAGTTTCATGCCTTCAATGTTTAGGTTTTTTTTTAGATGAGATTGGAGATAAGTTGCTGTTTTCTTCCTTTGCTCTGCATCACTTTCCCAATCCCTAAGATGCAAGCTTGATATGTTGATGATGATTGATCCACTTTGTTGATGAAGGGTGAGAGCTCCACGTAAAAAATCTGTAGAAAACCTAGCTAAGAACTCAATGGTGATGGATGGAAATGGATAGATATTTTAGCATAATAACTTTGCATAATTTGTGGATGATCAAATGAGGATACGAGCTCTTTATTTATAGAATGCCAAGATGGATGAATGTCCAAATTTGAGCAATGTGGGACTAACATTCGTCCAATGGCATGATGCCATGTGTCAATATGTGAGTGGATGGAAGATGTGCAAGTTTAGAGGATTGTGCCAATAAATGCTTATTTTTGAATTTCAAATTTGTTGAAATGACTTGTAAGAGGGAAGGAAAAATGCAATAAATTCCACATGGCTCAAGGACAAGGACATGTAAGATGGATTTATTGCCTTGTTGGATGTACATGTCCACTTGGAATTTTTGAATTCAAACTTAGAGAATATTCCAAACAGATGCCTTGTGAGGAAAATAGAGATTTAATAAATCAATTAAATCTATTTTCATGTGCAACTTGCATAATCTAGAGGACGAGACATGACATGGGATTAAATTAATCAAGGATTTAATTAATTTAATAGAATATTAGATGATGTGACCTATTTGACTCAAATTTATGGATTTATTTAAATCAAATAAGAGAGGAATCTGATAAGAGATTAATCAAATAAAGATTTTGATTTATTTAATTAAAATGTGATGATAGTTAGATTAAATTA
This sequence comes from Sequoia sempervirens, assembly GCA_007258455.2. Classification (NCBI taxonomy): domain Eukaryota; kingdom Viridiplantae; phylum Streptophyta; class Pinopsida; order Cupressales; family Cupressaceae; genus Sequoia; species Sequoia sempervirens. Next base: position 33,299 of record VDFB02321275.1, read on the forward strand.
AACAAGTTTTTAATTTATTTAATTTAATGGATAGACCTTAGAGATTTAATTAAATAAAATTGATTATTTAATTAAACAATGATAATTAGATCAGATGATTGTTTAATTAACAAAAGAGAGAGACTTAATTAAATAACTGGTTTATTTAATTAAGGGATACACTTGCTTCATTGGTTCAAAGAATAAACAATCTCGATTAAAGCCAAAAAAATTGTTATTTAAATTATTTCCCCATTGCTTCCTGGAAAGAGAAAACATGCCATTATATTGCCCCCTTGAGACATTGGACAAAAATTTTAATTTTTGGGTGATCTCGCGAAAAAAGAGGACAAGGTGCCCAATAGGTCCAAAAAGGCTCTAGGAGGCCAAAAATGTGTCTAAACATAATAAAATAATGTAAAATAGGCCTCAACTGGATGAAAATAGGTTTGGAGGTCCAAAACCCTAGCAAGATAGCTAATAAGGGTGAAAAAAACCCTAATTTTCAAGCTTAAAAGGGGCCCGAGGGGTCACTTTCAGGTCATTTTCACACACATCCATTCACAACCTTGAGATTTGAGCTCTAACCTTGTGACAATATGGTGCAATGATAGCTTCCCCTACACATTTCTGATCAAGTTCAGACATACTAGCGGCCACTTGGCATCGGGGCACCAATAAGTGACTCTTACTTGAGCTTCATTTTTCATTTATTGCCTTCATTTAATGCTTTTAAAGTTGGTCTTTTTGCAATGGTGCTATATAGTGCCGCTCAAAAATCAAACTGCATCACTCGATGTGATATAGTGCCACGGCGGTGTAGTTTGGAGTTTGAAAACTCTGACGCTAAGCTTGAGGCTAGCGGGGTGGTTTGAAAACTACAACATAGTGGTCCCTCATTTTCTCAAAGTGTGTTGCTGGAGGTAAAAGTGCACCACGACAGTTCAGTTTTGATCTTTTAAGTCCTAGTGTGAGAGTTTGGTTAGAAATCAAACTGTGATGCCATCATGGGTTGCACCACTAGAGGAGTTTTTTTGAACGCCCAACAAAGAATTTTTCAAAAAATTTAACATGGTGACCTTCCTAAATTAAAGGCATGGTGAGGGAGCTCTACTCTCGAGAGCATAGGTCACGGGACTTGTTCAGCTATTTGCGGGACTTGAGTGACATGGACCAGGATTGACTCTGGATTATGGGGTTATGGTATATTACTTATGCAGCACCTATTCTCACTTGGGGGTGTTATCAGCACTGGCCAAGAGGTGGCATAGCAAGACCTCTTCATTTCACCTTCCCACTGGCGAGGCCACTGTCACTCTAGAGGATGTTTGGCATATTTTGAGATTGTCGATTCACGATCAACGAGTGATTTTTGGACATGGATGATGGGTGCGATGCTTGCCACAGATTCCTCACCACAGAGGACATAGTTTTTTGTGAGGGGAAGATATAGCTCAAGCAACACAAGGTCCTGGCACCTCCTTACCACTTAGTTGTTGTAGCAATTATTTCAGGTCTTGTTTCCCCTGACAGACGAGGCCAATACTTCAGTCTTGGCTAGGGATATTGTTGGGAGTGGATAGTTCGAGATAGGCCAGTTTTCTTTGCTTGGGGGCTGGTGCTTCTAGCTTCCTTATACAGAGATCTCCATGAGTACGTCTACATGGATGGTAGGGAACTCAGAGTAGGGGTGACCCTTCTTCATGTGTGGGCATGGGAGCACATTGTTGTGCTTCGGCCATGAGTTGTTTTAGTGTCGATGATGCCAGATGAGCCCCTCATATGGCGGTACAGAGGCGGTGTGTCCTTCACACACACCAGTGAGCATAGGATCCCCTACTGGAGGAGGGTCCTCAATGAGATGCAGGTATTCACCTTATGACTATACCTTGGTCAGCCTGGATGGGACGATAATGTTGATCAGTTGTTCTATGCCTACCAGGACCAGTTCATGCAGGGGCGGGAGCACATGATGATCGAGAGGTACTTTCCCGGATGCATGCAACGTCAATTCAGTGAGCCGCAGGATCGCCTTGATGATGACTACGTAGTCATCTTCGCCCACACCATGACATAGGTTTAATGGGGGCGACCAGTACATTCCTACTTTAGAGGCCGTGGATAGATTTAGGTAGTTGGTAGCTTGACCATGGGCCTACAATCAGGGGCCTGTAGATCCAAGCATGACATAGGCCTATAGGGATTGGTTTCGGCCTCTGCTTTGGTTGACTATTCTAGGTTCATTTGTAGATTAGCAGAGAGTTAGGGGTAGAGGGGGAGGATGAGGATAGAGTACTGATGCTTGACAGGAGTAGCCAGTTGTGTCTCTTGTTTAGCCAGGGCAGGGAGATGTTTTGATGCTTGATCAACAATAGGTGCCACCAAGTCCACCACGAGTTGAGGATCAGACTCCGATGCAGCCTAAGGTACTACCCCAAGTACAGCCCCCAGTGCAACTAGCAGGATAGGTGGATCCTTGGGATGCATTGATTATGCAATCACAAGCTTAGGTATAGGCTGTGACAGCCAAGAGAGATTAGGCGAGGGCCAAAGAGAGCAGCTCAGGGCCGAGAGGGATCAGGCCATTCAGTAGAGGCAGGACGCAGAGCTATAGATAGCCACCAAGCTAGGGTGTAGACAATAGCTGGAGAGTATGGCAGCCTCCTCTTCCTAGGGTATATTGTTCGTTCAATCCTATAGGGATGTCATCCGAGAGGCTAAGTACTATCAGAGACATTATCATGAGGTCGTACTTAGAGCAAGATGGGTCCCAGAGTACTCAGAGTGGACCAATTATAGACCAGTAGAGAGTCACGATGATAGGGATGAGGGCAGTAGGCAGGAGGGTTAGGCCTCCTTTTGATTGAGACGAAATCATTTTTTGTGCGTTATAGGCTCTTTTTTATAGCCCGATGGGCCTTTTGTACTGATTGACATACATGTATAGTGATCCGATTATTTGTACTATGACAGTTATATTATTGATGATATATAAGATGAGTCGATGATGATTTTGATGCGATGTGATGCGATGTGTACCTTTTATTTATGCATGTATGGATGATTCTATTTATATATGTTGTGTCATGATGTATATGATGCTTTTATGAATTCTTTTCCTTTTGATAGTGAATGCATTATGTAATGATTATGACTAACAGATCTATATTATGCTGTTAATTTATAATATGTAGATGTGAATGGATGATATATGATGATGCATTTATGTTGATGATATGTGGTATGAATTGTAATGTGTAAAATGATGTGGAAATGATCTATGGTGTGTGCATGAAATGATATAAATCATGTTTATATATGATTTCTTTATGGATGGATGTACGCTTCGTATATAATGAATTATTTTGTTCCTATTTATGCTTATAATGATGTGGAATGATTTATGATGCTATTTATGAGATGACATGGATGATGTAATGTAATGGTCATGTTTTATATGATATAATGCAGATGAGATGATTTTTTAAGATGATTAGAATAACAAATATTATTATCCTAAACATATTAAATAATAATGTAATGAATATGATGCATTCTAATGTGATGTACTATATGCAATGATATGATAACTTTTTATGCAAAATGAACCTAATGCATGAGATGAATTTATAATGTTATGTATGTGATGGATTATCTTATAATGCTTATGTGCCTATTATGTATGATTATGCAGTAGGTGGTAATGTAAAATGGTTATGAAATGCAAATAAATGTTATGTGATGATTGATATAACACAATGTGATGCAATGTAATGGATCAAATTCCATGAAATGTATGCACCTATCTATGAAGAATTCCTATGATGATCTGTTTATATGATGATTGGAATGCAATGCATGTGTTTCCTATATGATATGTTTATGCATATGCTAATGATTTGTGGATGCAGGATCAATGACGATGGTGATGATGATGATCAACTATCATAGTACTTGTTAGCTAGATGCGCAAGAAGAGAAGAAGTCATTTCAACAAGACACAAGATGATGAAAATGAAAATGATGATGATGATTACTTGCTGAGGAATTGGGATTTTCAAAGGGCCAAACTTTCTTATGTTTGATAACACACGTGGTACGATGCATCAAGGTATAGAAAACTAGGATGGCGTGGTACCTAGTGTGATGGACTTTGACTTGACAAGCAGATAGGAATATCCTTGTTCACACCTGACATATGGAAACCTTGCTAAGATGCACTTTAGAAGTTTCAAACACCTCAAACCAAAACATGGAAAGGTAAACCTATTAATGCAATATTCAACAAGTTGTCCTAGACCTCCTCCATATATACTTAACAAAGCAAGTATTTGCTAAGGTTATATTAGAAGAACGTCCAACAAACACAGTAGACAAAAAGATAATGATCGTTGCCCCATTCCTATTTCTATAACTCCTTTGTTCGGATATCATCGAGAAGTCCTTGGAATGAGAACAATAAGATAAGTCAAAAGATAAAGACAAAGTAAACAAACAAGCTAATGCTCTTCAATACTGCTAACCAAAATAGGATATGTTTTCTAAGGATAAGAACTGAAATTTATTGCCATAAGATAATGCCCATTGTAGGAAGGATTCATACTAGGACATGTTAGTGGATGGCAGCACATCATTTTGTTTATCCAAAGTGTTCTAAATGATTATTGATATGGGACTGATTAGAAGATAAGTTATCAACACAAAGAATTGACCAACTTGTTTATGCACTGACCTAGACTTAAAACTTGACGATTTGAGTTTTCATTTTTAACCTGCTAGACTTGTTTCCAATTGTCTTACCAAAGATTGAGGATGGTGATCACTTATTATGAATGATGTTATTTCAGGTGCAAGTGAGATAAGACAGATGAATTTTTTCAAATATTTGGATGTTTTTGATCTTTTGCAATGTTTTGAGGCTATTTTTGGCATTTTTTAGATTTTGCAAATGTTTTAATTTTTCAATTTTCTGAATGTTTTGGGATTTTCTGAGATTTTGACCAAGAGACTAACCTAAAGACCTATCCTAGGGGCCTCGGGGGTTGATCAACAGTTGATCCTTGCCTACATTATACACACACAGACCATGTAGTTTGACTGATGACTTTCCCAATTTACAAATGATATACATGATGAAATGTCAGTTTATTATGATGGACTCCTATAGGACTAACCTAAATGTCTCGGGGGATGATCAAATATCAACCTTTCCTACATTCAAGCTCAGAGACAACGTAGTTCGACAAGATGACCTTATTTTTGGATTTTTTCACTGACTTTTAGACATGTTTTGGATTTTAATGATTTTTTGATGTTTTGATGTTTTTCGATTTTCTTATTTTAGGACTTTTAACAATATACATGAATCTAATCTGATTATTACATGCCCCCAGTGTGATGCAATAGACTACTCCGATGAAGGAAGGAAAAGCTGACCTTGAGGATGGGTCGAGTAGTACTAGGAGGGATCATGATATGAAAACAGGACCAAGCTATGGTGCTAATGCGAGTGGATTAGTGATGAATGGAGACCTAAATGTGATGGATGATGGAAACGTGATGGATGGATGATGCAGAACAAATCACAGAGATCCTAATGGATGGAATGTGCTTATTTACACAAGGTGCTTGTTTTCCAGGTTTTCACCAAGGTACTTGTCCAAAGTGCCACCGAAGTGGTTTTCACTAGAGGACAATTTTTTTCTTTACTATTTTCAATCCTTTTTCTAATTTTTTTTGGATTTTTTTATTTTTTTGTTGTCACCAAGTCACCTGTCTACCAGGTTTTCACTGAAGTAACCATTTTTTTAGGACATTTTCTGATTTTTTGGATTTTTTGGTTCTATACCTTGAAAGATTTAGGCATAGAACTTTTTGAGATGGGAGCTATTCATGGGCTCTTTCAGAGGTTCCTCTTTGGGTGTTGATAGCTAATATGCCCCTGATTTGTAACTTGTTGTGATGATGAATGGTCCCAACAAATTAGGTTCAAAATTTCCTTTGCTACTTGGGTTTGGGACATTCTTTTGATTCTCCTTCAATACCAGTTCTTTGACATGGAATGTCCTGCCTCTGATTTTCTTATTGTAGCTCCTTTTGAGTCTATTCTAATAGACATGCAAATGATTCAAAGCATCCATATGTCACTCATCCAGTAGCTCCAACTCATTCAATCTTGACACTCGATACTCTGTATCTATGATGATGTTTTGCAGTGATATCTTGAGTGATGGGATCTCAATCTTAATGGGGATTACTGCTTCTGATCCATAGACCAAGGAGAAAGTGGTCACCCTGGTGGGTGTGTGGATGCTAGTTCGATAGGCCTAGATGGTGGGATTAAGCTACAAATTCCAATCATGACCTATATCATTAACTATTTTCTTAAGGATTTTCAGAATGGTCTTGTTTGTAGCTTCTACTTGGCCATTTCCTTGGGATAGTATTGGATGGAGAAGCGATGTTGTATTTTGAATTTTTTGCATAAGTCACAAACCTCCTGATTCTTGAATGGTATCCCATTATCTGAGATAATGGCTTGTGAAACACCATATCAGAAAATGAGATAGTTCAGGATGAGCTTAGAAATCTCCTTCTCTATTATGTACATCATGGGTATGGCTTCCACCCACCTAGTAAAGTACTTTGTTGTGATTATGATGAATTTATGGTCGTTAGATGAAGTTAGAGTTATCTTTCCAATGAGATCGAGGCTCCACTGTGAAAAGGGACATGGTGTGACAATAGGATGAAGCTCTTGAGCTAGAGCATGGATGAGGTTCCCATGTTGCTAACATTGTAGACAATTTCTAGCATAATCATGTGCTTCTCTTTCCATAGTGGGCCAATAATACCCCATCCTCAGTAGTTTCTTAGCTATGGTCATTCTGCTCGAGTGCAAACCACAGATACCATTATGTACTTCAATTAGAGTGGTTAATGCCTCCTCAACATTTAGGCAGTGTAGTAGGGTTCCTTCTATGCTCCTATAGTATAGAGTATTTCCTAAGATGATGAATCTAGATGCCTTTTTTACAAAGGTTCACTTTATGTTTGAGGGTAAATCGGTGGATATGACTCCTATGAAAAGGTATGTATAGATCTTGTGGTACCAGGGATCGTCAGGACCAATGATTTCGCACACAAATTCTAATTCTAGTACCTTGAATGCAGGCATTAGAAGCTGCTTTATCAATAATTCATATTTTGGAGTGTTGTGGGGGATATCCAATAAGGACCCAATTGTTGCCATGGTGTCTACTTCTCTATTGTTGGTTCTAGGAATTTTCTCAAATGTTATTTCGATGAAGGACTCTTTGAGAGTCTCCACCAATTTCTTGTATGGAGTGACCTTGTCGTCCTTGGTCTGGTATTCATCATTTACTTGATTTATGATCAATTGAGAATCCCCATATACTCTGAGAGCTATAATGTTCCATTGCACTATTGTTCTGAGACCTATCGTTAAGGCCTTGTATTTTGCAATGTTATTAGTGCAGGGAAATGCCATTTTGTAGGACCTTGGTATGTAATCCCCCTATGGAGTGATAAAGAATATGCCGGCTCTTGCTCCATGTTGTGTGTATGAACCATTGAAGTACAGTTTCCAGTGGTCAACTAAATTGAGATTAAAAATGGATTCATTAGGAAACTCTGAGACCAGAGGGTTCTCCAAATAGATTGGTGCTTTTTCTAGTTGATCTGCAATGAATATAACCTTGACTACTTTCTGCTCGACATATTCAATGTCGTATTCTGACAGTATCATCACCCATTTGGCCATTCTTCTTGTGAGCATTTCCTTTGATAATAAATATTTGAGGGGGTCAAGTTTGGCAATGAGTTTTATTTTGTGTGCCAACATGTAATGTTTGAATTTCTATGATGAAAACACTACTGTGATGCATGCTTTCTCAATAAATGAATAGTTTAGCTCATGCCCAACCATTGTTCTGCTGATCTAATAGATAGCCCTTTCTGTTCCATTTTCGTCATGCTGACCTAAGAGAGCTCCAAGGGCTATTGTTTTTGTTGATAAGTATAAGATCAATGGTTTCTTTGGGATGGGTGGCATTAAGACTGGTGACGTTAGTAGATATTCCTTTATTTTTTTGAATGCCTCTTCACACTTGGTATCCCATTTGTATGATACTCCCTTATGGAGTAGGTGAGAATATGGGTTCTGTTTGTCCACCAATTGTGCTATGAATCTTTGAATGGATTGAAGTCTGCCTTGGAGACCTCTCAATTTCTTTAATGCTTTTGGTTCCACCATCTCGAGGATTTCTTTTACCTTTGTTGGATCCACCTTGATACCCCTCATTGACACTATATATCCTAATAGTTTACCTGATTGTATGTTGAAGACACACTTCTTTGGGTTTAGTCTGACTGTGTACTCTAGTCTATCAAAAATAGCATTTAGGGTTTCTATGTGATTGTTTCTCTTTCTGTATTTAGCTAGGATGTCGTCGACATAGTCTTCGGTTGTCTTATGTATATTGTCATGGAATATCAATGTCCAGGCCCTCTAGTATGTTGCTCCTATGTTCTTTAGGCCGAATGGCATCATGTTCCAACAGTAAGTCCCCCATGGAAAAGTGAAATTTGTCTTATGTTAATCCTCTTTTTCTATCATAATTTGATTGTATCCTGAAAATCCATCCATTAGTGATAGCATCTCATGTCCTCCTATCATATCTACTATCATGTCAATATTTGGAAGTGGGAAGTCATCTTTTGGACATGCTTTGTTCAAATCTTTGAAGTCTGTGCAGATTCTAATGGCTCCATCAGGTTTTGAGATAGGTACCAAGTTTGATACCCATTCTAGATAATCTATCGGTTAGATGAATCCTACATCTAGTAGCTTTTTTAGCTCCATTTTGACCAATAAGGCAATTTGAGGGTGCATTTTCCGAAGCTTTTGTTTAACAGGCTTTGCTTCTGGATATACTAGTAAGTGGTGGACTACGGTTTCTCAATCAAGGTCTGGCATGTTATAATGACTCCATGTGAAGTTTATCTTTCTTTCCCTTAGGAATGCTACTAGGAGCTCCTGTTCTTCTGATAGCAATGATTCCACATAGAATGTTATGTGTGGGATTTCCTCTGTTCCTAGATTGATCGGATTACACCTTTCTGCAAGGACTACTAATTTCTCTTGATGAATAACTCTAGAAGGAAGATTGAATCCCCCATCCTTGGGTGCCTCAGAGAGGTTTTCACCATTGGATGCATCCTTTCTTTTTACTTTTTTTTTGGCGGAGAGTGCCACAGTGTGGTTTTCACTCAAGGACTTGGATATTATTCTTAAATTTTCACTTTTTTGAATGAGGGATTCAATTGTTTCCCCATAATAGGCATGTGTATCTAACTACATTATGAACCCTACTTTATTATCCCCACACAGAATGTTATCCCTTAGTCCCATGAATTCTAAGAGTGCCTCATCATTTTTGAATGTATCAAGAATTGGTGGTCCTCATTGGTCATAGTCGATCAGTTGGGGATATACTAGGGGGATTTCATGATCTTGGTGGTCTGATTCAAAAGATAGGGTGCTAATGATGCAAAGAGTGGTATCCTCAAATAGCCTAGGTAGATTGGAAGTGGAGTCCTCGTCATCGCTACTACTACAGACATCAGTTATATCAAATGTATAGTTATCTAAGACACAACCTGTTGATACTAGTAAGCGTAGTTCTGCTGCAATTGGCTGACAAGGTTTATTAACCATTCCAATTGGAGGTCTTTAGCCATGTATGGTTATACTCAGAGGGGTTCATCCAAGGCCAATATTTGTTATCGATCAAATTTGTGGAATGATGGGTATTATAAGCCCATTGTCATTTTGTCCTAGTCTTTGATTTCTATCATTTCCCATTGTGAGCGTCATTTGTAGACCCTTACTTGTTTCATCCATTAGTAAATTAGCTATCGGTCTTTCATCTTGATATAGCATATGTGATGGATCTGCCTCAATAATCTTCTGGCCAAGGTCTCCCCAGCTTGTGAATTTGGGATAGTCTTTAGGAGACGTTTGAGATGTGGAAGCTTCATTTTCTTGTGGACGTCCCTGTGATCTAGGATATTTTGGTAACTCTCCTACCACAAAAAGCATTTTTAGGGAGCTTGTAGCTTCACAACCGTTATCTTGGATGATGAGCTTAATTTCATAAATGGTGGGAATGGTAGGAGTGATGGGTGTCTCTGTCACAAAAGTGGATGCGAGGGTGGTAGGATCAATTTATGGTGTTGTATCATTTTTTGGTACTTGGGGGATTTTATAATACTTTTCTTCAAGATTTTTTCAATAGGAGAAGGGTTCGAGGTCTCCGTGGATAGTGACTTCTTGTCCCTCATGTGTGAATTTCACACACTGATGGAAAGTAGATGCTACTGCCTTCATTGTATGAATCCATGGATGTCCCAAAAGGATGTTATATGGTAAGTCAAGGTCCAAGACCTGACAAGTGGTTTCCATTAGAGCCGGCCCTACTTGAATAGGGATTTTGATTGTGCCTTGGGAAAATCTTTCTTGATCATCATATGCTCTTATTGTGATACCCTTTCCTTTGTCAGTAGAATCCTCTAGGATTTTCAATTGTTTGATGAGGCTGAGAGAACATATATTCATACCCGCACCTCAATCCACCAAGACCCTTTTTTCTTTGATTTTGTGTACTATGAATTCTAGGTGAAGCGCATGGTTGTGAGATGGTTGAGCAGGGAAGTCCTGGTTAGAGAATATAAGGAGATTTGGCGTAATGATATTTCTGACCATATCTTGGAATTGCTCCACATCGAGGTCTGCAGGGATAGTGGATGAAGCTAACGCTTCCTCAAGGATTTTCCTATGGGAAGATGATATTTTTAGCAACTCCATGATGGACATTTGTGCTGGTGTTCTCTTGAGTGATCTAGGACATTGTAGCCATTAGAAACATATCTAGATGCAGGGACTCTATTTTGCTAGGATGATCTTCAACTATGGTCTTTAATCTAATGCAACTGTTTGTGGCATGGCCTTTGATTTTATGGAACTTGCAGAGTTGGTTCTCATTGTACCAAGGAGGTTTCACATCTGGTTCTTGGTAATTCTCAAAGGTGGGAGCCTTGATGAGTTTTCCATCTATCAACTTTTTCATCATGACTTCTAATGGTTCCCCCAAAGCAGTGTACTTTCACTTGGGATAACTCTTGTTCCTTTGGGGTGGTCCCCTTTGGTCATTGAGATTGTTGATTGTTGGTTTGTGGTTTGGTTTTTGTGTTATCTGATGATTGTTTTGGTGTTAAATTTGGATTTTTGGTGTGGATGTATTTTGGTGAGGGGCACTAATGACCACCTTGGCGTTGACGACACCATCATTAGTAATGTTTTTGTTCCTTGCCCACGTGCAATGTTTATCGTTTAAATTGGAGGGTGGTCAGTTGTTTTGTTGTTCGGGGTATGAAGTTGATCCCGTAGGTTGAGTCATGAGGTCTCGTTTGATACTAAGCACCTTGGGGATCAATTGATCATATGTGGTGATTCCCTGAACCTTGAGATGAAATGCCATGAGGCCGTCAAAGTTGGCTATGATGGTGCAAATTTTTTGTTCTTATGGCATGGTCCACTTGCTTCAATTGGCCTTCGATCACCATCATTGTAGGAATGAAGCAAATGATTCACCCTTTCCTTGTTTCAGAGCTGAGAGTTCTTCTAGACTAACATCCATTGCAATGTTGAATGCATAATTTTTAATGAATGAGTCTATAATTTCTTGAAATTTTCTAATTCCTAAAGGTAGGCGAGAGAACCATTCCATAGCGTGACCATCCAAACTCCTAGGAAATAGCCGCATCAGATAAGAATCATCGTATGCGACTTCCATGCAATGAACCTAAAATTCCCTGATGTGATCTTTAGGGTTTCCCATCCCTCGATATTTGTCAATTTTGGGGATCTCTAATCCCTTGGAGAATGGTTTCATCACTAGGCTCCTGTCAATGGATATGGACACAAGTTGCTTGGTGTCTTTGTGGTTCACCCTAATTGATGATCAAGCACTTGTTGCGAGAGAAACCTGATTTGCGTTGTTACATCATTTTGCGGATCAGGGGGTTGGATGAAGGTGTTTTGGGGTGTTTCGATTGTGGGTTGGATGGTTGGGTTGTTTGGTGTGTTGTTTGATGGTATCTGTATGTTCTGCCAAACTAGGTAGGCTTCCACCTATTGTTGTATGAACAACACTTGTTAATCTTGTTGTTGTTGCGCTAATATTTGTGTTTTTTGTTGTGCTTGTTGTTGTTTCAATAATGCTTCTTGTTGTGCTTGTTTTTGTTCCAACAACGCTTGTTGTTGGGCTGCCAATTGGGTTGCTTCTTGCTGCTCTTGATATTGCTTCATTGCTTGATGATATGCTTGCAATTGTGATGCTTGTCTTTGTGCAAAAAGTTGTGCTTGTGCTTGTGTTTTTTATGCTTGATATTGAGTGTTTTCTTGAGCTTGAGCTTGTGCTTGTGTTTCTTGTGCTTGGGCTTGGGCTTGTGCCACTTTTGTTGTAATAGAGTTTGTGCTTTTTGTGCTTGTAATGTGGCTAAGGTAGCTTGAGTAGCTTGAGCGGCTTTTTTTTGTTGTTGCAATAAAGCTTGGACTTGTGCAGCTTGTTGCATTTGTAATGTGGCTTGTGTTGCTTGAGCAACTTGCGCCACTTGAGTGGCTTGCTGCAGAGCTAGTTGTGTGGCCTTTTGTTTTTGCACTTGTTGGAATCCCCTTTGAAAAGTAGCTTGTAATTCCATGTTTTGGCTTGATATGATGGAAGTTGGTGGTGGTGGGGGTGGTGGTGGATTCAGAATGGTGTTTGTGAAGGTGGTGAGTGGTTATGTTGTGTTGGTGTTTTGAGTGATGGATGGTGTTGTTGTTTTGGTGGTTGGCCCTTGAGAGACCATACTTTGCAATGTTAGGGGGGTGGTTGATGATGTTGCTATTGCTTGTGTTGTTGTCATCTATTGTTGCGATATTGATGACAACTTTTGAACATTTGGCATAATGCTTTGATTGATATTTCGGATGTTGGTTTGATTGATACTTGGTAAAGGGGGAAGCCCTAAGCTCAGGAGTGATATAGATGATGATGGTAATGGTGGAATGGGTGGAAATGTGAGGGGTGTATGTTCTTGTAAAAATGTTGTGGTGTCAAAAATCCCCCCTGGTTCGAACATGTCTCCTTTCTCTTGTGAATTTGTGAGGAAAGAAGTTTGAGTTGTTGCGTGAAAGAATGATGATGATGGATCATGATGGAAAGTGAGAGAAACATTCTTATGTAATGGGTTTTTGGGTATGTTTTATTCCAAGATGGTATTTGCATCCAAGTTTTGATTATTAACAAGGGGGTGTGTTTGAATAGCATTAAGAAATGCATTTCCCTTATTAACATTGGGTTGGGTTGGAGCAAAAGATGTCATGATTTGTAGAATGTTTTGGGTGATGTTTATGGATGGGGGTGTAGATGAGATGGAAATGGTGGATGAGATTGGAGGAAAAGATATCTCCATTGTGGTAGTCATGTCAAAATTTGAAGGTAATTTGGCCCCTTATTTTGCTTCTTCAAGCACATATAGCGAAGGGTTAAGCATCATCATGATGTTGATTATCTTATGGTTTTCTGGATTTTGGAGTATTTCAGTTATTTCTTCATGAGACATCCCAAAGGTAAGATCCTCTCCTTGGGTTTCCTCTTGTGGATTTTGTGATGATGAGAAGGTCAAAGGATTTCTTGATTCGGTGGGATTCATTTCAATGTTTGTTTGGCTTAGATCACTTGAAGTGGGTGTTTCTTTGTTGGTTTCCATGCTCTTCTTGCATTGAGATCTAGTTTTAACCATAAAACAAGGATAAATTTTCAAGAATAGGGGAGATGAATTTCTTGATTCTTTGGATTGATCTTCACTTTTTAGAAAATTTTAGGATATCTTAAGGATCAAGAGGTGTGATATGATGATGATGTAAGAGATGGATGATGTGGATGTTTTTGGTCTTTTGATAAATCTTGAAGGAGATGCTAGGCTTTTGGGACTTTCAGATATGTTTCAAATTTTGATCTTGATTTTCCTTTTGGGATTTTCCTTGATTTTTATTGATTTTTATTGATTTGATCTTGAACAAATAGACCCTAAGATGTTGGATGATTTATCTAAGGGATAGATTTGCTTAAAGGATGATAATTTGAATATGTATAGGGAGAAGGATGCATCTACCAACACCTATTCAAACAAGATGATATTTTAACTAAGCATATGAAGAAGTATGCATCTACATATACCAAGCTAAACAAGATAATTTTGATAACTTTGACTAAGTATATGCAAAAGGATGCATCTAAATATACCTAGCCAGAGATGATTTTGATAAAGTTTTTTATATAGGGAGAAGGATGCATCTACCCACACCTATTCAAACAAGATGATAGTTTAACTAAGCATATGAAGAAGGATGCATCTACATATACCAAGCTAAACAAGATGATTTTGATAACTTTGACTAAGTATATGCAAAAGGATGCATCTACATATACCTAGCCAAAGATGATTTTGATAAAAGGATTTTAGTCTCAAGGATTTGATGATTTTTTATTTTTTTTGCCAAAAAAGCCTAGCATGAAGGATGATTTTCAAGATTTCTCAAAAGGTGATAGTGAGATGATTTTTTTATGTTTGAAGGATGGATGAAAAGTATTTTGATTTGTTTCGATCCTAAGATGAACCTAAAAAATACACTTTGTTTGCCTAGACCTAGGTATTGAAGAGCATACAATGCTTCTATAGACCTTTGTAACCAATAATTGATTTCATTTGAACATACATTTTTAGATTTTGTACCAATGACTTTTGTATTGGGGTTTTGACTTTTTGAGAATCGTGAGGCTTCAACACACATGAAATTTCATTTTTTTTAGCTTTGCTTAATGGCTTTATTTTACCAAAAACACTTTCTTTGATTAAGTTTTTCCAAACTAGATGTCCAATGGCTTAATTTCTTCAAATCACACATAGTCTATTATGTAGAGGTTTGATGAATTCAAGGCAAGGGTTTACCTATTGTTTACTTTAGTATACAAATTGAGATGTAATCCAATGTTTAGAAACCGCTAAGAATGTGAATCCCAAGG
>VDFB02321276.1:0-45650 GCA_007258455.2 Sequoia sempervirens
CAAACTCATAATTAGAGGGGAGCTCAAGAGCTAACAAAAGTAGGTGGATTTAGGAATCTATATATGCCCAACTTTGTAGTGCCAAAATTTGCTTGGTCTAGGCCCCTTTGTGTATTTGGCCTCATTATGCCCATCATTTATAACTAATCTAATAATTTTTTATATTGGTTTTCATTTGTCAAAATTACCTAAGCATTGTTATCCTTTATCCCTCATGTGTCTATTATATGTTGGAAGTTGTAAGGATTTGAGAAAATTTCTAAGGGGTATTTTTAGTCATTTTTTGGTATTTTTTCAAAGTTACAAACTTTTCATAGACTACTAGAAATTTTCTATTAATCCAATATCCAATTTAGTGTCTATTCCTACTTAAAAATTTTGTAAAGTTATTTGTGCCCTTCATCCCTCCCTTTTTCCTTTGCTTTCACCTTTTACAAAATCTTATGGTGATTCAAACCTCTTATCCTTCATTGTAATATTCCTTCTACCCTTTTTGTGGACTTTTGAAGTGGATCCATATATTTCCTTGTCACTTTAGCACTTAGAGGTGTTGGTAGGACATGCTACATGGTTTTGATTTGTAGTTTCTCTCTTTGTTCTTATGTTTCTTCCTAGAGGATCATGTTCATATGACATTGGAGTTGAGGTTTGTGTGGAGCTATTGTGATCACTAAATTTGTGGTCATTTATCATTACTTCATTGTTTACTTTTTAGTAATATCATGGAGGATCTTTAATTGTTATTTTATATTATGTGGAGGAATTGGGTGAGACATGGATACTAGTTGAGAGTTATGTTGTTGTGCTTTAGTTTACATGTTTTCATAACATTATGGATGTTCCTTGGTATTATATGATATTGATGAAATTTGTTAAACCTTATATGTGAGTGCTATTAGTGGATTTTTGGATGTCTTCATTGATTTTAAATTTGATAATACACATTCAACCAAAGTTCCAAGTTGTATATGTGTCCTTTGTTGGATGTTCTCATTATATTATAATTTTGAGGTCTTTAGGACTTCTTTGTGCATGATAGTGTATATAAAGGGACTTGTGATCAAGATTTGTATCAGGTTGGATTTGTTGATGGCACAAATTTTACATGTTATGATGAAATTATACCTTGGTTTTGAGGTGTGGGTAGTTTAATGTCTTAGCAACTAGTTGTGGTTGTTATTCCAATTATGGTGATCAATTCTTGGCAACTACTTAGGGGAATTTTTTACCATTGGGTTAATGTTTGTGTTTGGTTATCAAGCTGAGGTAGGATTCATGCTTCTATGTGATAATTAGTGTGGAATTTCTCTCTAGATTGGATCTTATCTTTTGTGCATTGGCATGGTGGAGGATAAGATAATTCATGTTTGAGGAGCAAATGGAGAATTTGGATGTCTTGATAGTACATGCTGAATATAAATATTATTCCCTTGATGTTTGAGTTTACTTTTGACCCATTATGCAATATCTATAACAAGTAGGAGAATGTTGGAAAATGTGTGTTGTAAATCTTGTATAATGCAAATAATGTAAAAAATATTTTTATTTATGGTACACCCAATGAATCTATGGATGTGTGCATCACATGGGTTAAACATGCTTGGAGATATTTTGTATGTTGTATGTAACATTGAGATAAATATTTAATAGTCATAAAACTTAGTATCAAAAAGGGGAAAAAATAGTACCCAAAAAAAGTAAATGAGGGGGCCATGGTTTTATAAGCTCATGATTTAGAGGCACATAGCTTATGTAATATTAATTGGTCATTTTGTGCAATTTCATATCTATAAGATCAAGTGCCTGGAGTAGTTTTTGATTTTAGCTATTATAACCTTTGGCTTGTTGGCTAAGGTTGATTGATCATCTCTTGTAAGTTGCATACGTGAGGAGAGGAAGTATCGATTGGGATGTGTGACTACACAATTTTAATTTTCTCACATGGAGTGATATTAAGGAGCTTGACATTTCAAAAGCGCCATATGGAGACTTTGCAAGTGTATTGTAATATTTATTCACAAGATAATACATTGAGTGTGTGAGTGATTTTAAAGGATAGATTTTTCCCTTTGAGGGTTTTCCTAGGGCACATATTGTGCCATATTTATAGCATGTTTGTCTATTCTTTTGAATTATGGATTATAAATACTTGTTCATATAATTCTTTCTTGGGGTTATATAGAAGTATTTTAATATGAATAAAAGTTTCCTTTCAACATGTACATCTACCCCATTGAAATCAATAATAAAAACATAATGTTAATCATAAAATATTGTTGTTGTAACTTTGTTGTGTACTTGTAGATGCCAATTAATTGTGGGACTCCTTAGTGCTTGGGTCTAACATGTTATTGTGACTTACTAAGTCAACAAGCTCTTGCCTTGATAGTTTGGGGAATAAAAAATAGGCTAAATTTTTAAAATTTAGGTGCATAACCACTTGTACACTCAAATGATGTATCACTATAATAATCATGATTATATTCATCAATATTGTATATTGGATCACAAATCTAGTATGAACCATCTGAGTACTTAGACTTAAAGTTTTCATTAAAACAATAATTCATGATTGTACAAAACATATGTCATTTTGGAAGAGAACCACATTCTTTTTACAAATTTATTCAACCTCAAGAGAGGAAAAGAAGGAACTTATGCCTTAAACTACACCAACTTGAAATATGATTTGTACCACCACCAACAAGATAGACAATAAACACCTTGGTGTTGTGATAACAGAGTCACCACCACATAGAATGGGGACATCCTTGATGCATATCAAGCCACCGAGGCAAAAATAATTTCTAGGTATTCTTGCTACTGGAGTCTTCATTTTTTCTCAACCACCTAAAATAATATCATTCTAAATGTCCCTATCAAATTTGTCAATTTATTTTGGTGACTTGACTAGAATAACCTTCTTGATTGAGTTACAAGGGTTCAATAATTGATTGCCTAGGAAAGGTAACAACTAAGTTCATTCTCTAGTAGTGACTAAAACAACCTTCTTTAATGAGTTATAGGGGGTTAAATAATTGATGGCCCCAAAAAAGTTAACAACCGAGTTCACTACCCAATAGAGTCATCATTATGTTGATGCTAAAAAATGCATGCCCTATCCTCTAGCACCAAAATTCAATGTGACAAGGGGGGAAAAGTGTCTTCTATAGAGAGTGGTTTTAGAGAAATTCATATGATTAGGAAAAGTCCTCTTCTTCTTTATTCTTTTCAAAACTTAGGGGAGTATTCCCTTGAGGTCTTAGTCAGATAAATAAGATGTAATTTTGGGATTATCCAAGATCTGAAAGCACAAATTGATAACCTTTCATAAGTAAACAAATATGAGCACAATAGTATATCTATCATATATAAACAAAGAGTGTGTAAAATCCACATAGAATCCTTACATATATAGGCATGAAACTTTGACTACCCCTCCAACACTTTTCTAGCTCACTTGACATGTGTGTGAGCAAGTGGAAACTATGCATGTACTAGGTGTCTCAAATTATTAGTACACATGTCTCAACCACATGAGGCGAGACAAAAGCATAAATAACCTGAGTAAACTTAAGCTAAGTGTGAATAGGTTAATCCTAGAAAGATGATATCCTAACGAGATACGTAAAGACACTATTTACACTAACACCCTCCCTTAAGTGCAACCTAATGAGAAATGTATGTAAGATGTTGAGTCCTATTACTCGGAAATGTTAGGTACTCAAGTAAAAATTTCTCATAAATGGTGTAAAGGATAAAATCTAGTGGGAAATAAAAACCCCTCTCCAAAAGAGAAATGACACAAATACAATGAAATGTATAAGGTAAGAAGATAGAGATAGAAGGAGGACTCACCCCAAGGACTACTTCCAATAAATAATTATAAGAAATATTCCCCCTATGGGAGAGAAAAGAAAGGAGGTCTATGTGACCCCTTATAAATGTGAGAAGGAAAGAACTCCATGCAAGGAAATGCTTCCTCCCAAAATTGATAAAAGAAGAGAAACCATGCAAAATCACCTCAAAGTGATGCATGTAGCGATGGTAGATGCTCAAAACTAGATGTTGAATATGATCCATGATTCTTGAACAATATTTCTCCCCTTAGGAAGAAATAACATCACAAATGTGTGCAAGATGACTTCCCATTCATATGGTAATATGTAGGAAGAAGAATAAAAGTCTAGATGAATTCTACACATGATCCAAAGACTTGGATGATGCCCATGATTTCTTCAAATTATGATAAAATTTCTTCAAGCCAATGTTGAACTATGAAAAATGCTAATAAGATGGATCAGGTACCATATAAGATTTATGTACAAGAACTATGGATGTATTGTGACAATTGGATTGATGATAATTTGGTACTACTATGGGAAATATCAAAATAAATGGTGATAAATTTGGGGGTGATCCCATAATACAAGCCATAATTTCGAGATCCCCGATTTTTGGCCGGAATTCACACATTTTAGAAAATATAATGATTTAATCCTTGAAAATTTTCATTTAAAGCATTCCAATTGAAGAGGTTTTTATCAAACTACCTTACATCAAACCCCCTTGGATAGAACCCTGCTAGTTTTAACCATACCTATAACGAAGTCTTTTTTACACCTATCAAAATGTTGATAAAAAAACCTTTTGATTTACCTTTTTGGGGATCAAATGAATTAATTTAAATTTTATTTTTTAAGTATGTAGTCCTTATTATAAGCTTCCCCAAAAAGTATAATTTTAAATAAATTTTATTTTATTATTATATTTATTTTTATTTCTTGCTAATGGTGGTTTTTCACCGAAAATCAAGCTCTTTATTATGCACGTGGAAAAATAGAATATTATAAAAAAAATGAAAAATATCAATGCACTAGATATTGAAGTCCTTGATCCAACAAAAAAAAAGAAATTGAATTTCAATACATACAAAAAAAGTTGTGCGTTATACGGTTCGCCTATGTCTGAATTGTAATTGGTTTGACTTTGAAACTTGATTAAGCAAAAAATATTCAATAAAACACTATGAAACCAATTGGAAGCACTAGATATCGTAGTTACAAATCTAAATTTGAAAAAACTAGAATTTTATCCTTGATGGAAAAAAAGTTATGCATTATACGGTGAGCGTCACTCCTTAAAAATGCTATTGACTAAAAAAAACTAGTTTTCGAAGGAGATTGAAAAAGAAGTGCAATCTAATTCCAAAAATTTCTAAAAATATATATTTAGAATCTACAGAAAAAAAATTTCACAAATCACTAGATTGCATCATCTTCAAATTCCTCATGGTTTAGTTGCTATAGGTGCCCGAAAGTGAAGATTTAGTTAGAAAAAATCAGTTGAGTGTCCAGTTTGGCCAAAAATTGTAAACTAGTATTGTGGGATCACCCTTGGATAAGTGAAATCATGAATATCTATAGAATATGTCACACTAGAAGAAAATGTAGGCAAGGCAGGAGCAAGATCCAAATATGGCAATGGTGATGCAACTTCATTAAAGTTGACATCAAAGAGAAGTTGAATGCCTTAAAAAGTGTCATCTAAATCTTGAAGGTGGGTTTTTACTAATATATATGTGATGTTTGGTAAAAATGCATCCCAACATGGCAGATTTAGAAAATTAACAAAGATGTCTCTATACAAAGAACCACTAGAAGCCATGGAGATATCAACACTAGATTTATATGTAGCATCAAATGTTGGATGTTTTGTGAGATCCAATAGGAATTGGATGAGTTGATGTGAGACATGTGGTCATAATTCATCCCCATGATGTGAACTCCCACAATATTTGCACTTTATTTTCTAATTTCTAGAGATGGTCTAATTATGAGAAAAATCAATGTGAAATGCAAGTTTAACCCCCCACCCCAAATGATCAATGTTCAAATATAGGCCCTCCTAGAAAGATGTGCAAGTGAAATTACAATTTGCAGTAAGATTGGATGTCAAATTTTTTTTTTATAATGCACAATGATTTTTATAATTTCTAGAAAAAGGGACAATTCAAATCTTTAAAATATAAGAAAAATTTAATTCCTTGTGAAATTTTGATAATCGGGGTGAAAGTTATGCCCTGTTGAAATTTTCTTACAATGGTGACTTAAGAGGCCAAAAAATGCATTAAAATAACATAATTTCTAAATTGTATTGATGTCAAAGTATCAGCAACAAAACCAACTTCTTGTCAACTATTTACACTTGAAAATCTAACTCTATAAGTTATGCAAAAAGGAAAACCCTCCTCCCCTTTACAAGAACTTAATGATTACCTGTTAGTCTAGCCTAACCAATAGTGGCTAGCATAAAAGGATAAAATTGAATTTTTATATTGAATGTAATAATAACCTTTTATGATATTGAGTATTTGATGACTAATTGAAGTGAATGCTCGATGCACAAAAACTTATATAGTGAACAAAAATGACAATAAATAAGATTGTGTGGAATTGGATGATGAGGTAGACTACATAAGTGAGGAAGAGCCCAAATAAAAAGGGCCATGTGGGAGTTTTGACCTATAAATACATGCCACAAAGAGGCCTCATAGGGGCCAAAAGGGGTAGAAGAGCTAGCAAGCCCAAATGGGTTGAAGATCAAATATTTATAGAAGGTCATCGAAGGGTTGATTTCTTTGTGGGGAGTGACGAGATCATTTGGAGTCATTAGATAAAACTATAGATCTAGTGGATATGTTTGAGTGTGAGACTGTTTAAACACTAATAAGAAGGTCATGGGAGGAGTCTCTTCAAGGACCAACTGCATGAACTAGAGGCCATGTTTCCTTTTGGGCATTGAGAGAAACCCTTGATCTCCAAATAAGCAAACTCCTACAAAAATGGTGTAGATATTTACACAAGACTTGCAATATAATGCACAATGTGTGCTTTACTTAGAGTTAGAATGTTTATGCATGACATGAAGAGGATAAAAGGGTATGTTGGGTTGAAATTTGAGCCCTAGAGAAAGGCATAAGGGCATGTACAACACTACAAGGGTCTCTACAGGGTTTTGGGCCAATATGTAGCTCATGAAAATCCAAAATTTCCAAATGAAACAATCCACACATGTACTAGTTTTAAGCTTGGAAAAAAACTATACCACCAAATTTTCCAAATAGGTATCTATGAAGGTAAAAACCTAGATTGAATGGGCCTCTTTTACAAGTTGTAAACCTAAAAAGTGTAACGATGAACCCTTGAAAATGGGATAAAAGAGGGAAAACCCTACAAATTTATAAATGTTGACCCAAAAGGGAAAATGGACACAAGGAAATGTGTCCCTCTATTATTTTATTTTTCAAAATTTTACAATTTTTTTGTATAATTTAGAATTATACAAATTTGTATGGAATTTATACTATACAACAAACTACAAAGGTCCAAAATATTATAAAAAATAAGTTACTTATTTTTCCAAAATGAAAGGTATTTCTTTGTTTCTCGAGCCTTTTGGATGTAATGGTGATGTCCATTTGAACCCATGATAGTCTAATGGTAGGGATATGTGTCAGTTGCCTTGATGTAAGAAGGAACATGTGTTCATGGATTTGATACCATGTTGGGATTAGCCAAAATTTGAAAGCGTGAATTGATAACCTTCCACAAGTGAACAAAAATGACACAATAGTATGTCTATCGTATACAAATGAAGTGTGTGTAAAATGTGCATAGAATCATTGCATATATAGGAAAGATATAAGAGGTAAGAATTTATGAGTGAAACTCTGACTATCCCTCCAAAGGTGCAACACTTGTCTAGCTCACTTGACATGTGTGTAATAAAGTGACAAGTATGTATGTACTAGGTGTCTCAAATGATGAGGACACGTGTCTCAACCACATGAGATGAGAAAAAAACATAAATAACGTAGGTAAACTTAAGCTAAGTGTGAATAGGCCAATCTTAGAAAGGTGATATCCTAACTAGATATGTAAATACATTATTTGTCACTAGCATATGAGACTAGTGATTTGACTAGCCATGCCTTTGTGGAAGCCATGAGTAGATATAAAAGACCTCATGTAAAGAAAATTTAATACTAGGTTACATATGCACTAAGGATGTGAAATGAGTTATACCACTTAAGATGAGTCCCCTTAACATTTCATATTGCATATGCACCTAAAAATCAGTCTAACATGACTCACATAATATTTGACCAATTTGTAGCTTACAAGATTCATCACAAGTAATCATAAAAGAGTCATGAGAGGGTGCAAAAAAAATCCTACACTAAATCTAAAATGGGAGATAATTTATGAGCATAGTAATTGTGATGGTGGTTGAAAAGCAACAATAAATCGATCATAATGAGAAATTGATTCAAGTTTTATATTTCTCACACAAATACATTTGTAAGGAAAACATGGAAACCAAGAGTGCATTCACGAACCATAAGCTAGGATCTATGATTAAACAAATACATTCCTCTGTGTGACAAGGAACATTCATGATAGTCTACTTAGTAATCCATAACTCAGCAAGGTAGATCCATATATTATAATATAAATACTACACCAAGTATATTTTACAATCCCTATATGAATCAAAAAACTAATACAATAATAGACTAGTAAGTGTGGCCTTAAGAATAAATAAAGCATATCCATCCTCTAAATTAATCCTTTAAACAATCATGGAGACACTTGTTCCATGAATAAACTCCTATATTTCCCACCTTTCCTTGATTTGCAACAACACTTGACATGAGAAAATGAACTTGTACCTTTGGTTGATACCCTATAATATGCTTGATCAAAAATGGGCAACACTTTTGTAGTAGGTCAATGCCCCAAGATTGCTAGCCAACTGATAATAACCCTTTCATCTTTCAAACATGTATATATCATTATAATTTTACTATGCAAGGTGGGTGGGTAGGAATGCTAGAGTGGTCAACAAATTTGTAGGTCATCTGGATGTTTGCTTGTATCATCTTCACATAGTTGTGTATATGCAACCACATCCATTCATAAGAAAACCACACCCTTGAGGTGTCAGAATGCCCAAATTATTCATGGAAATAACACCATTTTTTTTTATAATTTTTTCATCACACATGGGTTAATTAGTCAACCTTTTAACATTAATGTTTTGACTGTGCTATAATTATTGTTTCCTCAGCAAACACCTAGACCCTCTTATATGACCTTGATTTAATGCCACCCTTAGAGTAGTTTTGAGTAAGGATCCAAATGGATATAAACATTGGGCATAAATTTTCCATTCAATGCATTTATCAATGGTATGTTCAAGTCTATAATATGAGCCACAAGATTAAATGTATCATAGATAGGGATGAATACCTCATTATTATTATAGGTTTCGTATTATAACAATGATACTAATGCCTGAACCAACAGAAGTTAGTATTCACTCTTAATTAAGCTTAGACTAGAGACCATAGTGATACCATAGATCTTAATTATTATGTTAGTATAAGTGGAACATTAATATTAGTATCCTCACAGTTTTAAATATGTACCAATATTATTGAAAATATTGCTCTTGATTTCGTTGTTACTTATGGAAAGCGAAGTATGAAAATTATTTTCAAGGCTTAAGAAATTGCTCACTAACAGCATCCTTGCATGGGCAATACTGTATCTACCTACTATAACCATGGATAAATTATTATTAATATTCCACTTCAAGACTATATCCATATCAAAACTCTCTCTTAATAATAATATATAACATACATAGCAATCCAATATAAACTAGTGTCATTGCCATACAAGCTTGAATATTATCCTCAATCATGATAATGATTTTATGATACACCATGGAATTATAAAGTCCCATTACTCTCCTTATTTACTCAAGGGATTTTATTAATAAAATAACCTTGTATGAACATTACTATCAATTACTAATATCATGATTTGTTCCTGCTCATAAACCAATAATTATTTATTTTATTAATGATGAAAAGAAAACGTATGGTATTAAGGAATATGGGATTTATTAATATCGATATTAATGTAGGTTGCAGCAGCGATAACAACTCCTTGCCTTCTCATGTGTTTTCCAGAGGAGATTCTCTTTAAGTCATCTGAGAATTAAAATATTGTGTGCTCCACTAGGCTTACTGCAAGAACCAGAGGAAGTCGAATAAGGCACAATGTTTTTCCATGACTATATATTTTTATTTTTTTGTTTATTTCTTTCTAACAGGTATATTCTTAACCAGCGATAATCAGGAAGGGCGACATTGCAGACAGTTTAAATAGGGTCAACCATATAGCACAGAGCAATACTTAAGAGGGCGACAACCAGATCAATAATTAAGAGGGGCGACAAGCTGACGTCTTCCAGGTGTGATGTGACAGTAGCATCTCAAGATTGGTCCAAGAAGAAGTGATTGACTACACAGCTCGGGTTCTGAGCTCGAGTTGGATCCAGGCGTATGATGCTGACACAGACTCATAAAAGGATTATAGACTTCATCCTAAGTATGATAGAAGGATTGTCAGATTCCTCGTAGGATCCATTACTACTTTGCAACATAGGGAATTTATCACAACGAAAGATAATAGCTACCATCGAACCACACTTGCACATATATAATTAATAGAAATTTCAGGTTGGATTCGCCATCCATAAGTGTAAAATATGAGCTTAGACACAAATATAGCTAATTCCCAATAGATAAATATACTTAGGCTTCAACACCAATTTTCAGTTAGGATTCTAGTAATGCTAAACGTCTGTAGAGAACGTAGATCAATGACAAGAGTGAGTGGACAAGATTACTGGTAAGTATGAGTGCAGAGGTAAGAATATATATATATATATATTTTGTTTATCAGATGTAGCTGCTAAGTTCTACTGTTATAAGTCGACTGCATGCCTAGAACGTGTGGCAGAGGACAATACCCGCGCGGAATGTTGACGCCTGGAGTGAAGACATCTAGGCCCAATTCCGTACAGCGATGTAGCACCCAAGAGATTGAGTGTAGCGATTGTACAATGGAGTTTGACGCCTAGGGATGGCGCCCCAATGACCAGTGATTGGTCAACCAATGGTCTGCATGACAGAGTGAGGAGTCCTGTTAGGTTGTTATCGAGACGCGCGCCAAAGCCAGGTTGATATTCCACCATTACCAGAAGCGGTTGACTCTTGCCAGAACTTTTCCTCCCGACACCTGAACCTTACAGATTTCTGACCAGTCATATTATTGAGGGGTCTATAATAACACGAGAGTGTTCTAGACGTCTGCTGTAGTTCGGCGGATGGTGATCATTTTTTGCTGACATTAATCTATTTCTTTTGACAGCGAACATGACTAATCGTCTGGCTGGATACTACTGATGGAGGCATTAAATATGATAGGGAAAGGCTCAAATTTGGAGAGAGAAAATATACTCTTAGAATGCTAGCATGCTACAACATAGTCTTTAGCTTCTTAAAGGCACGCGAGCTTGAGAGGAACAGCCAAGCTAATTGTTAACTACAAATAGTCTCTTTTATTCTCCTTTTTTTTTTTTCCTCACTTTCTTTCTTGTTACAGATCGACACCCTGGCAAGGGAAGGAATAGCAACAGCAGTGTAACAGATGGAGAGGTGATTTAGGGAAAAACAAAGCTAGATAGGGAGTAGTTTTTTTTTGGTACTAGATGCCCAACTTATTTCTCTTTATTTATTTTTTATTTTTCCAGTAAGAAGTCTTTTATATTTTTATTGCTGTAAAATCTTTGTACAAGACTACGCCATGACTACAAATACTTCTATGAATCTGTAGATGAATGTTAGAGGCTTAGCAAAGGCGTATAACTTGTTTGATAAGAATACTTTCAACTACGAACGTGCAGGATACAGAGGAAACCCATTGAATGGGATGATATGTTGCGCCATAGGTTGAAAAGAAGTTGTAGAAAAGACTTCAGCAATCCCAGACCATAAAGTTGGCATTTTCCATGCCAAATATTACTTGTACAACAGAGTTAAGGGTAATCTTTGATACATTTGCAAGAGTTTTGAGTACATGATTAGGGGTACGGTTGAGAAGAGAAGGAAAAAAATGTATGACAAAATGCCTCATCAGAGATGTTATCTCATATCTGAACATGTATTTATTAAGCCATGCATGGACTGAGCAAAGATGTTGAGGGGGAGAAAACCAAGATATAATGGTGTCTGTAAATATATTCTATTATTATTTTACCCCTAAAAGCTCATTCCAGCAATAACGCAGCTTTTATTTATTTATTAATCCTTTTCATCATATAATACGCTTTTATCGGAAATGGTTATTGTATATATATTTTATTTATTTATAAAATTAAATCACTAATAAAATTTATATGTACGCCACATACACACACGCACTCACAGTTATGTATATATATTATATCATATTCATAAAATACATACTAAGAAAAAAATTGTGAAATAAATGTATATTTAATTAATAAATCTATTAGGCATTTAATAGGTTGAACATCATAATAGGAATATTCTTATTCTTATAGATATTTATTTTATTTGAAGCACAAAAAAAAGACTTCATGATAAGGCATAAAGATTTTGCTTTATTTCTTAAATAAAGATTTGCTTTCTTGTTTAAATAAAGAAGATTTTCCCTCTCTTTCGTGAGATACATATCAAACCACATGCCATCAATAAAAGTTTATTTATTTTTAAAGTTTTAACAACTCTTTTGATTCAAGTTTCATAAAGTAACTCTTTCCTCCACTCCAACAGAATACAAAACTTGAAATATTACAATAATTTGTATATAATAAATGGTTAACATGTCAATAAAGGAAAACAACTTTCTCTATTACATCTTTCTTTCCTCTTCCATTTCCCATTAAACATTATTTGCAATTCATTCTTAAAACTACAATGATACAAATAGCATTTGAGGAATAATGATTTACATGTAAATAAATAACACAACAATGAATAAGGATTGCTCTTTCTCCATTTTCTTTTATTTCGCAACAAACACTAACATTCCTTATTACAACTAACTCTAAGAAATAAAAAGAACGACACACAACCAAATCGGGCTTGCTCTCCACCCAACCATAATGGCGTCATGGAGCCTCATGGGCTCTGGCCATACCCCCGAGCAAGAAATCTATTAACCCCAAGATGATAGATGGAGTTTTCTCAATCTTACCAAAAAGACCAAAACAATATGACGTCAAATTTCACACATTTAGGCTCTCCACTCACATATTCAACAAGATGCACACAACATTTTACCCTCTTACAACAAAATGGACAAAGATGATGAAGATGAGGATACTTATCTTTTTGTTTAGATGAGGGGATTTAGATCTTCCATCCTCCACTCCTCTCCAAACCAATCTATCTTGATTCCATATCCTAAGAGGGAGCCTTCTCCCCTCCTCACCTCTTCTCTTCAATTTACACAAAAGTTCTCCAAAAGGAGAAGTGGGTAGTGCTCACATCTTCCATCTTTTTGAGATATATAGGAATCATCCAAACCTACACTCTTTCCCACAAGTGCTCACACATGTGTGAGTCTTGTGCCAATTCCAAGAACTTTTTGAGGAGTAGAAGGTTGAGAGTGACAAGTCACTCTTCCCAAGCCCCAACACTTTTGAATTCGCCACATTCATGAATGTGGACTTTTGAGGGGTCCTTTCACACTCTAAGGACAAGTTCACATGTCAAAAATGTTCCAAACCCATAGGTATAGGCCCTAGGGGTCTATTCTTGTTCAAAAACCAATAAAATTGACTCAATAATCCCTTTTTAAAACCACAAAAGATTCCATACGAGTTTTGATCTTGACCAAGGGTTCCAACCCCAACCAAACCCACATCATATGACCTACCATTGGGTTCTACTCAAAAATGATCACCCAATCAATAATCAAACCTCAAACCCTTCTAAGTCAAATAAGGCTACACTTAGAACTTCCCAAAAATGTATCTGATTCGATTCCAATATTTATCCATCCTCCTATTTGCATATTTGATGAATTTAATGTTAATCCCACCTCGACTCACTTAATTTCCTGCACAACATAATTAAGCACAATTAGATATAATAATAAACCACATTAATTTCAAACCGAATCTTTGTAACTTTATTCACAATTCATTTACATAGCTAATTACTCTTTCAATGCAATACGACACAACAATTATCTTATTTCAAATTCATCTTATAAGTTTGAATCTCATACCATAATTCGCATGCCTATACATCTTTACTAAGTAAAATAACAATGATATAATCTTAAAGTAAAAATAGACTATAAGGTCATTGTTAGACAGTCACCTTCATATCATTCGTAATATATCTAACCATCTTTTTGGGAGAAATATATAACAATTTAAGGTTGTATTAGTCACTTGCAATGAGAGGCCTTACAAGGGCCCAATAGGTCCTAAGAAGGATTTTAAATCCATCCTATATCATATCACATTCAAACAAGGCTATAAATGGTGTCTTGGGTCATGCATTGAGGAAAGTATGGTTTGATGTTTAAACATTGGGCTTTCACTTGAATGCATGCTTGAATAGTGATTGATGTATAAAATATCCTACTAGCTCAATGTCAAGGATCTACATAAAGGTGCACTAGATGCCAAGAATGAATGGGAGATGGGAATCAGGAAATATGGATGCCACGAAGATTTTACACTTGGGGAATGCAGGAATTAAGAATCCAAAATCCCCACAAGAAGAGGTGTGAGGAGGAATGAGGGTCAAGAAAGTGACTTATTAGATACCATGAGATGAGAAGTAGAGAGAGAGAGAGAATATAGAAACCCAAATTTAATATGCATGATGGAGGGGTAGGGATTGGGCTTTGAGATTATCAAGTACTCAATGTGTCATGTCCCCTTTTCTAAAAATAACATTAACTATTTTTGGAAAACTTGGTTTCCTAAGTAGCAAGTCAGAACTTGCGGATGAATCAGGAAAGTTGGTTTTCAAAGTGAATTAATTAAACTATTATTGAGTGATAAATAAATGAATATTCATAAGTTATATTTTTGGGACCAAGTTGGGAGTGGGTTTCTAGTGGAGCATGTTAATAGTCAAACTAGTGATTCTCCTCTTGGTAGTGGGAGTTACAAACTTTATGGTGACCCATTCTTGTTGGCGGGAGTTACAAATTTTCAAATTCATTTTTCCCTCCTTGGGCATGGGATTTGGATGCCCAAATTGGTGTTGGTGGTGGTTTTGATATATTATTATTTGTTTTCCAAGTTGGGTTTTATTCTATGCATTGTTTTCTCTCACAAGTTGTGATAATTTTTCAGAGGTTGGTAAACCAATGAAGGATGAATCTCCAAGGCTGGTAAACCAAGGGGATTGAGGCTCAAATATAGTGGCTCCAAGTCCAACTTCATTTAGATATTTCCATTGTGCTTAATGCTTTTCCTTTGTGCTCTTTATTCCAATTTGATTGTAGTTTGGTGTGGTTTAGAGTGAATAGTGTAGATTTTTGAGTTATAGATTTTTTATTTATTTTTTAGACTACAAGAATTGGCCGGGTATCTAACCCCATATAAACTACAGTGCACTTGATAAAAAAATTTCACATGATTGGTGATGCTGGTGCGGCACACCCTCTGATACCACAAGGGTGGTGGGGAGACTAGACCTCATGACCTCTTGCCTACAACAAGATGATTTAGCCAATTGAGCTAGGCCCACCGCCCCCTCTAAGTTATAGATTTTATTTTTATTGTGAGAAGCATATTTTTATGTTATTACAAAGTTCATGTATGTGTTTTTCTTCTTGGAACTTTGTATGAAGTTTGGGGTGAGTTTGTGTGGAGTTTGCTCTAGTTTTGATGTAAGTTTTGGCTTCTAGATCAAAGAGTTGTGATGTATTTTATAGAAGTTGTTCATGGTCATTATCTACTATATATGACATAAAATATTATGTAATTCCATGTGGGGAGACTAGACCTCGTGACCTCTTGCCTGCAACAAGATGCTTTAGCCAATCGAGCTAGGCCCACCGCCCCCTCTGAGTTATAGATTTTATTTTTATTGTGAGAAGCATATTTTTATGTTATTACAAAATTCATGTATGTGCTTTTCTTCTCGAAACTTTGTATGAAGTTTGGGGTGAGTTTGTGTGGAGTTTGCTCTAGTTTTGATGTAAGTTTTGGCTTCTAGATCAGAGAGTTGCGATGTATTTTATAGAAGTTGTTCATGGTCATTATCTACTATATATGACATAAAATATTATGTAATTCCATGTGGGGATCAATATAAATCATTCCATTTTAGTTGCCCCTTACCCAATTTCCAATTTGATACATTTTGGCATTGTTTTTAGATTACCCAAATTTGTCTATTTTGAATTTGATAGAAATATTAATTCCAAATATCGAGATAAGTTCATTTTGTGGAAATAATGATATTTTCCATATTTGAGTTAATTAATTTGTGGGATATCATAATTTGATCAAATTTGAAGTTTATTTTGATTTGCGACATTACAGTGGTATCAGAGCCATGATCTTGCCAACTTGAGGGTTTGATCATTTTTTGAAAAAGGGAAAGAGGAGTAAAGATATAACTATTGTTGATTGGATTTTTTTCAAGATCTACAAGGGATTAATAAAAAAATTACAGATAGTCTTACAAAGACAAGAGAGGCAATGAGGTTGTTGGAAAAAAACTTCAAAATCCAGTGTTACCTAAAGAGAGTTGGAGTTCTTCGAAGGTTCAACAAAGAAATCTAAAAGCTTTCAAGTCTATGTTCCTACTTGAAGGTGATATTTCTATATCCATTCCCTCTTTAGATCCCATGGAATATTTGGCAAGAGATCTAGCAGTCATCAAATTATCTTATGCTAATCAAGATGAAGGATTTATAAATTCAGTCTCATACAATGATTATGTCACTCAGATGCAAATCATGTTGGCTACAAGGGGCTACAAATATCACCCATATCTTAGTAGAAAGGAACCCATGAATATAAATAATAAATCTTCAACTCCAACTTTTGATGGATCAACAAGATCTCAATTAGAGCATCGTTACAAAACATGCATGACTATTTCATACTGTCCCGTGAAGGAGCAAGTTGCCATTCAATATGCAATATTGCATCTTGGAGGAGCTACTCATGATTGGTGGTACCAAGGTATGAACACCCAAGACCACATCCAGGTAAATTATTTTGATGAATTTTACCAAAGGTTGATTGATAGATTTGAATTCAAAGTTGAAGAGGAGAAAGTAGTTGTAGAATGGTTCATAGCAAGGGAATCTAATGCAGTGAGTGCATTGAAAAATGATGAATGTGTGACAAGTCTCAAGATGACTATTTGATCATGTATGAAATTAATATGGATAATAGGGTGCATGAATAACAAGATAAAATGATATTCTTGAATTCTATTTTGGATTCATTTGTTGAAGATTCTAAGGCTAATATCTACCTTGATGTCTTTAGTGGAGCAGATACTAATTATGGGATCTTCAAGGTACTTTCAGAAGATGAACATGGAAGAGGCAAAGGTGATGATATCTCCAAATTAGCTTTTGATGATCACTCATATTATTTCATTGATGATATTTAAGGTGGCTTTGGGTTTGGCTTCCAAACCAAGCCTATAAAGGAGGATGTTGATGAATATTTCAATCCTAGGAAGGTGGAGAGTGACTCTTTCAAAGAGGAAACCACTCATGAGGAGAATAGTGAATACTTATACCTTGATCAAAGCAATCAATCCTCTTTCATTTGGGATCTAGGAGTGTCAGCATCTAAGTATGATGAGGTACTATCTTGGGATGAATTTTCCTTTCATTCCAATGTTGTTTTGAAATTCATCTTAGGAGTCATGCATGGAGGATGGTATTGAAGAAGCTAAGGCTAAAAGATATGTTGATGATATTGAATACAAATCTAATTTATTATTGCTTTCTACCAATTTTGAGCAAAGATATAGTAGCCTTTATTTTGATCAGAAACATATAAGCCTTGATTACAAGCTTGAAATGTAGGCCCTTTTGGTTTTTGGCCTTAGGTTTTGACACCTTTCTAAAATTTCATAAAGGGGGGTTAGGAAAAGAGGGGGGAGATGTAATGAATTGGTAATGCAAGGATGGAATAAGGGTTTGAGGGATTTGGACAAGGTATGAGATTGACTTATAGCTTGATAAGTGAGTCAACCATCCCTTAACCAAATCTAGAAATGTCCTAATGATAAAATGCAATGGTCTACCTAGGTTAATAGTGTAATTTACTATTTTGATATAAATACAAAAAGTAGAGAAGTTCACACACAAATTTGGATAACGTAAATGAGTAGAGCAGGACACTGTGCACCTGCGATTCAAATTTGGGGCACAAAATGGAGGACATAGATGCCCAGGGTGTGAGTGTCCTTGTATGATTTTTTTGGATCTATTTTTGGGATCCTCTAATGTTGGATCTAAGCTTTGATTTTTTCCTTCAAATCTGTCAAAACACTTCCAGATATTTTTGCAACTGAGTTTTCGTAGCTTGACAAGATGTAGGTCTTCAAATGCAACAATAAACAATTTATCTTCAAACTTGAGATCTAAAAATTCACAAAGAGAAGAAATATTGGGACATTTTAGGGTCTTGTCTTAGTCAAACCACCCTGTGTAAGTGTTTCCACTTCCATAATGACAATGTCAATGATAAATGGATAATGAATAGGAAGGAATGATGAAATCACAAAGTGTTGCAACTCACCACCCTTCAATGACTTGAAGGACTAAAGTCATGCACATCACCTCAAGGTCTTGATATTTCTTGCTTGATTTTCTTGAATGCTTGAATGTTTCGAAGACCTAAAAAAGTGTTAGCCTTCACAAAACAATGATAACATGAACACACATGAACTCACATAAGATTTGACATGATGTTAGGATCTTGAATTATTGTAATAAAGCTCTAAAAAAATTTCTCTTGACTTGCTCTTGAATGCTCTTGATAATAATTGTTCTTAATGTTTACATCTTTCTAGTTGATGTTCAAATGATACAATAACTAGGTATTTATAGGCATTTATTCAATTTCTCAAAAATTAAATCCTGATGGCTAACTTTAGACACTTGAAATTCACATATTAAATTGCCACAACTAACATATTTCAATTTGGAGGTAAAATAGGACACTCATGCCTAGGGTGTGAGTTTCCTAGACCTATTTTCCAAGATAGTTGGTGTCAAGGGAAATGTATTAGTTAAATGCAATTGATTCCCACTTGCAATTCCTCAAAAATTGTCAAAAATGGGCCATAGGATTCATAATTTAGGAAATTAAATACTCAATTAGGTCCAATAATTTAAGGGGGGGCCAAACATAAGGTGAAATTGTCATGGATGACAATTTATGATGCTACATTTAGCCCCCACTTTAGTGACAGTATGAACTTATGCTAAGACTCGCACTACAGAAGAAATTTTATGTCAAGAGGGGTCCAATTGTCCAAATGTTGAAGAGATAGGATGACTAAGGATCAAGGGAGGTGATCAAGACCCTAGGATTCAAGATCCCATGGAAAACCAAAATAAGCACAAAAGGAACACACACATGTATGATATGCAACAAGACAACATACACTAACATATAATGTCAAAATTAAATGTAGAAAGAGGGTATGACTAGCAAGTTGTATTATGTTAGGACCCATACAAAAGGCGTTCATGAATCACACAATAGAAAATTCTAATATTTTCTAGGTGAATCACAAATCAGAAGGAACATGGGCTAGTGAGGACCATTTTTCACTAGGTGAGCCTCCAAGACAAGGTAGCAAAATGAGAAACACACTAGGTCTAGTGAGGACTATTTTTAACTAGGTGTGTACCCATAACCATACCAAGAGTTATACTCTCTGATAAATCTGATAAGGTCCCACAAAATGATAAAAATGCTATGCCAATGCTACACTAAGTTCAACACTTGTGAACAATGTGAAGCAAATAAAATGTCAAATGTTAATGCCAACACACCACTAAGTCCAATCCCTATGAAAAAAGTGAAGCAGAATAATGCTAGTGTATGCCCCCACTTTAAAGAAATTGCAAAATACCATGTTATGAGAAAAGTAGAAAAATGATAAATTCCATGCAATAAAATATCACAATAGCTTATTTGAAAAGCTCTATGCCACTTATATGTTTCCAAATAAACTACATCATGATAATGAATTGCCCCAAAAATGCAATGTGATAAACAACATAGAAAGGAACACTGAGGGATCCATGAATTTGAGGTCAATATACATCTTTGCTACAATGATATAATAGAGCTCGAAATTGACATCATTCTCCCAATACTTGTGGAACAACGAACACAAAGGAGGAATTACACATAGAGAGAGAGAATACCAAGAAAATTTTGGGTCAACATGGAAGAGACCTAAATGTCTTAATGCCTTGCATCATCCCCAAAAGGAAAACACAAGATAAAAAAGAGAAAACAAAGTTTATGACATGTAGAAGAATGAAGATACAAAAAGAAGAATTTCATGACGACTTCATTTCTTTTGTATCCTTGCACCAACAGAGAAACAAGGGTCATCCAAAGAAAAATCACAAACATAAAACATGCCAAGCAACACAACACAAGAGATCACATCATGTACAAGCAAACACAAAGAACACATGAAACAAATATAAAGGAGTATTGGACATGCGATTCGACCTAAAATAGGTCATTCTCATCCCAATCTTGCTCATCTTAAATGGAAGGCGGTCAACTAGCTAAAGAGACTACAAAAAGTGTCATACTAGGAGCATCTCCAGGTGCAACACATGGTGGGTCACTCTCATTAGGAGGATCATCACAGTTGCCCCCATCTAAATTAATTTTCTTTGAAAATAAAACATTAAGCTCATTATGCACCTCCTCATAAATTTTAGTAATTTCATCATCATCATCCAAATTAATCACAATGGGAGGTTTTATGACAATTGCAATTGAATTTTCTTGTTTCATTTCTTGTTTGGGTTCCATGTCTTGTTTTGGTGAAATTTGTATTTCTTCTTGAGTTGTTTCCATAGGTGTTGGATTATCATGCATTGTTTTATTATTTTCTTCCAATTGAAAAGCAATAACACGATGTCTATGCCTACACTCTTCAGCATTTCAGTTTCTTATTGCATGATTTTCAATTTGTGATGTGATAGGAGCGAGTTTCACAACCATTGGTTTATTTTCTTCCCTTAAGGGAGGAACTAAAGGAACCATTGGGGATTGGGAAATAACTCTCTTTAGGTTTATGTTGGCTAACAAATTGGGCACCTTGAGAAATGATAAATCTCTTAACTTCGAGAGGTACAATTGTTTCCAACAGCTCTAGAAAGTTCACAATTTTATTTTTGAATTTCTTCTAAATTTGGAGGTACAGCTCCCTCACATGATATGCAATGAATTTATTTGTTCTAACTAATCATGGGTATGCTTTTAACCTAAAAGCAAGAAAGGCAAACCTAATAAAGGAAAATTCTTAATATTAAGTGCAAAGGAAAGAACACTAATGAGGTTGGCTCAAAGACCACTGTATGCTTAGAAAACCATGAAAATACTGGTACAAAGACTAGTACTAATAGAACAGATTGCATATAAATATTGGCACAAAGACCAGTTGTATAAAATGTAATAGTAGAAATGCATACCCAATATTACTGATAAACTGAAATCTAATACAAATACAATGTGTATACCAACTCAAAGGAAAGCATAAACATTTAGAATCACCTCAAACACACAAATTTAAAATGATCTGTTATCTTTGCAAACTAAGTGCACACAGACAAATAGAAATTTCAATTCATAGCAAAAATTATATTCAATATCGTAATACCAAGTCTTTCAAAAGATTTCCAAAGAGATAAATAGTTAAAAATAATTACATATATAAGGCGGGTAGAGTAACCACCTCTTTCCCAAAATTAATTTTTTAAATAAAAAATTCTTTCAAGAAATACAAATAACTAAACTAAACTAATGGCACTTCACTTCCAAGCTCTGGGGTTGTGGCAAACCATTTATGCAAGGTTTGGAAGGCCTTGATGATGTGTAGGAGTTCCTTATGGTTTGGGATGGCGATGTTCCCCATTCATAACTTCCACAACAACTAGCAGTCTTTAAAAGCTTCGATTCTCTGATCGTAGGACTTCATGAGACCTGTAGCCTATGTCAAGACAAGGTCTAGCTCACTAAACCTTCTCAAAATTTTTGTGTTGAAAGATTGTGAGTTGAAAATTCCATCGATCAGTTTCTGGAAACTATCCCTCAAGGCTTCAACACTCTTAATACTTCCATCTCCTTTATTAGACTGCAATTCGAGAGTGACAAGGTTTGTATGAATCTCTTCTAAGATTGCATCACATTTGACACGTACTTCCTGAAGCTTTTGTGAACCTTGTTTTACTACCTGTAGTTTCCAATCCACGCTTTTGCTCCAAATTAAGCAATGGCCATTAGTGGCACTAGGTATAATCTACTCAGTGGCTAGCTTTTCCATCCCAAAGTTTATCATAGCCTTGATTTCATTCATGTACTAATTCTGGAATGTTCTTTCTTCATTCTCAACGGTAGTGATCTCTTCCTGAATCTTTGATCTTGAAGCATTTTCCCTTTGTAAGCACTTGAGAGATTCAAAGATGATATAGTTACCTCTTTGAATTAATCTAGTGCTCCTCTCTTCCACATCCTTTCCAAAATTCTTGCTTCTTTGCATTCTACTCACTGCCTCTTTGCCCATCAAAGTTAAAGGGTCAAAGGATGACTCAGTTTGAGATATCGGTTGAGGTGGAATGTTGAAGACCAATCTCAAGAAATCATTCAGGACTTGAATTTGTCTTTTCAATTCATCTTTACTCTCCTTGTCTTTCTTTGATCTTTCCACCATCCTTGTTGCAGAGACTTGAAAAATTTGCACATCACCATCTCTTGTAGGCAGTCCTAGATCAATCATGTTAATGTCAAAATCACAAGTCGTGGCTTCATGAACCTCTTTCTATGTGATAGGGTGTGCTACCTCTAGACATAGGTTTCCTAATCCAGAGTCATCAATTAACCAAGTAGTAGTTTTTAACTTCTTCAATTTTGGGGTTCTTTGGAGTAGCTACCCCACCATGTCCTGCTTTGGAAGATCCAATTGCACCGCTTTTCTTTTTCTATAAAGAGTGTCTTCCAATCACATAGAAGTGTTGAAAATGTTGGCTGCTTTGGAGCTGGAAGATCCAAAAAGGACTATGTTGATGGGAGGAGTATCAGTTTGAGCATCTTGAGATGGGCATGGTGAAGGTCTATGTTTTGAAGTTTCATCAACTCCCCTATCAGGTGATGACCGGGGTGAAGGGGAAGTAGAACTAATGTCAATATTTTTTAAGATATCCACTTCCTCTTCATCCCCTTTTTCATGTTTTAGAATAGGTAAATTGGGAAGGTCTTCCCCACAAGTTGATTGAAGCACATCTCTATTAGGGGGTTCTTCATCACCATTTCCTTGAGCCCCAGATTGTAATGGTTGTGGAGTAGCTCCAGAAGTTCCTAAAATTACAAAAGACTAACTGTCGCTTCCCCCTGATTATGTGTTTTGTGATCTGGTATTGGGGCGAGATTGCTCTTTCTTTTTCTTGGTGACCCATTCTTGAGTTTATTCTAAGACATCAGTGGTTCTAGCCTCAATGGTCTCCTTTTCTTTACTACTATAATCCATAGTAGGAATAGGGTGGCTGGCTATTAATTCTGTGAAAACTAGGTCTACTAAGTCTAACCCATCATCCTCAACCCCTTGCACATCAAAGCTCAAATTAAAGGCAATAATATGCCTTAAAGATAATCTCATCCAACTTCTTTTCCTTACCTCAAATTTGTGAAAGCAATCTACCCAATAATCCTCCAAAGTAGGCAGATGGAGGGAACATGGTCCTAACTTTAAATTATTCTTGACAAAACCCTTGAGGTCAAAAGGAAAGCATTCATCATAGGTATGTATATTATACCTGGAGATCTCTTTTTTCAATATTAAGGACATCCGACATGGATTCGCATGTATAGAGGCCAAATCCAACAGGAAATTATACAGTCACTCTCCTTCACTCCTAGCATCTTTTGTTGACATCCACCAATTGCCTGCAAACTTCAATCATGATAAATTTGTCTTTGGGATGCCTCAGAAGTTTAATTGGAAAACCAGTGAAATCACCCACCCTAATGTAGAAGAATCTCTAAAACTAGATAAAATGGCTACCATAATAGTTGACAAATTGCATAGCTTCAGGAAAAAGTCGCATTTCCATTTTCTCTTGTAGGTCTCTTGTCATCCTCATAGTGAATGTGTCTGATACTCTTTTGTGATGAATGAAACTTTTATGCAACTGTAGTTTACCAAGATACTCATAAATAGGTACTTGGTTGCGAGGAAGATTACTTGGCCTCAAGCCTGGCCAAGGTCTATGCTTGCAATAGCATAAATCAAATAAGAAGACATGAAGAATGCCCAGTTGACTTGAAAATGAGCTAGTTGACTGTGTACCCTATTGCTATTCCCCTAGTATAATTTCTATGAAGAAATACATCCACTCTTGGAAATCAAAAGTGTTTTCATTTCCTTGTACTCTGTGAAGCAACAAAATAATATTGGATATCTCATCTGCAAAATGATTCCAATGCAAATTCTAGGGTAGTTGGGATTTTCCCCCTCTTGGTTTTGCTAGCCAATTTCTTGCCATTATGTTTTGGTAGTGCCCCTTCTTGAAAGAAAAATTAGCCTAAGAATTGGTAAAATCAATGGGTGAGTAGGGTTCTTTTCAGGAATCTTTAAACATGACACAAAGGTGGCTCTTTGTATTTTAACCACCAATCGATTATCCTTCATTCTTATTTCTTGAGCCTGGACATCATAATACCTTATGCATTCCAAAACTAGTTCTGGACACTAGACAGCCACGAGAAAGATGGTTTCTTTTACTAACACACTCTCAATTATCCTTTGAGTGATAGGGGGTGGGTTGGAAGCATAGAACTTCTCTTTAAGCTCGGCTAAATTCATTGGCCCCAACTTAGTATATCCAATCTCCAACATTTCACATGTTAATCCTGTGACATTCATACCCTTGATACTTAATTCTAGCCAATTTTGAGCCACTAGGGTTTGAACATATTTTTACCAAATAATTCACAATACATGGGAGAATAAAGTTGGAAACTATGTGTTCATAAGGAGAAAATAAGAATAGAAATACCTCAAAATGAGCTCGGGTTCTGAGGATGGAGGTTTGCATTGGCATGCTCTTTTTTCTTCGCATTTCCTAGAGTGAATGTCACGACTGAAGAATGATTGTCTTTGGCATGATTTGTATCCTTTAATTCTTGTGAGAAGTGTGCTAGTAGACAGACATTAAATTCATCCCTTATGTCACATTAGCACGTATCGACTCTCATGTCAATGTTTAATATAACCGCTTTTTCAAAAATTAAAAAAGGGAACGGTCATGCAAGCGTGGAAAAGGAAAGTTCACATAACTTTATAAATCATCGCCTAGGTTTGATTTGGGCCACAAAACACCACTTGCATCCTAATGAGATTACATTTCTTCAGGGCGGTAAGTGGGCAGTTAAACAAACTTTATAAAGCACCGCCAACACTGATAAACTTGAAAATGAATTGGGAAAATAGTTCAATTCTCTGAGCAAAGCGCCACCAATAGCTCCAAACAAGCAAAAATCTTTAAGAAGCGGGTGAAGGGTAAGTTAGGTTAACTTAGTAAATCACCACCCAAGTTATAATAGATAGCCAAAACACCTCTATTACATCACTTAGCCAAAATTTGAAGGGGAGTCTAGTTTTTGGAGGGGGTCCAAAAAGTATATAACAATTTATACACTTGTTTTATCTTTGGAGGCACAAAAGGAATCACTTTATTGTCTCATGGTCTTTTATAGGAGATGGGTGGAGGGATTGCAACATATTTACCTTGATTACTTGGAAGGGTCTTGGCTTGAGGCACAGGTTCATCCATAACGAGCAGGGAAGGAGAAACAATCATGGACCTATCATTCTTAGGAATATTGCTAAGAGATAACTTTGCTATGTGCTTTGCCTTGAACTTTTTATATGAATTGAAAAAACATATTCACAAGGATTTATAGGTTCCATAGGTTGAGTCCAAAAGAAATCCAAAAAATTCCCATGGGAAGACAAAGGATTAACCCAATATGATGCACTATAAATATCTCATTTTCAAAGAGGAACTTTATGCACTTGTGAATAACCAATAGGACAAAATTCATGGAGTGTAACCATGGATAGCCTAGCTTCACACGAAATTGATTCAACATCGAGATGATGGAGAATGATACATCTAATTGCTTTGGTCCAATTTTAAGAGGAAGGGTTATGAAACCAATCATAGGGTGAGAAAAATCATCATGAGTTTTTATCCATGCTTACAATAGATCATAAGAATATCAATAAAGCTCTTGCACAAACAGAACTTATTAGTGATCACATTCTCGACAGAAAGATCAATGAGTGTCCTTGTATAGGTTTTCCATTGATATGAACAACAATGTAGAGAGGACCATCAAGTGCATGTCTAAGTGCATCACTATTGGTGAAAGAAATATCTGGTAACTCTTGGTTTGGCCCTTATGAGGTTGAACATCTATTAAACCGTTACATATTTTTTCGCCTCAAATGGAGGAGCTCGCTGATTGTTATTTAACATTAAGTGGAATTGCAGTGTCATGTTCGAATGCTGTTTCGCATTATTATCATTATGCATCGAACAACAGTTATGCATTTGAAAGAAAGTAGAGTTGCAGAATGCCATTAAGATGTTGCAGTTTTAAAAGAAATACAGAATTGAGTACTTGAGAAAAATAGCATTTCAGATGCTTTCATTTATTCCGTAGAAAAACTCATTTTTTTTTACAAGGCTTCTTTTGATTTCACAATCAGAATAGTGTTACAATATTGCATAAAATGCATTTTCTTTTCAAAATTGAAAAGCATAATTGAAATCAAAGATCCACACAAGTCGTGGATATAACTGTTACAATGCATTTCTAACAGCACATTACACTACTGGAGGTGCAGAAAGGAAAACATGTAAGTGACAGATAATCATCATTGCCTGATTATCGACGTTCGATGTTGAATGGTGCACCTTGCCTTTTCGAGCTCCGTCGACCTGTAAGAGGAAAAGAGTGGCTCCGATTATATGTAACTTATATGGAACACCCACAATAGTACATCATACTATTAGCAATGCATCGAAACAATCAATCAAGTGCAGTATGAAAGAAATGACTTGAAGGAGAAATAGCAACATCATAATCAACATGTTCTATTTTTTATGCTAACGATGTTTGTTTCCTTGTGCAGGTATAGGTAAAGTCATGAAGTTGAACATTGTTTGAAGACCAAGCATGTGGAGCAAAACGGGCTCCCACAAGGGTAGAGCTCGGCATGCTGCCCTATTCATTAAATGGGCTGATTTTAAAGGATACTTCATTATATACATCGAATGAGATGAGATACAACTGGAAGAATAAAACAGAGAATCCATCAAGCAACAAGACCAACTATTCATTCATAACGATCAGGGTTGCTTTCTGAAGGCTACAGGTGAACATTGAGTTTAGTTCACTTAAGGAATTTAACTGAATACATTTACATCAAAATTGCTGAATAACTACATTTTCCGTGCTGATTGTAATCATATGTCATGTGAGTTTCAATTCATTATTTCTCTTTTGGATAGTGAACAGGCATACATATGCCTTAATGTTTTGTTCTAATTTTCATCATCAAAGAGGACTGATCTAAAGAGTAGTTTTGTACGATGAAATATAAAAATGCATGAAGAGTACCATGTTGCTCAAGAATACAAACATAGACAGTGCAAGGTTTCAAGAAGGAGCAAGCAGTTTCTTTCCAGAAAGTTCTGAAGTTATCAGTTGTGCATATGAATTGGGGAGCAGAGAATACAAGCATGAAAATTCCCCTCTTCGCAGTGAACTTATACAGAAACATTTTCAAGGTATTACATTTTTCTACCAAGATTCTAAGTACTTGGTAGAGTATTCTCAGAATGTGTATTGGATGTTCTTTTTAAGGATAGTCTACAGCTACATGTCAATGACAGTTCTGTGAATCGAGCTCAAGTGTCATAACTATCAAGAGAGTTACAGAAGATGCCAAGGTGGAATACCTAGTAATATGAGTCAAATGAGTATGAACAAGCACACAAATTCTTGTTGTTCCATCATGTTCTTGTATACTTCTAAAGGCATATTTAAACAAGCAACAGTGATGCAATGAGTTGCTTTCTTTTGAGATACACAGAATGCTAAAGAGGATAAAGGTAAAGACAAATATGCAAGGCATCCTTTTGTTACAAGAAGTGCATACAGAACAGCACTGGCTATTTGAGTCAAAATCCTAAGAATAAATGCAAGTAAATGTACAATTTTATCACCATTTCAAGCAAGTATGGGAGGTCGAGCTCTATCAGGAAGTAAGAATATATGCTTTTGTTTTGAAAGTCTCCAAAACCCATGATATTATTTTGTTTTAGAAGTTCATGGTAAGTTTTATGTCCTGGGTCGAATCCAAAATAAATCAAAGGAACTTTATCAGTGTGAGATTTGTTTTCTCTTGGCGATCTGAAGTAATAAAGAATTTCGGCAAGACACAAGCTCTCTACAAGAGGTCTCCCCGAAAGTGGTATGTCATGGTGACAGGAGTGAAAGCATGAGTTTTCAGCAAGACACAGGATGCTCTACGAGATGTTACCCTGACTACACATTGTCTCGGCGACTAGGAAGTAATAAAGAATTTCGGTATGACTCAAGCTCTCTATGAGAGGTCTCCGCGATGATGGTAAGTTATAGCGACACTCATAAGACAGAAACCAGAGATTCATGAAGTTTTCAGAAACCAAGGGTTGAGCTCTCAAACTGATGGTCGAGCTTCAGAAGGATAGAAAATGTAATAATCTACAATACCCATTTTGGTTTTTACATTCAAAAGCAGTATGACTACAAGTATGCAGATTTTTGTGCTGGGTCGAAATACAGAGAAAGAAAAATGCAGATTTATTGAAGTTCCTGTGATACCCACAAACAAAAATGTTTTTTAATTAATACAATGGTAGTTTTATGTTTTGGGTCGAGCCCAAAGTCCACAAAGAATGCTTCCTATAGTGCTCTTTTGGCACGGCCTGAACATGGCCAGAAGTTCATGAAATAAAGGAGAGCTTCATAGGGTTTCTATAGAGCAAAAGGATTACCAGTTCGAGGCAGGAATTGGGTACTCTCGTCGTGGCCAGAAGCTTCACTAAGCATCCAGAAGTTGAGAGTCGAGCCCACAATGAAGGTCAGGCTTACACAACAGTAAATGAAGTCACAGGAAATGCAATATGAAGAGACATTAGAGTGTGTTCACCACGGCCTCAAGGCCAAAATGGAGGTTTTGAAAATTATTAAATAAAGCTTACCTCTGCACAGTGAAGGAGAACAAGAGTACGAGTCGAAGCTTCCATAGTCTCCAATCAAGCTCGAGCTCATGATGGAATGGGGAGTAAAAGAAAGAGTAGAATCAGAGAGTAAGCTCATGCAGGCCGCGCCCTTAGGGTTTTTGATATTCGAAATAA
Source organism: Sequoia sempervirens (assembly GCA_007258455.2). Lineage (NCBI taxonomy): Eukaryota > Viridiplantae > Streptophyta > Pinopsida > Cupressales > Cupressaceae > Sequoia > Sequoia sempervirens. Next base: position 29,619 of record VDFB02321276.1, read on the forward strand.
TGAAGTAGAAAGGCTATTATACTTCAAAGACAGACTTACCCACTGGAGTTCTTGGTCAACTGGAGAGCAGGGAAAGATTACTGAGGCACACGAGCTCGAATCTGACACCATCATGGCGGCGTTGTTCTTGCAAACAGTTTCCTTCTTTCCAAAGTCACGAGGTGTGAAGTGAATGATAATTAGGGTTTGACCCTGTTTTGATCAAAGCCCTAATTCGAGCCTTATGAAGTTCTAGAATATTCATTCAAAATGCACGTTGCAAATGGAGGTCGAAATAATGCATGATTTATTTAAACCTAAGTCTAAATCAATGATTATGTAAGGCCGAAATTCTATGCTAGGGTGATGTCTTAGGTATTGAAGACTTATTGTTTTGCCTTAGAGAAGGTTAAGTTTTTTAGACTTTTATTGTTTTAGTGAAAGATGGAGCTTGAATAGATTTATGAATGCCTTATGCTTAGTGCCATATTTTTAGGGTTTTATTTTTTGATTGATTTTGGAGAAATCAATTATGGAGTTGATAGGAATATGACATTATGTAGTGTATTTTTATGATTTTTGAGAAAATCAAATAGAGTAATGGAGGAATAAGGGGATTTTCTTTTTGCAAAAGATTTCCAATCTTTAAATTGCAAAAATAGACAAATTGTAAAAATCTGCATCTTGTAAAGCAGAAGCATAAAAGCGATATTCTATAAATTGCTTTATGTTTTCTTGCTATTTTTAGCAGATCTTTTGGTTGACTTTTCCTCTTGGTCGGATTTCTGACTTATCTTGGAGAGATAAGGTGTTTTGTGTGCTTTTAAAGCAGATTCAGCTATTTTTAGAGGCTTGACAGGTTCATCATGAAAGCATTGTGCTTTTTCTGCTTTTAAAGCAGTTTTTGAGATTGTTTGAGCCTTTTTCCTGGAGCTTTTTTCTGAGCTCGGATTAGGGTTTCTTGAGAGTTCTTTTCAAAGACTTAGTCTTTCAACTCTCCATTCTCAGCAGTTCAGATTAGAGTTTCTTGCCCTTAGACATTTTGGGGAGCTTGTAAACTTATGTGTGCTCAGATTCTGAGAAGTTCCACTCCATCATTCAATAGAACAGCAGAGTTTTTTCCTTTCTCATCTCCTTTTTATGACTTGGAATAGTAATCTGATTTGTTCTATGATTCAAATCTGTTGGATCCTTTTCTTTTCTTACTATTGTCAAGAAATTTGCAGGAGTTGCATGCTAGTTCAGGTTATGCCTTGTGTTAACTTAACCTTTGCATAAATCACTGTTGAAACTGCCTGTGTTGTGAGATTGTGAGATTTCAATTTTAAAGAGTTGGTGAGAGTGAGTTATTATCAGGATTTCCTTACAGTTAATCATTATTTTTAGAATGATAGAATTTCAGTTTTAGATTTCAGATTCAGTTTATCCTCCTATCCTTTTTCCTGAAAAGACACTTAGAATAGAATTCATCATTCGGAGAACCAACTCGCTCTGGAGATTCCTCTTTCATGCAGATCACCCACATCTGAAGGAGGTTTCCATGTTTTAGTAGTTTGCTGAATATTGCATTCAACAGGGTGCAAAACTATTGATAACAAGACCAACCATACGATCTACTTCCTTCTCTTCACTATTGTCATCATTCATGTCATCACTCATATCATCAATCTTATCAAAATTCATCTCATCATTCTTAACATCACAAGCTTGCACAAAGTTGGATGAATGGTTGGGCATTGGGTTGGTAAACATATACAAGTTTTGGTTAGGCAAGGCAACAATCTTATTCTCTTGGTCATTAACACCAGACAACTGGATGTGATTAGAATCAATGAGGTCTTGAACTTGATGTTTAGGACAGATGCATCATTCTATATCATGTCCACTTGTGCGATGATATTGACAAAAGGCATTTGGATTGAAGTTTGAAGGTAAAGGTTCAATTGTGTCCACAAGTTTAACAAGAGGCAATCGGATTAGGTTCTTACTTAAGAGTTGCAACATGATTAAATGGAGAGTGTCAGGTAACTAGGTGAATCACCTATCTTTTAGTCTAAATTGGTATGGATTTGGACTTATGGAAGCAACTTGAGGTTCAATGTGGTTGGTTGTTTGAGGTGTATGAAACTTGATTGTTTTTCTTTTTGAATGGTTGATAGTTGTTTTGAGGTATGGGTTCGGATTTCTCAATATGAGCCAATGAAAATGCTTCCTCATACTTACTAATTGAATTATGATAATCATGAAGCATCATACATAAATTTATAAAGGATGGAAATTTTATTAATATGACCCTATCCATTATGTTAGTTTGCAAGTTGTCTTTCAATGACCTAGGAAAGAGTTTAGCCAAAAGCTTATCCTCAAAGATGAAGCCACTACAAAAGGTTGTGTATGCCGATATATGATTGTTAGGGTCTCCTTTACCATTATACTTGTCAAATCAGGGTAACTCTATGTTTTGTGACATTTGTGCTTTCAATATTTCAAATGATAATGGGATCCTTTGACATATTATGATGGTTTTCCATTTGGGTTTTGGTTTAGGGTTGAGATTTTTTGTTGAAGTGAGGTGACATTTTGCAAAAGTTGGTTGATGATGGAATCATTGGTTGACATGTTTTGGGAATGTGGTGAACATGGTGGAATTATGTATGTGCTAGGTGGGATACTATGTTGTTAATTTATGAGAGGGGATGAAACTTGATGTGTGACATGGGAAGATCTAAAACCATATGGATTTCCAGTGGGAAAGCCTACTATTGGAGTTGTACCAATGATTTTTTGTATTGTTGAAGCAACAATTGGATTTGTGTATGTAGGAATAAAGGCTATAGTTATAGGGATGGATACTTGAATTCCTCCTTGGCTTTGAGTGTATCCCAAAGCTCGAGTGCAAATAGCCATTGTAGGTAAATTATCATCAACTATATGGGATATGCTACACAAAATCTCTAATCCATGATCATCATTGATCAGTTTCCTCATGTTGTCAATTATAGGAATCATTATACCAATGAAGTATTCAGTTCCCACAAATTCTTTAAGTTTTTCTAAGTCCTTGTCTAATTTTTTCAGTTTGTCTTTAAGAACATGGGAAACCATAGTCTCAACATCTATAAAGATAGGTATTTGTAAGGTTGTCATTAGTATGGTAACATCAAGAATAGAGTTTGAAATGAGTTGAGTATTGACAACACTTATCATGAAATAGTTAGAAGACTCATGATCCACAATGGTAAAACCAATGTGGGATGCCATAAGTCTAGAACTACGTCTCACTGAAGTATTGGCAATAGGACACTAGGTCCTAAAACTCATGCAAGTTTCAAGACACTAAGTGTACCAAAGATAAACACTAAACTATCAAATAAAAACAACACAACACTCAAAATCAAAATTTAGACAAAAAAAGCACACTGAGAATGCAAAAACATAGATTTGATTCAAATTTTTGTTAGAAATAGTAGGACATAGGAGTCGAGGGCATTTGTGTCCTAGATAGTGTTTTTGGAATTTCAAAGTTTGACTATTTAGGGTGTTGTTTAGGGTTCTTAGATTTGTATTTAAATAGGTTTGAAAATGAATTATTTTCTAGATTTTGCTAACTTTAGGATTGTGAATTTAAAAATGCAAACATGAAACAATGCAGAAAGTAAATGACAATTTTAAAATGCAGAAATAAAATTCAAATAGCAGAATCCAATAGAGAACATAGAAATAGAGTTTTGATCCAAATTTTAGTCAAAAATATCAAGACAATAGGTGCCTAAGGCATCTATGTCCTAGACAGGGTGACTAGAAATTCAAAGTTTGATTATGTTTGTTACTATTTAAGGTTCCCAATTTTGTGCACAAATAGTTTTGATAGTGAATATTTTTCCAAATTTTGTTGATTTTATGACCATGGAAATGAAAAATGCAAGCATAAAAATCTATGAAATATGAATGAAAACTTTTGAATGCAATTTTTTGATACAAGATGCAATGATTGACTAATTCCAAGATGCAAAGTTCTAAAAATGATGATTTGATGCAATTTTAACAAAATACTATAATTTTTTTCACTTTTTGACCTAAATGAAAGATACACTTTTGAATGCAAGGAACAATTTAGATTCTTAATGACCTAATAAATGCAATTTGAATGTAGATCTGATATGTGGTGACTGAAACAACTCCTATAATGCAATATTTTTGTATCTTTTATGATACAAAAATGAAACCCTAAATGAGAAATACAAAATGATGATATGTAAAACCTAGATCTAGAGTGAATTTTTAGAAGGTATATAATGTTAACAACCCAAGTTTACCAAAATAAAATGTAGGGAAAGGGAACCCATTTGGTATTTGGCCTTAGGGTTTGACACCTTTCACAAATTTCATGAAGGGGGGTTAGGAAAAGAGGGGGTAGATGTGATTAATTGGAAATGTAAGGATGGAATGAGGGTTTGAGGGATTTGGACAAGGTAGGAGATTAACATACAACCTAATACGTGAGTCAACCATCCCTTAACCAAATCTAGACATTTCCTAATGATGAAATATAATGGTCTACCTAGGTTAATAGTGCAATTTACTATTCTGATGCAAATATAGAAACTACAGAAGTTCACAGATAAATTCAGACAATAAAAATGAGCGAAGCAGGACACTATGCACTTGTGATTCAAATTTGGGGCAAAAAATGGAGGACACAGACGCCCAGGGTGTGGGTGTCCTTGTATGCTTTTTTGGATCTATTATCAAGGTCCTCTGATGTCAGATATGAGCTTCATATTTCTACGTTTAGATTTGTCAAAACACTTCCAGATATTTTTGTAACTAAGTTTTTGTAGCTTGACAAGATGTAGGTCTTCAAATGCACCAATAAACAAATTTTCTTCAAAATCCTTTCAATATTCTTCAAACCTGAGATTTGCACATTCACAAAGAGAAGAAATGTTGGGCCATTTTAGGGGATTTCCTCTGTCAAACCCTGTGTAAGTGTTTCTACTTCCATAATGGCAATGTCAATGATAAATAGATAATGAATAGGAAGGAATGATGAAATCACAAAGTGTTGCAATTCACCACCCTTCAATGGCTTCCTTGAAGGATTAAAGTCATGCACATCACCTTAGGGTATTGATCTTTCTTCCTTGATTTTCTTGAATGCTTTGGAGACCTACAAAAGTGTTAGCCTTCACAAAGCAATGATAACATGAACACACATGAACTCACATAGGATTTGACACGATGTTAGGATCTTGAATTGCTATAATAAGGCTCTGAAAATGTTTCTCTTGAATTCTCTTGATAATAATAATTGTTCTTAATGTTCACCTCTTACTAGTTGATATTCAAATAATGTAATAACAAGTATTTACAGGCATTTATTCAATTTCCTATAAATTAAATCCCGATGGCTGACTTTAGACACTTCAAATTCAAATATTGAATTTCCACAATTGACATATTTTAATTTGGAGGAAAATAGGACACTCATGCCCAAGGTGCGAGTGTATTGGACCTATTTTCCAAGATAGTTGGTGTTAGGGGAAATGTATTAGTTAAACGTAGTTGATTCTCGCTTGAAATTCCTTGAAAATTGTCAAAAATAAGCTATAGGATGCATAATTTAGGAAATTAAATACTCAACTAGGTCCAATAATTTAAGGGGGGACCAAACATAAGGTGAAATTTTCATGGGTGATAATTTTCAATGCTATAGAGCTAAGACACAGTAGCGTTGCTGATGTAGATCCTCAACCCAATTCTACACATTTTCATCATTGTTGGCAAAGAGAGGTTTATGAGGTTTGGGATAGCCATGGAATTGTTGGTGCCATGTATGTAGAATATTTTAGTTTTGGCATGCATTCTAGCTTGCAAAAACTTGATATGAATGAAGAAAGTTTTAGGAAACAACTCTTGGTGTCCATTGAAAATGAAGTGAAAATTTTATCTAGATTGGATATTACACACATGCATGTAGAAAGCATCATTGAAAATGCACCAAGGGATCAAAATGAGCTTAATGTTACCTATAATAATTTGCAAACAATGAATAACACCATGGAAGAAATCAAAATAGCTCACTTGCACATGCTACATGATAGAGATATGGCTAACAAGTTTCTAGATGAGGCCCTATCCATGACTGAGCAATTAAGGGGAGAAGTTGGTGAGCTCACTAGCAAGCTTAAATCTATAAATATTACTTTGGAAAGTGTTTAAGAGGCACTTCTAGAGGAAAGTGATCAACTCTATGAGGCTCAATAGTTTAGGGAGCTAGATTTCATCTAGGAGGAATCTAATTTAGCACATTCAAATAGCAGGAGTTTGGACCAGCAAGAGGATGGATCTAATTTTCAACTTGTTGTTGATCCTTTATTTGAGATAGATGCTAATTTGACTCATGATAATATTTTGTTTGAGTTGGGTAATGAAGATCTAACTGATTGTAGTGATGAGATTGGACTTGATTACAAGATTCAAGTCCTAGGTGCAGTTTCTTACCATGAGATGTTGTCTCAAGATTTGAGTAGTGGATCAACCTCCAATGTTAGTACTGCTTCCCACTTATAAATCAACCTGTACATGACTTTAGATCTTGATCCGTAGATGAGTTGGATGGTTTTTTCAGCCCAACACTTGAATAATTCTTAGCTAAGGTTGGATGTAATAGGTAATTTGACCATAGGAGATGTTCCTATTACTACTTCCATATCATCTCTCCTATGTATTCAGTTGGATTTCAGACTGGTCATTATTGCCCTTATATCTTTTCATTTGTTATAGAGACATTCTTTCATGAACAAATTATTGTTGAGCATTGGAAAAAATTTGGCAGTTGGTTGTAAGTATTTTCTTGGACACAATTCATTATTTCTTTGCTTCCACTTTGGTGAGAAATGGTCACTGCAATTACTTCATGGAGATGACATGCATGATTAGAGATGATAGTTTAATGATTGCATTGGGTTGGTTGCTTTGGAGTGCCCAAGGCCTTCCATTTGACACTTGGAGGTTAAGTGTCGATGTTATGATTGAGGAAGGTGACGGTAGAAGAATTTCTTGGTTGGCGGATTTTGGAGACATGGTTATTGTATACACCTAAAAATGGTCATCACCTTTAATTAATTAAATACTAGCTATTTGATTAACATTCCAACTAAGTATAAATAAATTTTCAATTTATTTATATTATTCACCCTTCTCTAATTCTCCAAATCTAAAACATATTCTTCTAAATTAATTAAATAAACAAGGTTCCCTAAACTTGTTTTATTTAATTAATCTTCACTAAATCCAATTAGGAATTAGAGCACATTTCTACAACTTTTTGTGTGCCACCTCATCAAGGTCACATGAAAATAAATAACTCTAATTTTTAATTAGAATTATCCTCAACTCATTTCAAAAAGCACATGGACTTTTCTTCCCACACTTCCACCAATTTCAAAAAGCACATGCTCTTTTCTTCCCACACTTCCACCAATTTCAAAAAGCACATGCTCTTTTCTTCCCACACTTCGAACACATGATTTATTCCTCCCACACTTGAATCTTCCATCCAAATGGCATGTTGCCCATTGGTCAAGAGATTCTTCCACACACATGGCATGGTCTTTTCTTCCCACACTTCCACCAATTTTAGAAGCACATGGTCTTCTCTTCCCACACTTGAATCTTCCATACAAATGCATGCTTCCCATTGGTCAAGAGATTCTTCCACACACATGGCATGTTGTCTTTGGTCAAGGGGACAACATCATGATTCTCTTCATCTTCACCATCCATTTTTCTTATTTGAATATGGACTGTTGATTATTGCCACTTCATTATATGCTTGGAAAAGGCTATAAATACAACCCTTGGGCCTTGTATTTTGCATCCACATTTGAAGTAGTAAGTTATCATGAAGGTTTATCATTGGAGCTTGGAGCATTCTTGGAGTCTTATAGCTAGTTTTTATATCATGTTTTGCATCATATTTAGATCTTAGATTAACATATTGCATCATAGTTGCATTTTATCATCCATATTGCATCATAGTTGCATTTTAGATTAGTTCATTTTAAGTTTGCATTTGAGCATATGGAGTATCATCTTAGTCATTGTTAATTTTCATTTGAGCATATGTAGAATCATATATAGATCATCATAGTTCAATACCATAACATCCACCTCCACTTGTTCATTTATCATCAACATCATCCTCCATCCATCATGGCATTCATCATCATTGTTTACACATAGTTTCATGTAGGCATATAGTTGGCTTGCATGTTGAATACTAATCTTGTTTCTTAAGTGTCATTCTAATAGCCTTTGTGCACATAGAAATCAGAGGGCCAAAAAGGTTAAAAAGAATCATTTAAGAATAGAGGACAATGAGACGTTCTTGGAAGATTTATCTTTATTGCAACTTAGAATAGTTTTACTTTGCTTTGAATCTTTTAATATAAATCATTTCATTAAGGTTTGTGTTGATACTAACTTTGCACATTTCACACACACACAAAATGGCGCCCATTATGGGGCCTTGCCCCATTTATTACTAGCATGCTTGAAATTTTATGTTCATAGGTATGAAAATGAGCCTTTTGGAGCCTCTTAGAGCCTTTTGGAGCTTTTTGGTGCCTTTTGCATCAGTCTGGAACACCTTATCTCTGTTTTGGTGCCTTTTGTCTATGTTTTTGGCACTTTTTGTAAAATTTGAAGGCTAATACTTTGTGTTGTTGATTTGCAGGTTTCCCAAAAATGCTTTTCAAAGACATTCTTATCAAACTACTGACATATTGCAGTGGTTGGAAGTGATTTACTTGGTTTCCTTTTGGTTAAGGTAGGAACATAGCTTAATTAAGAGATTAATGAACATCATGTTTAATTTTGGTTAAGTTAGGAACATAGCTTAATTAAAGGGTTGATGAACACCATGTCTTTTGTGCTTAATGGATGGTAGGCATATGCTCTCCCCTTAACTAGGTGACCAAAAAGCTAGACCCATTCACTTTTGTGTGTGAGTGTGAGTTGAGTATATCGCATGTGTTCTCTCTTTATTCTTGTGGAATAAAGATTGATCAAACTATGGGTATACTCGCTTACTTTTGTTTATCTTAGAGGGCCTTCCTTGTGGGAAAAAGAACTCACCCAAGGGAATGACCCAATAGGTAACACGCTGAAGCCAAGTGCATTTCCAGCTGATATATAAATGTGGATACTAAAACAAAGGCCAGTATCACGAGGATAGTCCCGACGAGAAGGGCAACAATGGTCTCTCACCGCATGGGTTATCCCCCACGAACGAAAAAGTCCTTACTAAAACCCTTGTTGTAGTTTGGCCAAAACCTTTATCTATTCTTTGGTGCAGCAACGATCGTTGCAAAGGCATCCACATTCTCACAATTCTTAGTAGAGATGAAAAATATGCCATGGGAGATTCATGGGTATTGGTGCTTGGACCCTGAGAAGTGAGTGTCGTGGAGGGGAGCCAATGGGGTCAAGCATCTAGTCATCCGCTAAAAAAAGTGTGGTTGGGGTAAAACCCGTGTGGAATCCAAAAGAATACAGTCTTTCACAACCTTAAGAGTGTACATTGCTTGATGTGTCTTTATCAAAGTGTTTTCAAAACAAACAAAATGTCACATATCAAAAGTGAAAACCCTAATTCAAAATTCTAACTCCACAAAAATTGAGAAGAACCTACACCATTGCATAGCTTATGAAATTCTACCCCATTTAAAAAAAAAAGCTCTGAAAAAGACCTTTGTATGATCAAGATACGACCATTTTCAAGAAACTTTCAAAAAAACCAAGTCTGAACCTATTTTGGCGCCTTTTGTCTCCGTTTTGGCACCTTTGGGGTCCCAAATGGCGCCTTTTTCTTTTCCTAATTTTCATGTTTTGACATGTTTACTCTGAAGTGGCACCTTTTGTCTTTGTTTTGGCGCCTTTGGGGTCCCAAGTGGCGCCTTTTGTCTTTGTTTTGGCACCTTTTGTAGAACACAAAACAGTGACCTAGGTTCATTTCTTGTCCGACAATCAGTCTCATTTTGGGAATCCTCAGAAGTATTCAACCAATCCTTAGGAAAAACAGAGTCTAAACATGTTTGTTACCAAATGATTTCACGAAAGATCAAAATTCGGAAACCAAAGTCCAAACCTCTTAGTCCAAAAGAACATCAAAAACAACTATCAACACTTTACGACTTTAGAGAGAGTTTGACCTTCAATTTCTACAAAAAAGCTTGCAAGAACAATCCCAAATTATACATCTTTTACTATTGTCAAAATCCAAGACTTTTCCAAAGATTTGAGTACCTTGTTTAGGAAGAAAATTTCCCTCTGATTTCACAGTTTGAATCAAAATTTCAAAATTTTCTCAAAGTCCAAAATCATTCCTTAGATACCTTAGAAGTCTAAACTTGTTAAAACTAACCTCTACAAGTGGAATTGTTCAACCTAAACCAAGATCTAACACCACAAAGTACCAAAATCATCCAATTTATCACACCTTTGATTACTGAGCCTAGTTTCATCATCAGGATTTATCATCCTCTTATCACGAAACAAAGCTATATAGTCAAATCCAACCTAGTCTCATTATAATTTGTCATTCTATTGGACTTAGTTGTAATCCTTGGTACTTTTCCAAAACCTAGGTCAAAGTTTAGTCAAAAATATAACACTTGTATGCCCGTCCAAACAAGGTTGCAAAAACAAAATCTCAAGGAAAAAGGACTTGAAAATAAAAATGTTAAAGATCCCAACATCAAAATTCCAACCATTGAGACTTCAAACATTGAAATTTCAACCATTGAAACTCCGATCATTGAGACTCAAAAACATTGAAACTCAAATCACCATGGCTAAAATAGATGAGGATCAATTGAATGCTTTAGCTCATCAAATAAAGAACCTTCAACAACAAATCTGGGATATGCAAAGGGAAACAACCACAGAAGGATATTTGTTGTCAAACATCTATTCTTATCCATCTGACAGAAATACAGACAAGACACCTTCTCCACCAACAACTACATCATCCAAGTTCAATTTCTTTGAATTCTTGAAAAAGTTAAATGAGAAACCCAAATCAAAGTCTTCAAACACAAATGATGTTGAACAATCTTACCACATCATGCATCTATCTTCATCTCCCATAAGCCAAAATATACCTCATGATTCTTTCACTCAAGTTAATGATTCCATCCAAACACCTTCTTTTATCATACCATCTGCATCCAATGATACATGTCAATCTCTCAGTCTAAACCATGTTGTCACAGACTCCCTTACACATCAAGATCAAAGCATTCTTTCCACTTCATCCAATGATACCAAAATTCCACAAGTTCTTCCCATCTTTGACCAAGACCAAATCTCTCAAGAATTCTATGATGATCCCCTCCTTTCTCTTTTCATCCACAAAGATTCCCTTCCATCTCAAGAGAAAATTATCATTCCAAGTCCTCCTTCCACTCCATCTGATGAATCCATACCATCTCAAGATTCCATTGCATCCCAAGAGCATGATAATTCTTGCATCCTATCTAGTGATTTCCTACCATCTGATGATCAAGATATACTTTCTACAAAATCTCATGATTCCCTTCCTCATCAAGATCAAGATATGCTTCCATCTGAGGATATCCCTTCATCTCATGAGGATGTTCATCCTTCTCAAGATCAAGATATGCCTTTCATACCACTTCATGATGATTCTATACCTAATAAAGAGCAAGCTACTCCATCTTCTACACCTCATACTTCTTTTCCAAGTCAAGATCAAAGTACCCCATCATCCCCATGTCAAGATCCTATCACACCTATACTAGCCATCCATGAACCACACACCTACAAATTGGGATCCTCCACCTTTATCTACTATGGTTTACTTCCAACACCTATCCTTTCATCCATATCATATCCTCCCCAAAATGGACTTGCATCTTGTTTCACAAACAATACATATCCCATTGGTAAACGAATGTGTCAAAGTATGAACTACAAAGGCAAAGGATTAGGCCTTCATGAACAAGGTATCTTGGAACCCCTTTAGTCCAACAAAATCCATATTATCACGGCCTTGGATATACACCTAAGTGTCCTAGTCCATAAAACCTACCATCTATCTTAGGTCCTCATCCTAATCCACCAAACCTTCAATCTATCCTAGGTCCTCATCCTAGTCCATCAAACCTTCCCTCTATCCTAGGTCCATATCTTATTCCTCAAGAACAACAAAGGCACACATCCTTGATGCCCTTTCAAAATTCTACCTACACTCACTCATCCATAATACCTCCATACCATTCATCTCAATCCACCCCTCCCATTGCTCTTGAAGAAATTTGGGTGCCAAATGTCAAAAAACTTCCATATCAAAATCCACATGTATCAAGGGATCAACATGTCTCCTCAAAGAGGCATGCAAAAATAAAAGAAAATTTGATCCAAAAGAAAAAGAAAAATAAAAAAGGCCACAAAGGCCCATCAAAGCAAAAATAAAAATTTCAAAGACCACAAAGGTCCATAAATCAAAAGAAATTTTCAAAAAGCCACAAAGGCCCATCAAAGCAAAGGAAATTCCTACAAAGGCCCATAAATCAAAAAAAAAAATCTCAAAGGCCACAAAGGCCCACAAAGCAAATATCAAAGTCAAAAATCATGTGGATTCCTTAAAGTCTCATAGAAGCAATAAAATCCAATTTGGCATCCAAATCTGCTAATCCAAAAGCTTCCTCCAATCTACCATCTAAAAACCTCTCACCTTCCAAATCCATTTTTCCTCCATCACTCCACCACCCTTCAAGGTGTGTGCCAATGTTGACCTTGCAATCCTTTCCATCTATCCATCAACAAGTCTTTCCACCTCCTATCCATTATCCAACATTCATCCCCCATTTTTCTCCTTTAATCCAAACCTTCGGATAAGTCCTTAGTTCTTCCATCATACCTTTAATAGGCCAACATTTATGAGTCTACTCCCCATTGCCATGGTTTATTAAAGGGATATTTGGTCATGAAACTTGATGCTTAAGCCCTTCTTCCATCTTCCTATCATGCATATATTATCCTCCACTTTTCCCACCTTTGATCTCGACAAGGTTAAGGATCTTCTTGAACATCATATATCTTATCCTATACACTCTATCCATATCTTTCGTACCATATCCTTCGCCTTATCCATATTCCATCATTCTTACTAGACACATCCTTTCTTCGGGTCCTTGGTCTTGATGAAGAATAGGGGAAAAGTACTTGGGCCTTGTGTCTGTATCCTATCTAGTTGATCTTGATCATCCCATTTATTATCTTTATCCTCACTTTCTTCCATTCCATATCTTCTAGCTTATCAAAATCCATTTCATCATGTCCCTTTGCAACCTTGAATCTTATCGTGCAAATCATATTTGAGCCTAGTTGTAAAACATTATCCAATCCTCATATCTTTTTCCAATCAATCATCAAAAATCATCAATCTTATCATCATCATGCCTTATGAAATCAATCATTCCTGGCATCTTAATCGATCAACCATTATCATCTTTTGACAAGAGATATGTTGCTTGTGTGACATGTTTTGTAGTGAATCTTTCATTTTGATCTATCATTTATCCATGGTTGCATTATCTCTATTGTGGGGCATCTTGTTCTTTCAATCAATCATATCATCTCATTCCATCTTAAATATCCTAAGAAAATCCAAAAAAATCAAAAAGTTCAAAAAAAAATTTAAAAATCATAAAATCTGAAAAAGTGCAATAAAAACAAGTAGTGAAAACCTGGCAACAGACGCTATTTGTGATAGGTTAGCTTTTCCATCTATTTGAGCATGTCGACCATTCGCTTTCGCCATCCATCTACATATCCTTTGAAAGCACCATGTACAAATTCTGGCATCACGGTCGTGTCTCACCTTAGACTAGGGGCAAAATCTTGAACTCACTGGGGGCAAACAAACCTTGAGCATCGATCGCCATCAGAAATGCATCAAATATCCATATCATATCAAAATCCAAAAATAGGTCAAAAAGTCAGTCAAAAAGTTAAAAAAATGAAGTTGTCTTGTCAAACTACGTTGTCTCTAAGCTTAAACGTAGGCAAGGCTAATCTTTGATCAACCCCCAAGACACCCTAGGTCAAGTCCTTTAGTGGTCTGTTGTAATTAGTTGTCATCTCTCGTCTGTTCATATTTTGGTCCTGTAAATCAGTTGAGTCAGTTGAACTACGTGGTCTCTGCATGTATAACGTAGGCAAGGCTAATCTTTGATAAGCCCCCAAGGCCCCTAGGATAGGTCTTTAGGTTAGGTTCTCGGTCAAAATCTCAGAAAACACCTAAAAATTGGAAAAAATGAAAAAAATCCCAAAAACATCATAAAATCAAATCAAAAGGATGATGTTCTTCTTAATCATGCGTTTATCACGTTAAACACAAATGTTCAATTGTTGTAATTTGATTTTTGTTATCATATCTTTGGAGCCCCTCGATGATGTATCGAACTAGAGGAGTCGGGAAGGAGTATGATTTTTCTTTGTCTGTTTTCTATGAGTTGATCATTATTACTGTGAAAATTGTCATGAGACATGTGCTACAAAGTATCACTGATGACATTCTGAATTTGCATAGGAAAAGGATTAACTCTTGTTTGTTTACACAAGCAATACTCAGGTCATCTCGGTTTAATTATACTTAGATGCTTGTGTTAACTTGGACTATCAAACATCATGGAAGTAGTACTCAGGTCATCATGGTCTAAATATACCATTGATGTTTGTACTCACTTTCAACATTTTAAAGGCCCAATGATGATAAAAAGCATGACAAATTGGTTGTTACAAATGACAACTTTTGCATACGAGATCTGCATGGTTAGAGTAGATTGCATCCATGTTAGTTTGCATCTGTATTTATGGCATTTCCAAAGTTGCAACAATGATGTTATCTCTATTATCAATGGATTGAGTATACTTGACATTACCAAAAACACATCATTTTCACATAGTTATGCATCACTTGCATTATCATCAATTAGAAAACATTCTCATTTAGTTGCATATCACTTGCATCGGAAAACATTATCACATCATTCATCCATCCATGCATCACATCATTATATTTGCATTAGAAAACACAAAATGAAATGCATTCCATCTCACTTGCATAATCATAATCGTCTAATTCATTATTAATGGATTAAGAAATTGGTCCATTAAGAAGATTGAAAGACATATCCAACAAAGTAAGATTTCCAAGAAGAAAAAGCTACTGAAAAACATGATTGATTAACAAGGATATAATGCCCTTGTTATGAACATCTAAAACCAATAGTGAAGATGAATTTGTTATTACTCAAATCCAAGACTGATAAAAGACTAACTAGCTATAAAAATCACATGTCATTTGCATAATCACATTCATCTCATATAGCATAAAACACCATCCATAAAGCATATAGAATCATCAATCATCGCATACATCACATTATCCTCTCATCATTGCATAATCATCATAATCATCATGATCATCATCATATAAACATCATAACAACATAAAACTAGGAACCATCACACGATCATACATTCATCCATTCATTACATCATTTATTTGCATTAGAAAAGAACAAAAACATAAAATGCATCACATTTCATTGGCATAATAAAATCCATCACATGTATCATATAGGCATCATTCATAAAGCATCATAGAACCATAACACATTAGTTGCATCATCATTTGCATCCACAACATATCATAACATCAAAATCATCATCATAACATGGAAATTAAATGCATCATAGACATCTATCATCATATCAACACATAGATCATAATCATCATTGTATATCATATAACCTCAAAAATTAGAATGTCAAGTGTACAATGATATCCAAACATCGAGAGGTACATCATAAAAAATGGCAAAAATCATAATGTCTCAATTGAATCAATATATACATCAGGTCTCAATACATCATCAAGTCTCAGTACATTAATCAATCCTATACTGGGGCATATCAATCAATCAAAGAAGTCAAACCACATCACCCAATCAACCC